>JBBGZY010000498.1:6430000-6965000 GCA_037952925.1 Lithobates clamitans
TTGCCTGACTCATTTATTCTGTAGAGCATTCCTGCATTAGAGGAGCATCTCCGTGGTCTTCGTTCCACTTGGACACAAGTCCAGGAGGCTTTGCGACATGCCAGTGATAGGTACAGATTCCATGCTGACCGCAGACGTCTGCCTGCGCCTTTCTACCAGGTTGGGGACAGGGTCTGGTTATCATCTCGCAACTTCCAACTCCGTGTTCCCTCTCTGAAATTGGCACCTCGGTTTATTGGGCCTTTCCGTATTCTTCGCAGGATTAACCCAGTGGCTTACACTTTAGACCTTCCTTCTAATATGCGTATCTCAAATGTATTCCATGTCTCCTTATTAAAACCTTTGGTCTGCAACTGTTTTACCACCTCGGTGCTGCGTCCTCACCCTGTACAGGTTGAGAACAATGAGGAGTATGAAGTACAGTCCATTGTTGACTTCCGTAGGTTCCGTGGGCGCATACAGTACCTGGTGCATTGGAGAGGGTACGGTCCGGAGGAACACTCTTGGGTCTCATCCTCGGATGCACATGCCCCTGTCCTCCTCCATGATTTCCATAGACATTTTTCCCTAAAGCCTGGTGGTCCTCCCAGGGGGAGGGGTCATTGAGGAGAGGGTACTGTCAGGGCTGGGCTCAGCCCTTCCTTCTTTGAATGCTCAGCTGTCGGTTAGTTGCCAGCTCCTATCTCTCATTTTCTTTCCATTTCACAATTATGTGCCACTTTGTGTTGGTCTATCACATAAAATCCTTATAAAATACATTTATGTTTTTTTGCTGTAACATGAAAAAATGTGGAAAATTTCAAGGGGTATGAATACTTTTTCAAGGCACTGTATCTATGTAGTTGTGAAGAGTTAGAACACCTGCATTCCACCTTATGTGTGCTCTGCTGTGTACTTTTCACGAGCCACGTGCACAGTTCCTTGGAACATGCTGGTATTGAACATGCACTGCCATACTCACATGTGGTATGGCAGTTTCCCGTGTGTCTCTAGGGATGATTTGTAGGGTGGCTTCTTGGTCCTCATTCAATACCTTTATTAACCATTATTGTGTCAAGCTTGTCTCTCTTACGATCAGAAAATGATTTCTTTTGCTACTTTCATTGATAAAAATCCTCCCTGTGTGGTCTATTTTTTTTTTCATGTCTATGCTGACATGAAGTCGCCAGGAAAACACAAACCTTCATTTTAAACTTACTGTAATTTTCCTTTCTTGACAAGCTCCATGGCAGCATAATGTTTCACCCCATCAGAGTAGGCTAGTTATGCAACACTGTGGCTGCAGAGGAGTACAGATTTATAGGTAAAAAGTATTATGGGGGTAGAGAGGGAGGAGGCTACCCATGAGTTTGCTGCCATGTAGCTGATCTGGAAAGGAAAATTATGATAAGTATGAAATCAAATTTTTGGTTCTTTGCCACTATCTGAATCAAGATCTAATCCCTCTTCAAATACGTTGAAAAAGGCATCGATTTCCATGGGGTATACTGACTTTTTCACAATGACTGTATATCAAAAATGGTTGAACCCTTTGTTGCACTGGTGCTATTTTAAAACTGGCGTAAAATAACTCACTACTGTTTTATCTGACAGTGGCTTCTCAGGTTCTTTTGGTAAGCTGCAAGTTAAAGCTGAACTCTAGCTAAAAAAAATAAACTATTAGCCCAGCAATACGGTAGTAAAAATAAAAATCAGATTCTGCTGCAATGCTCAACTTTAGTCCAGAGATGCCCCCCCCCCCCCGTAGTAATTCCTTCCTGAAATTAGATGTCACCAGTCTTCCAGACTAAAGGATGGCCAGTGTCATTCAATCTACTCCCTTTTGAGCCCAGGCTATCAAGACAGCTTGGGCTCAAAGTATGGCACTTTGATGGCACTCACATATCATTATGTGTATTTTATTTAATAGAAAATGAATGAATAAAATCTGTATGAAATATCATAATGTACACAAGACCTTATGGAAAATGGTTACAAGACATATGTAGCTAAACAGAAGTAGCTAGCTTATGTTCTTATTTCCTTTTCAAAAACCTCTTTCCATTTTGCATGCAAAAATCTAATGCAATAAACAGCACAAAGAAAGAACAGAATAATGCCAACGAGAAAAAAGATCAAAAACAAGAGGACAAAAAAGATGCAAAAAAGGACGATAAAAAAGAAGAAGAGTAAGTATTTGCAGTCACTCTTAGTTTAGAACTGATGTGAATGACAATTTCTCTTTTAGAGTTTGCATATACTTGGAAATATTTGTTTAACAAATTAGGCTTGATTTTCTAAAGGACGCTACTTGGTGATGTGATGTTCCTGTGATATGCTTATACAGTACATATTGGTACCAGGAAACTGTGCTTCAAGCGGTAGTAAAGTCCGCTTTGTGTAATAAAGGCTTTCCCGTAGGTAAAAAAAAAATATCTCCTAAATATTCACCCTGGATGAAGCCGGTGGCATCACTGGCACATGCACTCTGAAGGTCCGTTATACCGCGCTGGACCTTCAGAGCTTTGTGCCGAGGCTGAGGCCTCCCGTGCGCCTGTACGAGATTGAAGTCATCGCGGCTCTGGCCAGTCATACAAACGATAGACTGGGGGAAGATGGAAGCCCTCTAAGCGGTGACTCTGCGCCACTGGAGGGCTTCGTTCGGGTTAAAACTGCTGTCTGTTTTTTTGCACCTGTGTCTCATTAGGGAAATTTCCTTCTCTTCTTGTCCTGTAGACGGGATAGGATATCGTTCCAATGTGGGGGAAATCTAGTGTCCCCATTGGAAGATTTCCCCTATATTTCTCTTTGTGGTGGCAACTCAAAATTTTGGATTTATCTTCGCTTTCTTTCCCAGCAACATTGGTGAACAAGACTTGACTGAGGTTCTAACCCCTCACTGCTTTATCCAAATCTAATTAAAAAAATGCCTGAAGTTCAACTTTAATGAGAACCTGCACTTTTCCCAGGGAAATCCCTGTGTAAGCAATGGACTTGCTATTTGTCACTTGCTCCTCCATACCTTGTTGCTAAAAATTGTGGCAATGAAGAGAAGGAGAGATTATGCTCCTGGGGGGTGGGGTTTAAATCAAATCTATTGCGCTTTGTTCTAAATGGACAGAGCACAGGTTCGTTTTTTTTTTTATAGAGGTTTTTTCACAGAGCACAGGTTTGCTTTAAAGTGGAACTAAACCCTGCCGACAACTTCTCCCAGGCGCATTCCAGTTTCAGGGTCTTTGGCAACCGTGATTGGTAGGGATAACATAACTCCCAAACATGCACACAGGAGTTCATTTATGCTGTGCCGAGAATGTATACTGACATTCTAAAACTTCCGACAGGCAGGAAGGTAAGCTTCTATTGAGGAAGAGACATTATGGGATGAATTTACTAAAACTGGAGAGCGCAAAATCTGGTGCAGCTGTGCATAGTAGTCAATCAGCTTTTAACTTCAGCTTGTTCTATTAAGCTTTGAGAAAATTTGGAAGCTGATTGTTTTTTTGTGCAGAGCTGCACCAGATTTTGCACTCTCCAGGTTTAGTAAATGAACCCCTGTATGTCACTTTTGCAATAAAAACCCTTTCTGCTTGGAAGTTTTTAAATTTATGATTAAGTTCCACTTTAAAGTTGCTAGTTGCAGGTGTGCCAGCAGGTTATATGATAGAAGGAATAAAACACAATTTGGTTACATTGGGATTGATTTAAAAAAACTGGAGAGTGCAAAATCTGGTGCAGCCCTGCATAGAAACCAATCAGCTTCCAGGTTTTATTGTGAAAGCTTAATACCCCTTTCACACCAGGGCAGCGGCTGCGTAAGCGCTAAAGCGCCGATTGTTTTATCGCTGTTTAAGTGGCGTTTTTGCACTGCTTTTCGGCCGCTAGTGGGGTTAAAAACTCTTGTTTTGCGGCACCTTTAAGGTGCTTTGAAAGCACTGCCCATTCATTCCAGTGGGCAGGGGCACCCGCCCCAAAGATGCTGTTTGCAGGACTTTTTTTTCCCATCCCGCAAGCGCACCGCCCCAGTGTGAAAAGGCACACTTGAATGACTGGGAGGCGGTTTTCAGGCGCTTAGCAGAGGCTATTTCTAGCGCTAAAGCACCTGAAAACCGCTCCAGTGTGAAAGGGGTCTAATTGAACAAGCTGAAGTTAGAAGCTAATTGGCTACAATACGCAGCTGCACCAGATTTTGCACTCTCCAGTTTTAATGGTTTCACACGGGCTGTGCGATCAGGTCCGCTTGTCAGTTTTTCAGGTGGACCTGATCGGACCATCCATAACTCTTTATGTCAGTGGATATCTGATCCGATCCTGTCCGCTGAAAACAGCGGATCGTAGGATGACAGTTGGATGGAAACAGACAGGAGGAGGAGGTCAGATTCCATCTGACAGCCCCATAGAGAACAGCAGGGCTGTGTCCATGTCTGCTCTGCATAGCGGAGCCAACACAGACCTGTCATCTGCCTGCTCTGCGGGGAGATCTCCTGCTGGGCAGGTGAATGTGGACTATGGAGGGCGCCCGTGTAAAACCAGCCTAAAATTAACCCCATTGTAATTGGAAATATATAACTTTAAATTCAAGTAGGTTTTCTGCACACAAATGAAATGCAAAAGGCTGACTATTGGTCTCAGAGTAACTGGGAAAGAAACATACATTTCATGGAATATATGCCAAATAAAATGAGGTGTCATTTTTAATCATATTGTTTACCTACTGTTTGCAGACTCCAAAAGAGGCACTGCTCCTAATCCACTAGCCCTCGACCTCAGCAAGGTGCCAACCAAAGGGAGCCCATGTCTTGGTCTGTGTACCATCAGTGTAACAAACACAGGGCCACACACTGATGATGCCACCCGTCATTAAAAAAAAAAGCTTTATTCATCCAGAAAAAAACAAATGTAAAGTCTTGCACTGTGCATCACTGGTGTGTTTCACCTTTTTCTAGGATTAAAGTGGTAATAAACCCAAAACCAAAAATGGAATTTATAAATATATACATTACCAATCCTTAGATATGATGTCTGTATTCATTTCTTTTTTGCCCCATCTGTTTTTTTTACCTGGTGATCCTGCTAGTAACACACCTCCTGTATTAGAGCCCTCACTCTGGATGAAGGCGCACAGGGGCACCTTTTCACAGCACCGTGGTTAATCTGGGGGGAGAGGAATGTTAGATGGAGTTGCAGATTTAGATACACAAACAAATTGAAGCTGGGGCGGGAGTTGCGTCTGTGGTAAAGCGCCACTGTTATTAGCGACGGTTTACCGGTGGTATTCGGTCGCTAGCGGGCAGTTTTACCCCCGCTAGTGGCCGAGAAAGGGTTAAAAACCACAGCAAAGCGCCTCTGCAGAGGCGCTTTGCCGGCGGTATAGCCGTGCTGCCCATAGACTTCAATAGGCAGGAGCGGTGAAGGAGCGGTGTATACACCGCTCCTTCACCGCTCCGAAGATGCTACTAGCGGCACTTTTTTTCCCATCCTGCTAGCGCACCGCTTCAGTGTGAAAGCCCTCAGGCTTTCACACTGGAGACATAGCAGTGGCTGTTTCGGGTCGGTTTGCAGGCACTATTTTTAGTGCAATAGCACCTGCAAAACGACTCAGTGTGAAAGGGGCCTAAGAGCACTTTCACACTGAGGCGCTTTACAGGCGCTAAAAATAGCGCCTGCATAGCGCCTGTGAAGAGCCTCTCCTGTGTCTCCGGTGTGAAAACCCGAGGGCTTTCACACTGGAGCAGTGCGCTGGCAGGACGCTAAAAAAAGTCCTGCAAGCAGCATCTTTGGAGCGGTGAAGGAGCAGTTTATTCACCACTCCTAAAGCACACCTTCCCATTGAAAACAATAGGGCAGCGCCGCCAAACCGCCAGCATAGCGCCGCTGCAGCGGCAGCATGCGGACGGTTTTTACTCTTTATTGGCCGCTAGTGGGGGTTAAAACCGCCCAACTAGCGGCCAAATAGTGCCACTAAAACAACGGTAAAGTGGCGCGATTTTTTTAATTTTTACCGCCGACGCCCACAACGCCCCAGTCTGAAAGTAGCCTTAAGGTTTTACATAAATAAATAAATGCTGATCAATGTAAGCACCCCTGTCAATGGTAAATATTTTGTCTCCACATTCTAACAGCTACCTTTGCAGGAGGGCTTATTCTGTTGAAAAATAACACACTTACTGGCCAGATCACCAGAATAAAATAAAGGAAAGAAAGCCTAAAAAAGAGAAAACGAATGCAGCCACCACGTCTAAGAATTGGTAATCTGCAATATAATAAATGTTTGCTTCTGGGTTTAATACTGCTTTAATCCCGTGAGAGTGAAGGGCATCAGAAAAGCATGGTCCATTGGCAAGAACTCTACATGTGTTTGTTCTGGCTAAATAAAGGAACAGAGACAGCATCAGCTTGTGGCCCTAGGTTTGCCTAGATGCACATCTGTCATGTGCATGGCCCTTGTTTAAATGTTGGACAGTTATTATTACCATTGATTACAAAAATAGGAGACAGCAAAAGATCATAAATATCTTCTTGTTTTGCCCTGTCTTTACAGAAATTAAAAAATTAAAAAACAATCCTATTAATAATCTAACATGAACCAACATTGCTCGTTATAAGCATATTGAAATCGCCTACCTTGATATTCTAGGGTAGACAAGAGGGGGTCAACAGCCACATAACTGTAAATGAGGTGTACTTTAAATTTGAAATGCTGATAATAATGATAGATCACCTCAAGCTGGCCCCTTTTGCAGGTATAGCTATGTAAAACACGCAGTGCTTGTACTGTTTAAAATACAGTTAAAAACTGTCTCACCCTGCTGTGCACATGCTCAGTTGCATTGTGGCATTGTGCCAAAAATCTAATCCACTAGAGACTGATCTGCTAACAGGCTAAAGATTTACTGCTGTTCAGGGGCTCTGGCTTCAGCAAAATAGCAGCCTCCAGCAAGAAGAAACAGGAGCAATGCTAGAGGGAATTTAAAGCATACTCTAATTTTGGTAGCATAATTATTGATGTGGAATTTTCATTCCTTGCTAAAGAACATCATCAAGTTGTAATGGGTAAAGTTCCGCTTTAAGTTATAGGACGACAATTCCATTTTTGTTTTATGATTGAATAAACACACATTTTTATATACCGTATATACTCGAGTATAAGTCAAATTTTTCAGCACCTTTTTTTGTGCTGAAAGTGCCCCCCTCGACTTATACTCGAGTCAAGCACTTTTCTGCAGCAAAAATTTTCATTTTCCGAACCGACTTTGGGGCCCCATATCTCAGGGCCACTTGGTGCTAGAAACCCCAAATTTGGTGTGCAAACCCAGTGGACCTTGTACCACAACATATCCAAAGCTGGAGTTCCTAGCACTAAGTGGCCCTGAGATACGGGGCCCCAAAATTGGTTCGGAAAATGTCATTCTCTGCTGCAGAAAAGTGCTTGACATTTTCTGAACCGACTTTGGAGCCCTGTATCTCAGGATCACTTAGTGCTAGGAACCCCAAATTTGGTGTGCAAACCAAGTGGACCTGGTACCATAACATATCCAAAGCTGGGGTTCTGTATCTCGGGGCTTTGCACTGGGTTTGCACACCAAGTTTGGGGTTCCTAGCACTAAGTGGCCCCGAGATACGGGGCCCCAAATTCGGTCAACTGTGTCCATCTGTAGCAATGTCATTTCGGGACACTTTGGGTTCAGAGACCCCAAATTTTGGCTGCAGCTAGGGGGCATCTAGGAACACTTAACTACTGAGTTTGAAGTTTGGGGGACCTATGGCTGCAAATGGGCACAGTGAGGCTGCAAATGGGCATTGTTGACCCTCTTTTCCACTTACAGTAGCTGTGCATTTCACATCCTCGTCTTATACTCGGGTCAATAAGTTTTTCCCATTTTTTTGTGGTAAATTAGGGCCTCGACTTATACTCGGAACGACTTATACTCGAGTATATACGGTATATTTTGTATACTTTATGTTTAGTGTTCTGTACAGGTATACCCCACTCTTAAGTATGCAATGGGGTTTATTTACTAAAGTTGGAAAGTTCAAAATCAGGCTCACTTCTGCATAGAAACCAATGAGCTTCCAAGTTTTATTACAAAAGCTTAATTGAACAAGCTGGGGTTAGAAGCTCATTTGTTTCTATTGCAGAAGTGAGCCTGATTTTGCACTTTCCAGCTTTAGTAAATAAACCCCATTGTGTACTTAAAAGTGGGGTATGCCTGTACTTCATGTTTAGCTTTCTTTTTTGGCAAATAATTTGTCTTAAAGCGGTGTTCCACCCGCAATTTTTTTTTTTTAAAGTGTCGGCCCCCCAAGGCCAGTCCATCCATCGGATCGGGTGCAGGCGCTGCCATTCGAATTAAGGGAAACAGGCAGTGGAGCTTTGTGGCTTCACTGCCCGTTTCCT
Organism: Lithobates clamitans; assembly: GCA_037952925.1. Taxonomy (NCBI): domain Eukaryota; kingdom Metazoa; phylum Chordata; class Amphibia; order Anura; family Ranidae; genus Lithobates; species Lithobates clamitans. Next base: position 6,438,375 of record JBBGZY010000498.1, read on the forward strand.
ACTACGCATGCGTGAGTTGCGCGGCGCTTTTGTGAATGACCGGCTGTCTTCTGGGACACTCACATGTCCCAGAAGACAATGGGGGGGGGGGGGCTAGCTGAAGAAGAGGATATGCTGTCCTGCGCCGCGGACCGGATGGATCGGAAGTACAGGCTGTACTTCATAAAAAGGTAAGTTAGAAGCAAAAAAAATAAATTCAACTAGCCAAAAAAACGAGTGATGGAGAGGTGGTCTTTCATTTAAGACCACCTTTCAAAAGTGGGTGGAACTAGGCTTTAAGCAATTCAGATACTTACAACAAAGCAAAAACAACGTGAATTCACTTATACACACAGCAATTAGTGATCACGGAATTACGTTAAGTTGTATTTTCACACATCTCCTACTTGTAACGTATCCTCCAAAAGAATGAACAGTGTATATAACACAAATGAATGTTCAGTTGTCTACTAATCTTGTGACTACCTTGGTCTGCACTGTCAGTTGCAAAATGCATACAATTTATACTGGGCCATGGCTACTAATGATAGCTTTATAGGTCTCACCAACAACCAAAAAAAGGGCCTGCATTTTCCTCTGTATATGTTACATGATGCTGCAATGCTGTTATCTCTAAAATCCCAGGAATATAGGTTATATTACAGGTGCTTGTGAGTTTGATCCTAACACAGAAAAAATACTGCTTTGAGCTATCGGTAATTGTTTGCTTGTGATTTGTAAAAATGTTTGAGTACATCTCCCTTTTTGCAAAGCTTAGGCTTTCTACACTGTTTTTTTTTTTTTTATTAACCCTCTGTATGAATATCTGGATTTACAGTAGCTAAGGAAAGATGGCAGCAGAGAAGGATATGAGAAATGTTTATCAGCCATTAAATTATTATTTTTTCATTTATAGGAAAAAGAAGGAAATATTTGTGATTGACCCAGCAAGCAACTTTTACTACCGATGGCTATCCATCATCTCAATACCTGTGCTTTATAACTGGTGCTTTCTCGTGTGCAGGTGAACAGAGTCTTAGTATATGGTATACATAAATACATCTTGATCTGAGTTAGCATTGGATTGTAACATCTTTTAATGTCTTGCAGGGCTTGTTTTAATGAACTGCAGAAAAAATATGTGATCTTGTGGCTGGTTCTGGATTATATTGCAGATTTTGTGTACCTTGCTGACACACTAGTGAGATTCAGAACAGGTGAGGATTTGTCATGTTTAGGACTAGCTGGCTGGCCAGTGGTACAGTACCTTTGCATTTTAAATCAACATAAATTTTTTTTTAAATATACCTATGCATATAAGTAAAAATAACCTGGCAACAGAAAGTGAGAGAGAAAGGTAAGTAAGCAATGGAAATGAACGGAAACTTTTTTTTTTTTTGCTATAGCAAGCATTGGATTGATTGCTATAGGAAACAATTTGATCATAAGTGGGCTCCATTGCACTGTCACATATTTTCATTTTGTGGTAACCTGCTGTGTATTAAAGTGTATGTAATCACTAACAATAATTTTCCTTTTTGTTTCCTTTGGGTTTGTTAAATTGGTTATAAAGGCAAAATTTTTTTTTACCTTAATTCATTTTCTGCATAAGGCCAGGTTTACACTGCTCCAACATGGAAGTCGGAGGACTTCCGATCCAGCTTTGCCCTATGACTTCATGTCCGATTTCCATGCGACTTCAATTAACGGGATCCGATTTCAATCCGACCATACCAGGCCCTCTGAGTCTGATATTTGACTGGGGAATCCCACACCAAAATGTAAAAAAAAAATGGCACATGGTCCCCCCCCCCCTCAAGAACATACTAGAACCTTCGGTCTGGTATGGATTTTGAGGGGAAACCCCACGCCAAAAAAAAATAGCATGCGGTATCTAAAAATCTAAACCAGACCCTTATCCAAGCATGCAGCCCGGCACCCCCCCTCCTGGACCATACCAGGCCACATGCCCTCAACATGGGGGGGTGGGTGCTTTGGGACAGGGGGGGGGCTCTGCGCCCCCCCCTGCCCCAAAGCACCTTATCCCCATGTTGATGGGGACAAGGGCCTCTCCAAACAACCCTGGGCAGTGGTTATGGGGGTCTGCAGGCAGAGGGCTTATCGGAATCTGGAAGCCCCCTTTAACAAGGAGGCCCCCAGATCCCACCCCCCCCTATGTGAATGAGTATGGGGTACATTGTACCTCTACTCATTCACCCAAAAAAATGGCAAAAACAGTACACAGGTTTTTGACAAAGTCCTTTATTAAAAATAAAGAATGTCCCCCGTCGTAGCTCCAACGTGTCTTCTTTCTCTGGTGATGTCTTCTCCCTCCGGTTCTTCTCCCTCTGGTGATGCCTTCTTCCTCTGGTTCTTCTCCCCCTGCTGATGTTTTCTTCCTTTGGTTCAGCGCACGATGGGGCAGCGACATCACAGGGGTGCGGGGTGTCCAGATTACATCACCAGATGGGCACGCCCCATGGCTATATAAGAAATGGCAGACACTGGAGCTAACACAACAGCGGAAGCTAGCATTGGGAAAAGACATCAGTAGAGAAAGAAGAACGGGCAGAAGAACCAAGGGAGCAAGACATCAGCAGAGGGAGAAGAACCGGCAGAAGAACCAGAGGAAGAAGACATCAGCTTCCAGACTTTCCCCTTGACCACTCCCTCTGTTCTGGATACTATCCTAGGCCGCTATAGTCCCATTTCTCCATTTCCTATCCTAGGCCTAGACTCCACGAAATCTTAGATAACATCAAAACAGTTTCTCCTAAAATGTCAGACAGCTTAGCACAACTATCCATATTACATCGGGCATATTTAAAACCTCAGAGGATCACTCGTTATCAACCCACTCGCAATTCACTGTGTCCGTTGTGCGCTTCTGCACCTAGCTCTTTTTATCATTTCATATGGACTTGTCTGATTATACAAACATTTTGGCTTCAGGTGATTCATTTTTTGCATGATGAAATGGGTTTACCAATTGTCCGAGACCCCAAGCTATGCATTCTTAGCCTGCTTCCGGATCTGTGCATTGACAAGTTCCTTGCTACTTTCTTTGCACAAAACGCTATTCCTGGCTAGGAAAACAGTGGCTCAGAGCTGGATGCTGGCACTGCATCCTACAGTCCAGTGTTGGAAAAAGGAGATTAATGACATCTTCCCTTAGAAAAAACCTGATTTACACACATAGAGGATGTCCACTTAAGTACACCAAGATATGGGATAGGTGATTATCTGATGGTGAAACCTGTACCTAATCGCTTGTCTGTTATTACATTTCATGTATGTTCTTATATCACATCATATGTAAAATCCACTGTAACACATTTGCTATAGGTTAATGTATGAGCTTTAACGTGTAATGCTGTGAGAACTATCATCTAACTTCATACTATATATGAGTTTTCTCTTTTTTTTTCTGATCTGAACACTGTACCATGTATGTTTTATTAATAAAGTTGGTTTTTCCAATTAAAAAAAAATCAATGGGCTGAAATTGTGTCCAAGTCGGACCAAAGTAGTGCAGGAACTTTTCTCAAAGTTGGACCGACACAAGTCGGACCAGTTAAGTTGGCTCTCATAGGGAACCAAGAGTATGTCACACCAGTGTGATCTGGTCCTAAAGGTAGAAAAAAACTTTCAAAAGTTTCCCTCCCCCTAATTATTTTGTTCTTGAACAATGAAAAATGGCCCTTTATACTGTTCTCAGCATATTATTCCTATAGCTTAGTGTTTCTCAACTGCAGTCCTCAAGGCACCCCAACAGGTCACGTTTTCAGCATTTCCCTCAGATGAAACGGCTGTGGTAATTACTAAGGCAGTGACACTGATCAAATCACTAGTACAAAATAATGGCAAGCCTTAAAACATTACCGTTGGAGCGCCTTGAGGACTGGAGTTGAGAAACACTACCATAGCTTATCCTATGGAACACAGGTATAATTGACAACATTCCTGGTTGACTTCCTGGCATAATTTTGACTCCCCTCCATTCCTCCATTATGTTAGATCCTCTCAACTTACACATTAAGGTAAAGACCTTCACCTATCCACTCAAAGTTGTAGTTTACTACTGTAATTGTTCTCATTAATGAGTTGCAAAAAAGGCATTTTATATTATTAGTCCCAATTCACATTTGCCAGTTATTCAGAATATAGCTCAAAAGAGGGAGAATTTTTAGTTTTTAATGGGCTGTCTAAGAATTAATGCACTATGTGTACTTTTAATCTCATCTTCTTAGGTTTCCTTGAGCAAGGCTTGCTGGTTAAAGATTCCAAGAAGTTAAGAGACTACTACAAAAAGACCATGCAGTTTAAGCTTGATATGTTGTCTCTGGTGCCAACTGATCTGGCCTACTTCAAGCTGGGGATCAATTTTCCAGAACTACGGTTTAATCGTCTCCTGAGGTTTGCTAGGATGTTTGAGTTTTTTGATCGTACCGAAACCAGGACCAATTATCCAAATATTTTCCGTATAGGGAACCTTGTTCTCTACATTCTTATTATTATACACTGGAATGCCTGCATCTACTTTGCAATATCTAAAGCCATTGGGTTTGGAACAGACACTTGGGTCTATCCCAATATTTCACACCCAGAATATGGGCGTATGGCAAGAAAATACATTTATTGTCTTTACTGGTCAACCCTGACTCTTACCACTATTGGAGAGACCCCACCACCAGTCAAGGATATAGAGTTCCTCTTTGTAGTGTTTGATTTTCTTATTGGCGTGCTAATATTTGCGACCATTGTTGGTAATGTAGGTTCCATGATTTCAAACATGAATGCATCCAGGGCAGAGTTTCAGTCCAAGATTGACTCTATAAAGCAATATATGCAATTCCGTAATGTATCTAAAGATCTAGAAGCAAGGGTAATCAAGTGGTTTGATTATCTCTGGACAAACAAGAAAACGATGGATGAGAAAGAGGTCCTAAAAAGTCTTCCAGATAAGCTTAAAGCTGAAATTGCAATCAATGTTCATTTAGACACTTTGAAGAAGGTGAGAATATTTCAAGACTGTGAAGCAGGACTGCTGGTGGAATTAGTCCTAAAGCTCAGGCCTCAGGTGTTTAGTCCTGGAGACTATATTTGTAGAAAAGGGGACATTGGACGTGAAATGTACATCATTAAAGAAGGTAAACTTGCAGTAGTAGCAGATGATGGGATAACTCAATTTGTGGTACTCAGTGATGGCAGTTATTTTGGAGAAATTAGTATCCTCAACATCAAAGGGAGCAAAACAGGGAACCGAAGGACAGCAAACATTCGAAGCATTGGTTATTCTGATTTATTCTGTTTATCTAAGGATGATTTAATGGAGGCCCTCACTGAGTATCCAGATGCTAAAACAGCTCTAGAAGAAAAAGGACGACAAATCCTTATGAAAGATGGCCTTATAGATGAAGAAGCAGCAAAGGTTGGGGCAGACCCAAAGGACCTAGAAGAAAAGGTTGATAAGATGGAAACAGCATTTGATAGCTTGCAGACTCGATTTGCCAGATTATTAGCTGACTACAACTCCACACAATTAAAACTGAAGCAAAGGATCACTAAAGTTGAGAAACAAATAAAGAACTACAACAATGATGGTATGTCTGAAGGGCCTGACAGTGCACCAGAAACAGATAAGGCGGAAGACAACAAAAATAAATGAGCCACTGCCTATTTACATTTTTGTACTTCAAACTTATTAACTGATCATCATGTGTTTTATACATTCTTCCTAAAGGACTTCATAGGATTTATCTTACCGATTTAGTAATGTGGCAGCCTATACAGGGAAAGCTTTTCTTTTTATACATTTTCTTTTTTCTTCAATAATATATTTTTGTACTTGCAAGCTTTTAGAATACTTTAGACAATAAATGGTTTACAGGTTTATAAATAATTTTAAATTGTTTATTTAAAGATAGTTTTGTGTTGTATGAACTCATTTTCTAGATTTATATTATTTTTAAAATACAAAAGATACATGCTTTTGGTACAATCATATTCCAATACTCAATGGAACATATTATTCTCAGTTTTCTGAAAAGACAATTTTTCCTATGAATGCTCATAAGGTGTATGTGGTAAAATAAATCTCAAAACCTATTAGTTCTTTGTTATGTTATCTGGTACATTTATGAATTACACCTGTAAGTGTAGGTTGAATGCACCTTCAGCCTGGAGATCTGCATTGGAACAAAAAGCAGATAAGGCATTCATGCTTCAGGTTTTGTGAAAGACTGTTTGGCCTAAGAGCTGGATTTAGCAATCTCTGACAAGCCAGAGTTGGATCCAAATCCACTTAGTTTTTGTGCACAAGCATATTTGCCAATAGCTTGTAACATGCGCTTGTATTTATGAGACCCAGAATTGAAAAGAGCATCCCACAGCAATCAGAAGTAGTGTATACCTGCTGGATCTCAGACTTTAAGCAGCCCCACCAATGCTCAGTAACACGTCCAAGCAAGTCTGTGACTTATGGTAGGTTAGCTTTAGCTATTCTATATAGTAATATGCATATCTATGTTAAAGCGAAACTAAACTCTCCTATCCTTTTACAGCCAAGGAAGCTGCCATCATAGCCTCTGTTTGATCTGCAGTTGCCATGCTGTGATGCTGCACATGTGATCAGTTACAGTATAACACCGCCATTTGATGGCTTGACAATTCAGTTGAGAGTACAAGTGACTATGACAGTTATCATTCACGGCATGCCTTATATGTAACTGTTTTGGAAGACAGTTAAGTGGAACTAAAGGCTTATTTATTTATTTATTTATTTCAGTTACTCATATACATACTTACCTTAGTTTCAACGGTCTGACACCCGTGAGGTCCCTTGCCGGTGCTGGCATCTTCTCCCAGGGTTATTCCAGCTGCTGGTTTTCAGCCATTTTGATTGAACGGCATGGGATAACATCACTCCTGTGCATGCATGGGAGTGCAATCAATCTAGCACGCTGACAGTGTTCCATAATGTAAATTGAGCTGCGTGTGCGCACCTCAGTGTACATTCCACAGAGGATTGTGAATAGGCAGGTAACTGTACTCTATGCAGTGTCTCTTCTGCAATAAAAAGCCTGCATATTTGCAATTTTCCCAATTAAATTGGTGGGTTTAGTTACATTAAGTTACTGTATAGTTCTTTATAGAATTATAGAATCCTACTCTGCACAATGTCCCTTACCTGCTTCTTTTACAAAACTTTGCCCTTGGAAAGACTGAGCAGGGGATGTCTGTTTTTACAAAGCCTTAAAGTACGCTATTTGTAAAGTCAAACATTTAAATCAGCATTATCCCTTTTCATTTTGGGCTCTTATATTGGAAGTTTTTTTTCCACATAAAGTGTCTAAATACCTTTTCCATGTAGCCTGATATAGCAGTCACGTGATTTCTTCTTCTCCCTCTCTGAAGCTGCAAGACTAATCTGGGAGGGGCTGCTAGACTTCTGCTGAGAGGACTGCATAAATTTTGACCTTGTGTCTGATTGGCAGTGTGCAGATAGAGGAGGAGATTCTGCACTCAAGATCCAGGCTGCATAGAACGTGAAAGCAATTAACCCCATAAATGCTGAGCAGCATTTGAGGCATTGGGGATGCAGCATTTCACAGGCAGGAGGGAGCAGAGTAATGCCCCATACACACGATCGGACATTCCGACAACAAAATCCATGGATTTTTTCCGATGGATGTTGGCTCAAACTTACACACGGTAACACAAATTTTGTCGGAAATTCCGAACGTCAAGAACGCGGTGACGTACAACACGTACGAAAAAAAATGAAGTTCAGTAGCCAGTGCGGCTCTTCTGCTTGATTCCGAGCATGCGTGGAACTTTGTGCGGCGGAATTGTGTACACACGATCGGAATTTACGACAACGGATTTTGTTGTCGGAAAATTTAAGATCCAGATCTCAAATTTTGTGTGACGGAAATTCTGATGGAAAATGTTTGATGGAGCCTACACACGGTCGGAATTTCCCACAACAAGCTCCCATCAAACATTTTCCGTCGGAAAATCCGACCGTGTGAACAGGGCATAACTGTCAGAAATCATTACAGAGCCGACACTTCCGGCTTGTCTCTACTAACAGGGGGGGGGGTAGTGCTTTCACAGTCATCATTATCAGCAGAGCCAGTGGAAGACAACACACAGATTCAACCCCACAGGGCTGGGGAGGGAGCTGAACAGGAAGATCACAATTACCCCTCATTGACCAGGCACCTTCACTATGTAACCAGCAGCCACTACCTGAAGCCCCCTACTTATTTTCAACCTGTCATTTCTCACATAAATACACGTATACATACATGCATGGACATGCACACATACATGCAAGCATGGACATGCACACATGTACATAAACGCATACATGCATAGATACACGTGCACATACACACATGTACACATATACATGCATGCACACACATGGACATGCACACATACAAGCATGGACATGCACACACACACATATACACGCATACATACATACACACATACATGCATGGACATGCACACACACATACATGCATACATACATGGACATGAACACACATGCACATAAATGCATACACACTTACAAACATGCATTAATAGACACACATGCACACATATGTATATGCATACATGTATATGTATACAAGGAGGATCACTTGGAATACAGGAAGGATCACTATGACACATGGAAGACAGGAAGGATCACTATGACACATGGAAGACAGGAAGGATCACTATGACACATGGAAGACAGGAAGGATCACTATGACACATGGAAGACAGGAAGAATCACTATGGCACATGGCAGACAGGAAGGATCACTATAGCACATGGAAAACAGGAAGGATCACTATGGCACATGGAAGACAGGAAGGATCACTAAGACACATGGAAGACAGGAAGGATCACTGTGACACATGGAAGACAGGAATGATCAGTATGACACATGGAAGACAGGAATGATCAGTATGACACATGGAAGACAGGAAGAATCAATATGGCACATGGAAGACAAGAAGGATAATTATGACACATGGAAGACAGGAAGGATCACTATGACACATGAAAGACAGGAAGGATCATTATGACACATGGAAGACAGGAAGGATCACTGTGACACATGGAAGACAGGAAGGATCAGTATGACACATGGAAGACAGGAAGGATCACTAAGACACATGGAAGACAGGAAGGATCACTATGACACATGGAAGACAGGAAGGATCACTATGACACATGGAAGACAGGAAGGATCACTATGACACATGGAAGACAGGAAGAATCACTATGGCACATGGAAGACAGGAAGGATCACTATAGCACATGAAAAACAGGAAGGATCACTATGGCACATGGAAGACAGGAAGGATCACTAAGACACATGGAAGACAGGAAGGATCACTGTGACACATGGAAGACAGGAATGATCAGTATGACACATGGAAGACAGGAATGATCAGTATGACACATGGAAGACAGGAAGAATCAATATGGCACATGGAAGACAAGAAGGATAATTATGACACATGGAAGACAGGAAGGATCACTATGACACATGAAAGACAGGAAGGATCATTATGACACATGGAAGACAGGAAGGATCACTGTGACACATGGAAGACAGGAAGGATCAGTGTGACACATGGAAGACAGGAAGGATCACTAAGACACATGGAAGACAGGAAGGATCACTATGACACATGGAAGACAGGAAGGATCACTATGACACATGGAAGACAGGAAGGATCACTATGACACATGGAAGACAGGAAGGATCACTATGACACATGGAAGACAGGAAGAATCACTATGGCACATGGCAGACAGGAAGGATCACTATAGCACATGGAAAACAGGAAGGATCACTATGGCACATGGAAGACAGGAAGGATCATTATGGCACACGGAAGACAGAAAGCAACACTACGGCACATGGAAGACAGGAAGGATAATTATGACACATGGAAGACAGGAGGGATAATCATGACATATGGAAGACAGGGAGGATCCCTATGGCACATGGAGGACAGAAAAGATCACTGGCACATATAAGACAGGAAGGATCACTATGGCACATGGAAGACAGGAAGGATCAGTATCACACATGGAAGACAGGAAGGATCACTATGACACATGGAAGACAGGAAGGATCACTATGACACATGGAAGACAGGAAGAATCACTATGGCACATGGCAGACAGGAAGGATCACTATAGCACATGGAAAACAGGAAGGATCACTATGGCACATGGAAGACAGGAAGGATCACTGTGACACATGGAAGACGGGAATGATCAGTATGACACATGGAAGACAGGAATGATCAGTATGACACATGGAAGACAGGAAGAATCAATATGGCACATGGAAGACAAGAAGGATAATTATGACACATGGAAGACAGGAAGGATCACTATGACACATGAAAGACAGGAAGGATCATTATGACACATGGAAGACAGGAAGGATCACTGTGACACATGGAAGACAGGAAGGATCAGTATGACACATGGAAGACAGGAAGGATCACTAAGACACATCAAAGACAGGAAGGATCACTATGACACATGGAAGACAGGAAGGATCACTATGACACATGGAAGACAGGAAGGATCACTATGACACATGGAAGACAGGAAGAATCACTATGGCACATGGAAGACAGGAAGGATCACTATAGCACATGAAAAACAGGAAGGATCACTATGGCACATGGAAGACAGGAAGGATCACTAAGACACATGGAAGACAGGAAGGATCACTGTGACACATGGAAGACAGGAATGATCAGTATGACACATGGAAGACAGGAATGATCAGTATGACACATGGAAGACAGGAAGAATCAATATGGCACATGGAAGACAAGAAGGATAATTATGACACATGGAAGACAGGAAGGATCACTATGACACATGAAAGACAGGAAGGATCATTATGACACATGGAAGACAGGAAGGATCACTGTGACACATGGAAGACAGGAAGGATCAGTGTGACACATGGAAGACAGGAAGGATCACTAAGACACATGGAAGACAGGAAGGATCACTATGACACATGGAAGACAGGAAGGATCACTATGACACATGGAAGACAGGAAGGATCACTATGACACATGGAAGACAGGAAGGATCACTATGACACATGGAAGACAGGAAGAATCACTATGGCACATGGCAGACAGGAAGGATCACTATAGCACATGGAAAACAGGAAGGATCACTATGGCACATGGAAGACAGGAAGGATCATTATGGCACACGGAAGACAGAAAGCAACACTACGGCACATGGAAGACAGGAAGGATAATTATGACACATGGAAGACAGGAGGGATAATCATGACATATGGAAGACAGGGAGGATCCCTATGGCACATGGAGGACAGAAAAGATCACTGACACATGGAAGACAGGAAGGATCACTATGGCACATGGAAGACAGGAAGGATCAGTATCACACATGGAAGACAGGAAGGATAAGTATGACGCATGAAAAACATGAGGGATCACTAAGACACATGGAAGACAGGAAGGATCACTGTGACACATGGAAGACAGGAATGATCAGTATGACACATGGAAGACAGGAATGATCAGTATGACACATGGAAGACAGGAAGAATCAATATGGCACATGGAAGACAAGAAGGATAATTATGACACATGGAAGACAGGAAGGATCACTATGACACATGAAAGACAGGAAGGATCATTATGACACATGGAAGACAGGAAGGATCACTGTGACACATGGAAGACAGGAAGGATCAGTATGACACATGGAAGACAGGAAGGATCACTAAGACACATCAAAGACAGGAAGGATCACTATGACACATGGAAGACAGGAAGGATCAGTATGACACATGGAAGACAGGAAGGATCACTAAGACACATCAAAGACAGGAAGGATCACTATGACACATGGAAGACAGGAAGGATCACTATGACACATGGAAGACAGGAAGGATCACTATGACACATGGAAGACAGGAAGAATCACTATGGCACATGGCAGACAGGAAGGATCACTATAGCACATGGAAAACAGGAAGGATCACTATGGCACATGGAAGACAGGAAGGATCACTAAGACACATGGAAGACAGGAAGGATCACTGTGACACATGGAAGACGGGAATGATCAGTATGACACATGGAAGACAGGAATGATCAGTATGACACATGGAAGACAGGAAGAATCAATATGGCACATGGAGGACAAGAAGGATAATTATGACACATGGAAGACAGGAAGGATCACTATGACACATGAAAGACAGGAAGGATCATTATGACACATGGAAGACAGGAAGGATCACTGTGACACATGGAAGACAGGAAGGATCAGTATGACACATGGAAGACAGGAAGGATCACTAAGACACATCAAAGACAGGAAGGATCACTATGACACATGGAAGACAGGAAGGATCACTATGACACATGGAAGACAGGAAGGATCACTATGACACATGGAAGACAGGAAGAATCACTATGGCACATGGAAGACAGGAAGGATCACTATGGCACATGGAAGACAGGAAGGATCACTAAGACACATGGAAGACAGGAAGGATCACTGTGACACATGGAAGACAGGAATGATCAGTATGACACATGGAAGACAGGAAGAATCAATATGGCACATGGAAGACAAGAAGGATAATTATGACACATGGAAGACAGTAAGGATCACTATGACACATGAAAGACAGGAAGGATCATTATGACACATGGAAGACAGGAAGGATCACTGTGACACATGGAAGACAGGAAGGATCAGTGTGACACATGGAAGACAGGAAGGATCACTAAGACACATGGAAGACAGGAAGGATCACTATGACACATGGAAGACAGGAAGGATCACTATGACACATGGAAGACAGGAAGGATCACTATGACACATGGAAGACAGGAAGGATCACTATGACACATGGAAGACAGGAAGGATCACTATGACACATGGAAGACAGGAAGAATCACTATGGCACATGGCAGACAGGAAGGATCACTATAGCACATGGAAAACAGGAAGGATCACTATGGCACATGGAAGACAGGAAGGATCACTAAGACACATGGAAGACAGGAAGGATCACTGTGACACATGGAAGACAGGAATGATCAGTATGACACATGGAAGACAGGAATGATCAGTATGACACATGGAAGACAGGAAGAATCAATATGGCACATGGAAGACAAGAAGGATAATTATGACACATGGAAGACAGGAAGGATCACTATGACACATGAAAGACAGGAAGGATCATTATGACACATGGAAGACAGGAAGGATCACTGTGACACATGGAAGACAGGAAGGATCAGTGTGACACATGGAAGACAGGAAGGATCACTAAGACACATGGAAGACAGGAAGGATCACTATGACACATGGAAGACAGGAAGGATCACTATGACACATGGAAGACAGGAAGGATCACTATGACACATGGAAGACAGGAAGGATCACTATGACACATGGAAGACAGGAAGAATCACTATGGCACATGGCAGACAGGAAGGATCACTATAGCACATGGAAAACAGGAAGGATCACTATGGCACATGGAAGACAGGAAGGATCATTATGGCACACGGAAGACAGAAAGCAACACTACGGCACATGGAAGACAGGAAGGATAATTATGACACATGGAAGACAGGAGGGATAATCATGACATATGGAAGACAGGGAGGATCCCTATGGCACATGGAGGACAGAAAAGATCACTGGCACATATAAGACAGGAAGGATCACTATGGCACATGGAAGACAGGAAGGATCAGTATCACACATGGAAGACAGGAAGGATCACTATGACACATGGAAGACAGGAAGGATCACTATGACACATGGAAGACAGGAAGAATCACTATGGCACATGGCAGACAGGAAGGATCACTATAGCACATGGAAAACAGGAAGGATCACTATGGCACATGGAAGACAGGAAGGATCATTATGGCACACGGAAGACAGAAAGCAACACTACGGCACATGGAAGACAGGAAGGATAATTATGACACATGGAAGACAGGAGGGATAATCATGACATATGGAAGACAGGGAGGATCCCTATGGCACATGGAGGACAGAAAAGATCACTGACACATGGAAGACAGGAAGGATCACTATGGCACATGGAAGACAGGAAGGATCAGTATCACACATGGAAGACAGGAAGGATCAGTATGACGCATGAAAAACATGAGGGATCACTAAGACACATGGAAGACAGGAAGGATCACTGTGACACATGGAAGACAGGAATGATCAGTATGACACATGGAAGACAGGAATGATCAGTATGACACATGGAAGACAGGAAGAATCAATATGGCACATGGAAGACAAGAAGGATAATTATGACACATGGAAGACAGGAAGGATCACTATGACACATGAAAGACAGGAAGGATCATTATGACACATGGAAGACAGGAAGGATCACTGTGACACATGGAAGACAGGAAGGATCAGTATGACACATGGAAGACAGGAAGGATCACTAAGACACATCAAAGACAGGAAGGATCACTATGACACATGGAAGACAGGAAGGATCACTATGACACATGGAAGACAGTAAGGATCACTATGACACATGGAAGACAGGAAGAATCACTATGGCACATGGAAGACAGGAAGGATCACTATAGCACATGAAAAACAGGAAGGATCACTATGGCACATGGAAGACAGGAAGGATCACTAAGACACATGGAAGACAGGAAGGATCACTGTGACACATGGAAGACAGGAATGATCAGTATGACACATGGAAGACAGGAATGATCAGTATGACACATGGAAGACAGGAAGAATCAATATGGCACATGGAAGACAAGAAGGATAATTATGACACATGGAAGACAGGAAGGATCACTATGACACATGAAAGACAGGAAGGATCATTATGACACATGGAAGACAGGAAGGATCACTGTGACACATGGAAGACAGGAAGGATCAGTGTGACACATGGAAGACAGGAAGGATCACTAAGACACATGGAAGACAGGAAGGATCACTATGACACATGGAAGACAGGAAGGATCACTATGACACATGGAAGACAGGAAGGATCACTATGACACATGGAAGACAGTAAGGATCACTATGACACATGGAAGACAGGAAGAATCACTATGGCACATGGCAGACAGGAAGGATCACTATAGCACATGGAAAACAGGAAGGATCACTATGGCACATGGAAGACAGGAAGGATCATTATGGCACACGGAAGACAGAAAGCAACACTACGGCACATGGAAGACAGGAAGGATAATTATGACACATGGAAGACAGGAGGGATAATCATGACATATGGAAGACAGGGAGGATCCCTATGGCACATGGAGGACAGAAAAGATCACTGGCACATATAAGACAGGAAGGATCACTATGGCACATGGAAGACAGGAAGGATCACTATGGCACATGGAAGACAGGAAGGATCAGTATCACACATGGAAGACAGGAAGGATCAGTGTGACGCATGAAAAACATGAGGGATCACTATGGCACATGGAAGACTGCGCCCGCTCGTGGAATGGCGACAAAGGTTTACCCTTAAAAATCTCCATAGGCGACGTTTAAAAATTTCTACAGGTTCCAAGTTTTGAGTTACAGAGGAGGTCTAGGGCTAGAATTATTGCTCTCGCTCTAACGATCGCAGTGATACCTTACATGTGACGTCTGAACACCGTTTTCATATGCAGGCGCTACTCGCATAAGTGTTCGCTTCTGTGCGTGATCTCGACGGGACAGGGCGCTTTACAAAAAAAAAAAAACATTTTTATTATTTATTTTCATTTCATTTCTTATTTTGACACAGTTATTTATTTATTTTTTTTAAATTTGGGTTACTTTTATTCCTAATACAATGAATGTAAACATCCCTTGTAATAGACAAAAAGCATGACAGGACCTCTTAAATATGAGATCTGGGGTCAAAAAGACAGCAGATCTTATATTTACACTAAAATGCAATAAAAAAAATAAAAAAAAATAATTGGAAAAAAATTCTCCTTTAAGAGCTATGGGCGGAAGTAACATTTGACGTCAAATAGATAAATAATGAAGAAACTCCTGCGCTGTCAGAAATACCTATGCTAAGGGGCACTGCTGCAACACCTAAAATGGCTGATCCAAACAGACAAAAGTGGTATGAATAAAGTGAGTGGTGATTGCGCTGTGATAACACAGCGCAATCACCATTCACTTTATTCATAACATTTGACGTCGCTTCCGCCCTCCCATGCCATGGAGCCAAGCAGGGGCCATCTTCCCCTCAGTCTGCAGCCAGGCATCCACGGGAGAGGACGAGATCGTCTCCGCCGTTACCGGAGATGATCGCACCGCCGATAAAAGTGAACTTGCGGCGAATCCGCTGTGGAGACCACTTTTATCTCAGAGAGCTAGCTGCTGCCATAACCCCGGTATTTAGCGTCAAAGTACAGACGTACGGGTACATTGTTTTGGGTGAAGTGGTTAAGGGGTTGTAATGTCTCCAGGTTTTTCACCTTAACCACTTCAGCCCCGGAAGGATTTACCCCCTTCCTGACCAGAGCACTTTTTACAATTTGCCACTGCGTCGCTTTAACTGCTAATTGCGCGGTCATGCAATGTTGCACCCAAACGAAATTTGCGTCCTTTTTTCCCACAAATAGAGCTTTCTTTCGATGGTATTTGATCACCTCTGTGGTTTTTATTTTTTTGCGCTATAAACGGAAAAAGAAAATTTTGAAAAAAAATGATATTTTCTATTTTTTGTTATAAAAAAAATCCAATAAACTCAATTTTAGTCATACATTTAGGCCACAATGTATTCGGCCACATGTCTTTAGTAAAAAAAATGTCAATAAGCGTATATCTATTGGTTTGCGCAAAAGTTATAGCGTCTACAAACTAGGGTACATTTTCTGGAATTTACACAGCTTTTAGTTTATGACTGCCTATCTCATTCTTTGAGGTGCTAAAATGGCAGGGCAGTACAACACCCCCCCCCCAAATGGCCCCATTTTGGAAAGTAGACACCCCAAGGAAATTGCTGAGAGGCATGTTGAGCCCATTGAATATTAAATTTTTTTGTCCCAAGTGATTGAATAATGATATAAAAAAATTTACAAAAAGTTGTCACTAAATGATATATTGCTCAAACATGCCATGGGCATATGTGGAATTACACCCCAAAATACATTCTGCTGCTTCTCCTGAGTACGGGGATACCACACGTGTGGGACTTTTTGGGAGCCTAGCTGCATACAGGGCCCCGAAAACCAATCACCGCCTTCAGGATTTCTAAGGGCGTAAATTTTTGGTTTGACTCCTCACTACCTATCACAGTTTCGAAGGCCATAAAATGCCAAGATAGCACAACCCCCCACTAAATGGCCCCATTTTGGAAAGTAGACAAGCTATTTGCTGAGAGGCATGGTGAGTATTTTGCAGACAAGACAAGAAAAATGTATTTTTTTTTCTTTTTTCAATTTTCAAAACTTTGTGACAAAAAGTGAGGTCTTAGGCCGAGTACATGGATACCAAACATGACATGCTTTAAAATTGCGCACAAACGTGCAGTGGCGACAAACTAAATACATTTTTAAAAGCCTTTAAAAGCCTTTACAGGTTACCACTTTAGATTTACAGAGGAGGTCTACTGCTAAAATTTCTGCCCTCGATCTGACCTATCTCACATGCATGGTGCAATTACTGTTTACATTTGACGCCAGACCGACGCTTGCATTCGCCTTTGCGCGAGAGCAGGGGGGGACAGGGGTGCTTTTTTTTGCTTTTTATCTTATTTTTAAACTGTTACTTTCATTTTTTTTTCATCATTTTTATTGTTATCTCAGGGAATGTAAATATCCCCTATGATAGCAATAGGTAGTGACAGGTACTCTTTTTAAAAAAAAATTGGGGTCTATTAGACCCTAGATCTCTCCTCTGCCCTCAAAGCATCTGACCACACCAAGATTGGTGTGATAAACTGCTTTGACAATTTCCCAATGGCGCTGTTTATATCCGGCGAAACCTAAGTCATAAAATGCTCGTAGCTTCTGGTTTCTTAGGCCATAGAGATGATTGGAGCCACTCTGGTCTCTGATCAGCTCTATGGTCAGCTGGCCGAATCACCGGCTGCATTCTCAGGTTCCCTGTTGGGACAGGAGAGCCAGAGAAAAACATGGAAGACGGTGGGGGGGGCATTCCCTCCCACTGCTTGTAAAAGTGGTCTAGAGGCTAATTAGCCGCTAGGATTGCTTTTACATGAAAGCCGACCGCTGGCTGAGAAGAATGATACCAAGATGATACCTAAACCTGCAGGCATCATTCTGGTATAACCACTCAAAGTCCAGCAACATACCAGTACGTTGCTGGTCCTTGTTGGGCATATATTGTAAACCTTTTTTTCATGCAGTCTGTGGGCTGAACGAAAAAAAATAGATTGATCGGTGGGTATGCCCACCATTAGAATACCTCCCTTCATCCACCCACTTCTAATGATGGGCATACATGCACCGTTTATATATGCCGAAGCATGGGGGCATCCGCCCCAAAAGGTAGGAGCAAATCGCTCCTCCGCCCCTGCTACCCCCATGCTTCGGCATATATGCTCTTTTTTTAACTGTGGTGGTGAAATCACCTCCTACAGCACAGGAGTCACGGCTTTATGTATCGTGGGAGCAAAGGCTGTTGCTGTCAAGATAAATAAATCCGCTCTGCAGCTAAATGGCGTACCTGAAAACAAAAAAAATGGTTAACAATAAAACACAGTAAACAGTAGTATAAAAAAATTGCATGCCTGAAAAGCAAACAAGATAAGACATAGTAACAATAAAACATTGCAGAATAGAATACAGTAAAAAAGAGCAGAACAATAGAGAGAGAATAGAGAGAGAACAATAAAACGACAACTATTTTTGTTTTTTTTATTTTATATATTTTTTTGTTTTTATTTTTTACTTTTTTTTTTTTTACACTTTTTTTGTAACTGTAACTGGTTCCAGGTTTGGGTCTCTCAAAATGCGATGGCATCTTGGGAGACCCTGTGAAAATGTGCCTAGTCTGTGCAGTGCTGTACCCTAAGCTAATACTCAACTAGTGTATGGTAACGTTCAAAACATTCACCAAAGACCAGGATTGTCAGGACAGGAGGGACAATAATAATCGGGTGTCACGCCTATATCCGCACTTGCTGCAGACACGACATCTTTGGGGAGTTCGTTGGGTAGGGGTACTCGGGAGGACATAAAGAAAATGCCTCTCATGCAACCGGCTTACTGCATTTGGTTAGGGAAGGTGAGGTGGAGCATCGTCTGGAAACAGAAGGGCTCTGATGATCTCTTCCTGGAATTTAAGGAAGGACTTTCTTGTACCAGTGTCTGGCCCTACAGGCAAATAGGTATGGCGCCAACAACTGGTCGTTGAGGTCCACCCCTCCCATATTTTGGTTATATTCATGGACATAGAGGGGTTTCTCCACAACACCAGTTGCCGTAGTATTTTGGTCCGTCGTGTCTGCATGAAGGGAGGTAAGAACAAAAACATTCTTATTATCCCTCCACTTCATAGCGAGCAAGTTATTACACTTGAAGCAGGCTCTCTCCCCCAGCCTAAGACGGGAATCTACAAGCCGCTGGGGAAAACCCCGGCGATTAGGTCGCACGGTGCCACATGCTCCAATCTGCCGATTAAACAAGTGACTAAAAAGTGGCACGCTTGTGTAATAATTGTCCACGTACAAGTGGTACCCCTTTCTGAATAAGGGTGACACCAAGTCCCACACAATCTTGCCAGTGCTTCCTATGAAGTCAGGGCAGTTTGTCGGCTCTACGTGGCTATCTTTTCCCTCGTAAACCATAAAACTACATGTATAGCCCGTGGCCCTTTCATAGAGCTTATACATCAGACCCCGTATCCGGCACGCTTGCTGGGAAGGTACTGTTTGAATGACAAGTGGCCAGAAAACTTAATCAGGGACTCATCAATGCAGACAACTTGATGGGGAGTAAACAAGTCTGCAAAACGTTGGTTGAAGTGGTTTATGAGGGGTCGAACTTTGTAGAGCCGATCGTATTCAGGGTCTCCACGAGGACAACAAAGATCATTGTTGTTGAAATGCATGAACCGCAAGATCTGCTCGTATCGTGCCCTAGTCATGGAGGCAGAGACAGTGGCATAGCGTGGGGGGTGTGCGAGGGGGGCCACCGCCCCAGGCGCAAAATTTAGAGGGGCGCTGTCATGAGTGTGGACCGTCTAGCACGGGAATAAAATCCCCTTGTTAAACTTATGATGCAGGAGAATCCACATTGCTCAGCAACAGCGGCCGTTCTTGGAATGCGGGCGGGCGGCTAGGGGATCCGTCTCACGGTGGTGATCAGCGAGGGGCCGAGCTGAAGACAGATAGGCTGGCTGCCTGAGAGCCCGGGACTGGGGAGAATAGTTCCATCACAGCCGCCTCCTCCTTGACCTAGCCCCCCTGACCCCGCCCCCCCAAGAGATGAGAAGCGGCGGGCGCAGCATCTCCCGTGCCTCCAGAGCATGGATTGCTCGAACTTCCTCTCCGGACTAACATGAGGCCCGGAGAACAGGCTGACTGAGGACCCAGACGACATGCAAGTAAGCGGACATTGCCAGGGAGCCGCTGGAAGGATCAAAGCACCCCCGGATCAAGGAGACAGACTGTAATGGAAGGTAGAGCTAGCAGTCTTTCGCATCTCCCCCTCAGGCTCCTCTCCCTCCCTCAGCCCCCCCTTTTCTGTCAGCTCCACCGTCTCTCTGATCCCAATGTCTCTCTCTGACTCTCTCTCAGTGAATCCAAATCACCAGTGCTGCAAAAACACACAATTGTGCAAATATATAAATAAACAAACTCATTTTATATAATAATCAATAAAAAGTTCATCCATAGCCATAAAGTCCATTCATAGCCATGTTTTTTGGATGCTTTTTATTGATTATTATATGAAATTAGTTTGTTTATGTATATAGTTGCACAATTGTGTGTTCTTGCAGCACTGGTGATTTGGATTCACTACCCAGTAGGGCTATCTTAGAATTATTGTATTTGATGAATTGTTATATGACATTTCCTGTGCTTTATTTGCACAATGAGGTTGAGGTTTCTTGCAGCACTGATGATTTAGGACTCACTACCCAGTAGGATTTTTTTTTTCAATATTTCAGTTAATGAGAGCTACATACAGTATGTCATATTCACACTATAATACTTGTTGCAGCACTGTGCCGTTGGGATATTGATCCCGGCACGGTGCTGCAACAAGTATTATAGTGTGAATATGACATATGTAGCTCTGTAGCCTATGTTGGCTAACCTGTGTAGAAAAGATGTAAACACCTATTTTCAGGCTGTCCAGTCATGTTATCCCCTGTGTGAGCCAGTGGTGTATGCAGGAGAGAGGAGGGAGCGCAAACATCAGATGGGACATAGGAACCTATGCATGATGTCACCACTCCAGGCTTTACCAGTCATTGTCAAGCACACTCTCCTCCCCCTACAGCCATCACTGTCTCACACAGGAGAACATGTGACCAGATTGGAGCTAGCTGAAAATAGGTAAGTCTGTGGGTCAAGGGGGCGCAAATGACTTGCCTCATCCCGGGCGCTGACAACCCACGCTACGCCACTGGGCAGAGAACAAGGGCATATGGTGAATTGGGTCAGTGGACCAATATGACCGCAACTCACTCTTTTTAGTTATGCCCATGTTGAGGGAAAGGCCCAGAAAGAGCTTAAATTAGGAAACCGTAATTGGTTTCCAATCTCTGGCAAGGGAGGACTGGGGAATAGTGGCGATGTGTTGACCAGTGTACAAATTGCTTTGGTCCACAATAGATCTATAGAGATCTTCAGTGAAAAACAGCGAATAAAAATCAAGTGACCTAAAATCAACTGTTTCCACCTGAATGCCAGGTTGGCCAGTGAATGGGGGAAGTACGTGCTGCAGAAGTGGTGGGTTCCCAATTAGGATTGGCGAATGCAGCAGAAAGGGCACTATGGGCACGACGGGCCTGTGTTCGTCTTCTTGGTGGCAGCGGGACACTACTTGTGCTTGCCACCTCACCAGCTTGAACTGCACTTATGGGACTCGCCACGTCACCATGTGATACTGCAGTGCTGGACTGACTACGAACAGGGTGTACTAGGCCGCTGGTGCATGTCAGATTACCAGAAGGAATAGCGGCACTAGTACTGCTCTGCTCCATACGAGGAACCTGCGTTTCTTGCACATCGACAGAAGAAGATGTTTGGGGTCTGGTACGCCTGACCTTGGCAGGGACCACAACTCCATCGTCAGAGCTATCTGTCATGGAGTCGCTGTCCTCTACAGGATCATATTCTGAGCCTGAATCTGACAGATGAGTGACTTCCTCTTCACTATCTGTCATGCTCAGAAACGTGTAGGCCTCTAGTGTACCTTCGATTTGCCATTTTGGGCTCTAAATTTAGTAGTAATGAGACTCACAGGTAAAAAAGCTCCTGACTGTTAGTGACTGTATCAAAACGTTACCAAAAAAGCTGTTATCGATCGCAGGGATCAGGCCTGACTCTGCGAACGCTGCAGTTATGTGTGTTTAGTATTTTGTAAGTGACAGTGATCGATCGATACTGCACTTGGGTGGGCTGGGCTGGGCAGAGGGGCAAAACACAGGTGCTAGCAGGTATCTGGGCTGATCCCGCTAACACTGCGTTTTTGGGAACCCTAAATTGCTGGGGACGCTAGTATAGATCTGATCAGATCAGATATTGATCGGTTCAGATACTATACCACTAAGGGAGGTGTATGCTGCGTGCGTGGGTGTTAGCGCTACTGGCACTAACCTGACGCTGCCTGGGGTGACGCAGACCCTATCTGACCCTAAAACCTAACTTGTATCACCCGCTGGGTGATCAGGGGGTTAAACCTTTATTAGGTAATAAACGGCGGGTGCCCTGACACTCGAAAAAAATAAACTAACTAACCAGCGTCACCCGTAACAGTTATACGGTGATCACTGGTTAAAGGGTTAACTAGGGGGCAATCAGGGGGTTAAAATCTTTATTAGGTAGTATATGGGGGTACCTGACGCTATAAAACGCTGACGGCGAACCTAAATACTTACCTCCCTAACTAGCGTCACCTGTGGCACTAATACAGCGATCAGAACAACGATTGCTTAGTGACACTGGTGACGGGGGGTGATCACGGGGTTAAACCTTTATTGGGGGGGTTAGGGGGGTACCCTAGACCTAAAGGGGCCTACCACTAACTGCCCTACCACTTATAACTGTCACAAAATGACACCAATGCAACAATCAGGAAAAAAAAAAAAAACTGCTATTGGTGTCACTGTGACAAGGGGTGCAGGGGAATGATTGGGGGGTGAAAAGTGTGCCTAAAGTGTTCTACTGTAAGTGTAGTGTTGGTGCACTTACTTGGATGCCATCTCCCCTCGGCGCCGGAATGAAAAGACCGACACGAGGAGAGATGACATCACTTCCTCTGCAGCTGTTTACATTACAGCAGCAGAGGAAGATTGTCATTCGTTGGGAGCGATCACGAGGGGGTGGCCACGAATGAGTGGCCTCCCCCTCAGCACGGATCACTCCCCTAACGATGCTGATCGCTCCCCTAAAGGGCAGCGTGGGGGGGCATGATGCGCCCCCCCGCCCGTGGGAGGCAAATCAAGTATCAGATACGTGATTTTGCCTGCCCATGCCATTCTGCCGCAGTATATCTGCGTTAGGCGGTCGGCAAGTGGATAATGCATTCTATGCATTAAGGTGAAAAACCTTTTGTGCTAAAGCTGCCCCCAGAGTCCCCCCCTGCCCCACAAACACACACCTTTTTACCTGAACCCATCCATTCCAGCAATGTGCACGAGCCCAACCACTCTAGCCGCTGTCTCCATCCTCATCGGGCAGATTGATAGCAGGAGCCATTGGCTCCAGCTGCTGTCAATCAAATCCAGTGACACGAGAGCGAAAGGCTGGGACGAGTCCTGCTGTCTGTGTCAATGGATGCAGCAGCGGGACTCGTGAGTGCTCCCGCACGTGTGCCCCATGGAAAGTGGCTCTGTGAGGAGGGGTGCTGCCGGGGGACCCCAGAAGAGGAGGATCAGGGCTGCTCTATGCAATACCCTTGCACAGAGCAGGTAAGTAACATGTTTGTGATTTAAAAAAAACAACCTTTACAATCACTTTAATTCTGACTATGGAACTGACAGGGAGAGGGAGGGGGAAATAGAGAGAGACATATTCTGACCATGCTTTCATAGCTCAGGACCAGGCAGGCTCAGCCAGGTATTGTAGAAAATAGAAAGGGGCAATTGAAAAGCAAAAGCACTATTCTACAGCTTGTTCTTTAAATGGAAAAGGAGCATCATTTTTTGGGGGGTAACAATCACTTTAAAGTTCATTGAAAGGTTTTTGTATGACAGTTTTAATCCAGTTACTATGTGATGCACAAGTGTGTGACAATGTGAGAGAAAGAGAGGACGAGAGAAGGGGGTGAGAGAGAGTGAAAGGGGAGAGTGACAGAGAGGGGACGAAAGAGGGGGGTGAGAGAGAGTGAGAGGGGAGAGTGAGAGAGAGGGGGTGAGAGAGAGAGGGGGTGAGAGAGTAAGAGGGGAGAGGGAAAGAGGGGGAGAGAGAGTGAGAAGGGAGAGAGAGAGGGGACGAGAAAGGGGGTGAGAGAGAGTGAGAGGGGAAGAGAGAGAGGGGGGTGAGAGAGAGAGAGAGAGAGAGAGAGAGAGAGAGAGAGGGGGGTGAGAGAGTAAGAGGCGAGAGGGAAAGAGGGGGAGAGAGAGTGAGAGGGGAGAGAGAGAGGGGACAAGAAAGGGGGTGAGAGAGAGTGAGAGGGGAGAGAGAGGGGGTGAGAGAGGGGAGAGATCGTGGGAGGGGGAAGGGTGAGAGGGGGAAGGGTGAGAGGGGAGAGAGGGTTGACGAGAGAGGGGGAGAGAGAGGGATGAAAGAGAATGAGAGGCGAGAGTGAGAGAGAGAGAGTGAGGTGAGATAGTACGAGGGGAGAGCAAGAGGGAGGTGAGTGAAAGTGAATGATAGGTGGAGAGAGAGAGGGGTGAGAGAGTGAGAGGGGAGAGTGAGAGAGAGGGGGAGAGAGAGAGTGAGAGGGGAGAGAGAGTGAGAGGGGAGAGTGAAAAAGGGGGTGAGAGAGAGTGATAGGGGAGAGAGGGGGTAAGAGAGAGTGAGAGGGGAGAGTGAGAGAGATGGGGAGAGTGAGAGGGGGAGAGAGAGTGAAAAGAGAGAGAGGGAGGGGGGTGAGAGGGAGGAGAGAGAGGGGGATAGTGAGAGAGAGTGTGAGAGGGGAGAGAGAGAGAGAGGGGTGAGAGGGAGAATGCGAGAGAGGGTTGAAGAGAGAGGAGGTGAGAGAGAGAGAGGGGGAGGGGGAAGAGCGAGTGAGATGGGAGAATGAGAGAGGTGGGAGAGAGGGAGGGGGTGAGAGAGAGTGAGAGGGGAGAGAGAGAGGGGGTGAGAGAGAGTGAGAGGGGAGAGTGAGAGAGAGTGAGAGAGGGGGAATGAGAAGGAGAGGGGTGTGAGAGGGGTTGAGAGAGAGAGGGGGTAAGAGCAAGAGGGGAGTGAGAAAGAGAGAGGCGGGGAGTGAAAGAGTGGGGGGTGAGAGAGAGAGGGGTGAGAGAGAGGGGATAGTGAGAGAGAGGGGAGAGAGAGAGTGTGAGAGGGGAGAGTGAGAGAGAGAGT
Source organism: Lithobates clamitans (assembly GCA_037952925.1). Classification (NCBI taxonomy): domain Eukaryota; kingdom Metazoa; phylum Chordata; class Amphibia; order Anura; family Ranidae; genus Lithobates; species Lithobates clamitans. The sequence goes on from JBBGZY010000498.1 coordinate 6,464,092, forward strand.
GTGAGAGGGGAGAGTGAGAGAGAGGGGTGAGAATGCAAGAGAGGGTTGATGAGAGAGGGGGGTGAGAGAGAGAGGGAGGTGTGGGAGAGTGACAGAGGAGAGAGAGGAAAGTGATTGAGAGTGACAGGGAAGAGTGAGAGGGTTGACGAGAGAGGGGGGTGAGAGGGGAGAGTGAGAGAGAGGGTTGATGAGAGAGGGGGTGAGAGAGTGAGATGGGAGAGTGAGAGAGAGGGGGAGAGAGAGAGGGAGGTGTGAGAGGGGAGAGAGAGGGAGGTGAGAGGGGAGAGAGAGTGATAGGGAGGAGGGGGAAGAGCGAGTGAGAGGAGAGAGTGAGAGAGGTGGGAGAGAGAGAGGGGGTCAGAGAGAGTGAGAGGGGAGAGAGAGAGGGGGGTGAGAGAGAGTGAGAGGGGAGAGAGAGAGAGGGGGTGAGAGAGAGAGGGGGAGTGAGAAGGAGAGGGGTGTGAGAGGGGTTGAGAGAGAGAGGGGGTAAGAGCAAGAGGGGGGGTGAGAGAGAGAGGCGGGGAGTGAGTGGGGGGTGAGAGAGAGAGGGGGAGTAAGCACACAAAAACAATTGAGGGATTTATTTTTTATTATCATTATTATTATATATTGAGGGGTTTTAGCAGCAGAGGCAGTGGTCTGGCCTAGGTGTGGCCAAGTATTGATTAATAAGCTACAGGCATGTAAAACAGCAGTGAAATTGCTGATAGTCACCCCCCCTGCAACATCTTTTATCCCAATGTAGTACAAGAGAGTGGCAGTGCTGCTTTGAATACAGGTCATCATCACAGGAAACTGCATTATGTGGACTTCACTGGCAGGATCAACAGATGTTTGTACAACTTTGCAAGTATAACATACCCAGCAATGTCATTAAGGATACTATATTGTCATTCCCATGCCAAGGTATAGGAATCAGAGACACCCACCTTGCGTGCTGTGTTGGTGAAGGAAGCAGCTGGGGCTTCTTCTGCATTGAATGACCATGTCCCATACTGTGCACATGCTTGAGCAAGTGTCCCTGCGTTCCAAAACGTTGCTTTTTTATATGATCATACAAGAATAAAGAGCTTTGCAGTTTGGTGTGCAAGAGGAAAAATAGGATTTTTAGCTTACATGTAAAATCCTTTTCTTGGAGTACATCACGGGACACAGAGCCACAGTATTTACTTTATGGGTTACATAGGCACCTTTAGGTGATGGACACTGGCACACCCTAGACAGGAAGTTTAGCTCCCTATATAACCCCTCCCCTTACTGGGAGTACCTCAGTTTTGTAGCAAAGCAATATACGTGCATTAGAAGAGGGGAGGGACCTCTGTGTCCCGTGATGTACTCCAAGAAAAGGATTTTATAGGTAAGCTGTTATAAAAATTCTGTTTATCGTACATCACAGGACACAGAGCCATAGTATTTTCTGTATGGGATGTCCCAGAGCAATGCTGTATCCGAGGGGATGGAGACACAAACAAAAGTAGGGTGCAATCAGACCTGAGGACCTATACTGCTGCCTGCAGCACACTGCGCCCAAAGGCGATATCCTCATGCCAGTGGCGTCGCTAGCGGTGGCTACTGGGGCTATAGCCCCAAATCTGGGGCCCATAGCCCCGAGTCTCTTACCTAGGGTTGGCTCTGGGCTCCATCTACTCAGCTGGTGGCCGGGAGAGGAACATGACTAGTTAATGTTATCAGGCACAAGTTCTTATCTATATTCAGCAGTTCCAACAATTTAATCATTGTCCCGTCCACTTCTGTACCAGTCTGCCGGGCAATGTAATTGTCGTGAACTGCAGCCCCCCCCCCCGCGATGAAGGGGGGCTCTCTGGGGACACTGATGTAAGGGGGGGGCTCTCTGAGGACAATGATGTAATGAGGGGGGCTCTGATGTAAGTGGGGATACACACTCAGATATGTAACACATATACATATATATATATACACATATATATATATACATACACATACATACACACACACACACACACACGTATATTATATATATGTCTTTCTTTGCGGCCTTGCAGATTTGAGCCATGGAAGCCTGGTGATGCACTGCCCATAAAGCACTAACAGCCCTGGTGGAGTGCGCTTTGATTTGAAAAGGTGAAACTTTCCTCTTCAAACCATGAGCTTGAATAATTACAAGCCGAATCCACTTAGCAATAGTAGATTTTGACGCTGCCTGTCCTTTCTAGGACCTTCAGGCAACACAAACAAAACATCCGTTTTCTGAACCTGGGCAGTCGTCTCCAAATAGATTTTGACCGCTCTCACTACATCCAGAGAATGTAGTGACTTTTCTTCCGTAGAACAAGGTTCCGGAAAAAATGAAGGTAAAACAATATCCTGGTTTAGATGAAAACCTTGAACCACCTTCGGTAGAAAGCTAGGATGAGGAAGCAATACTACTCTATCCTTGTGGATGATTAAATATGGCTCTTTACACGAAAGAGCCGCCAATTCTGATACCCTTCTTACAGAAGAAATGGCTACCAGAAAAACTAGCTTCCTTGTCAAAAGGACCAAGGGAATATGTCGTATCGGTTCAAAAGGCTGTTTCTGTAATGCCGACAGAATTAAATTCAAATCCCAAGGGTTCAGGGGTGCTCTAATCGGTGGATTAAGCCGCGTTATTCCCTGTACAAAGCTAGCTTCGAACCAAAGAATGCGAAGCAAGCGGACGTTGAAACAATACCGAAAAGGCCGAGACCTGGCCCTTGATAATACTCAAGGCCAGATTCATCTCTAACCCCATTTGCAGAAAAGCAAGGATTCTACCTATGACATACTTTCTGGGATGCCAACCCCTGGATTCACACCAGGAAACATATGCCTTCGAGACTCTATAATAAATGACTCTGGAAGCTGGCTTCCTTGCATTAATCAAGGTAGATATCACTGAGCCTGAAAGCCTGCGATTCTTCAGAATGTGGATTTCAATAGCCAAACCATTAAATTTAGCGTTTGTAAGGTAGGATGGAACACTGGTCCCTGCGATAGCAGGTCTGGACGTGGTGGTAGGGTCCATGGGGCCCCTACAGCCAACTTTACTATTTCTGCATACCAAGATTTTCTGGGCCACGCTGGGGCCACAAGAACCACTGACTTCTTTTCCTGCTTGATCCTGCGAAGAAGTCGTGGTAGCAGCAGAATAGGAGGGAATGCATAAATCAGTGAGAACTGATCCCACGGGGTCACCAACGCATCTGTCCCGCATGCAAGTGGATCCCTTGTTCTTGACACAAAGTTCTTGATCTTGTTGTTGAACCTGGACGCAAACAGATCTAGGTCCGGAATCCGCCATCTTTGGCATATAGCCAGGAAGATGTCGAGGTGAAGAGACGATTCCCCTGGGAACAACTGCTGGCGACTTAAGTAGTCCACCTGCCAATTCTCTACCTCTGGAATGAAGATTGCCGATAAGCATGGCACATGCCTTTCTGCCCAGGTTAAGATCTGGTTTACCTCTCCCTGGGCTGCACGACTTCTGGTGCCCCCTTGGTGATTGATATAAGCCACTGCTGTTGCATTGTCAGATTGGATCCTGACAAGACAACCCTGCAACCTGAATGTCCAGGCCTTCCGGGCTAGGTACGCTGCCCGAATCTCTAAAATGTTGATGGGTAAGGTCCTCTCGGTTCTGGACCATTTCCCTTGGACAGGCGTCTCTTTCAGGACTGCTCCCCAACCCGAAAGGCTGGCATCTGTTGTTACCAACTTCCAGGTAACTGGTAAGAAGGATTTCCCTTTCCGCAGATTCTCGGGTATCAATCACCAACTGAGGCTCTGACGCACTATTGGCGACAAATGCATTGGAAAATCTAGCGCCTGGACTTTCATGTTCCAGGCAGATAGGATACTGTTTTGCTGCAGTCTCGAATGAAACTGAGCAAAGGGAACCGCTTCGAATGAAGCCACCATCTTTCCCAACAACCTCATACAAAGGCGAATAGAAGGACCTTTCTTTGCCCTGACTACCTGAAACAGCTTTTTTATGGCGCTGATTTTTGCCTGGGGTAAAAATACCCTCTTCTGCGTTGTATGTATAACCAGACCCAAGTACTCTAGTCTTCTTACTGGCTTTAGAGAAGACTTCTCTAGGTTGAGGACCCAACCTAGATATTCCAGGTAGTTGACTGTGGTGACCAAGCTGTGGTTTAAGCTGGCTACTGACCGGTCTATTAGGAGCAGATCGTCTAGGTAAGCTATAATCGCTATACCCTGGGCCCTTAATCTGGCCAGAGGAGGGGCCAGGACCTTTGTAAACACGTTTGTAGCTAGACCGAAAGGCAGAGCTACAAACTGAAAATTAAGTTTTTCCACTTCGAAACGCAGATATTTCTGATGAGCGGGGAAAATAATTACATGCAGGTATGCTTCCTTGATGTCGATTGATGCCAGAAGTTCTCCTCCTTGTAGGATGGAGACTACTGATCGGATTGATTCCATGCAGAAAATCAAATTTTTAGGAACCGCTTTAGATCTTTGAGATCTAGAATGGGTCTGACATCTCCATTTGGTTTTGGCACTGTGAAAAGGTTTGAATAAAACCCCAACCCCTGCTCTTTCATGGGAACCACCATGATCACTTTTTGCGACAAAAGTCAATCTAACACTTTAAGGAGAGACTTCTTTTTCTCTGGGTCTTTTGGAACATTTGATCTGAGGAAATGAGGATACGGGAATTCTTGGAACTCTAGTTTGTAACCTAAAGTTATTGTGGAGACCACCCATCTGTCCTGAAAATCCTCCTGCCAGAACCTTTGAGAACTGTAGCAGTCTTCCCCCCACTCCAACGAGCGGGGGCGCCCCTTCATAAAGAGGCTTTAGCGTTCTGTCTTGTAGGTTTCCTTCCCCAGGACTTCTTTTGTCCCTGGGGTTGACTCTGAGTTTCACCTCTTGAACCTCATGGTGGAGGCCGTCGCGACTGCCTGGAGGCTGATGCCCCTGGCACTGGAGAAAGAGCCCGTTTAAATGTGGGACGTTTACTCCTTTTCTTAACTGGCAAAAGGGTACTTTTCCCACTTGAAATCTTTTGGATATAATTGTCCAAATTGTCCACAAATAGCCTTACACCGTGGAAAGGAAAACCAGCCAAGAGTTTTTTGCATGGCGCTTCGGCTGACCAATTTTTCAACCATAAGATTCTATGCATATGCACCAACCCAAGCGTAAGGCGAGAGGTCGGAAGGATAGAATATTTGATTGCGTCAATTGCAAAACACAAAGCCGCTGGCAGCTCGGCTAACTCCTGGGCCTGCTGTTCAGGGAAAATCTTAAGCACCTATTTCAAGTGGTCTCTCAAGGATTGACACACCCCAATTACTGCCACTGCAGGTTGAGCTACTGAACCTGCCAAGGAAAAAATGTTTTTTAACAGGAATTCCAACTTTTTATCGGTTGGATCCCTAAGCATTTGAGCGTTGTCAACAGGACAAGTCAAACTTTTATTTACAGAGGATATAGCAGCGTCAATTGCTGGTATAGCCCACATCTTTGTAAATTTTTCCTCCATGGGATACAGTGTTGAAAACTTTTTAGAAGGGAAAAAATGCTTATTTGGGTGATCCCACTCAGAATATATAAGCTTTTCCAGCAATGAATGAACAGGAAAAGCATGCACAAATGGAGGATGCTTCAGTGAACCCAAACAAGAAGTGGGCTTTTCAACCGACTCAGTTATGGGTAACTTAAATGTGGAGCGGAAAGAGAAGTAAGAGAATGCACCAGCAATTTCTCAGCCTGTGAAGCTGAAGAGGGTCCTTCCCCACTTGATTCCTCGGAAGAGGAGTCATCAGTCTCTTCCCGGTCCTCTGAGGGGGATTCATCTTCCCTTTCCCAGAGTTCCTCCGTTTGAGGGTCCTGGGTGGTAGAAGGGGACCTAATGCGTTTTCTTCCACTTTGTGAAGATGCGATTAAGGCCATTAATCTCTCCTCCAATACACTCAGGCCTGAGGAAAAAACCTTCTGAGTAATATATACAGGGGCTGAAATGCCAGAAGCAGTTGCAGCCCCTAACCCTGATGGCTCACTCTGACCAGCCTTCCTAGGTCTTTCAGGGAGAGATGGCTTTGCAGAGGGGGGGTCCTCAGAGCCTGATGGTGATCCCTTTGAGCTCCTATTTTTCGGGGTATTTGTACCTCCCCCTTTGCCCATAGTGCTAAGCACAAATGCAAAAGTTACTACCAGAAATGCACCCACTGCTGAAAAAAATAGTCCAGCAACTGCCGCTGCTATCAAGGCTCAGTCTGATGCTAGTTCTGTTCTGTGGTAAACCAGACAGACCCCATCTTCACCACTCATGGTGGGCTCCGTTAAAAAACCTTCAGGAACTGGGGCCCCTTGTTATCGGGGGATCCACACTCCTGGGCCTGTAAAGCACCCCGCCCGGAAATATGGCTGAAAAAAACAAACACTGGATCCCAGGGTCCAGCTCTCTAAAAAGAGAAGTGTTACAGGCAGAACCTCATTTCTTCAGACACGAGGCCCGGGTACCATTCAATTCAGCCTGGAAAAGACACTTTGAATGGATCCGGTTGCATGGCTTTCCCCAGCAAAGATTTCTCCAGCGGAGCTCTTTAACCAACACCTAAGACACTGGCGAGAAAACTGAGGTACTCCTAGTAAGGGGAGGGGTTATATAGGGAGCTAAACTTCCTGTCTAGGGTGTGCCAGTGTCCATCACCTAAAGGTGTCTATATAACCCACATAGTAAATACTGTGGCTCTGTGTTTCGTGATGTACGATAAATAAATATCTATACTGTGCAGCACTCCCAATGTAATCACCGGAGCTCCTCTGTCGGCGTGAAACCTTCAAGCTCTGTATGGGGGGCATTAACATGGCTTCTGATACATAAAGCGCAGGGCGCAGTCATCCACGTAACAGCAGAGCTCTGCTGATTACACTGGGAGAACTGTTCTCTCACAGTTTAATCTGCAGGGCTGGGCTGTTAATCTGACAGCCTGGTCCTTCTCTTCATTTATGTATACAATATATGTGTAGATTGTGTATGGGAAAAGAAAGATTTTATATACCAAAAATTTGCATCTTGTTAAAGTGGCCCTGTCAGCACTTGTACACAATGCACACCCTGTTAAAAAAAAAAAAGGCAATATGACTAAAGTATAACTAAAGGCAAATGGTCTTTGCTAGTTTGGGAGATTCACTCTCTCTATTATTCCTGTTTACCATTATCATTAAATTATCATTAAAAGTGAAAATAAAAGAAAATCACATTTATGAATATAGCTAGCTTCTGTGTTCTTCACCTATAGAAACCCCCTTTCCATTAAGGTAAGCAGGCCTACTGGTACTCGGTTGCTCCCAGGTCTTATACACAATGCTATAGTGCCTGGCCACCACACCAGGGCATGCGCAAACTGTGCACAGCAAATAGGTACTTGCAGTTGGCAGAGAGGCAGTCCAGGTACAAAGCAGGCAAGGTTCGGATTAGTCGGGGTCATTATGTAGTCAAAAAGGCAGGCAGAGTTCAGAGAATAGTCCAAGTTCCAATCCGAAGACATAAAACAGGGGAATCCAAACAATAAACAGGGTAGATAGACAGGGAGCTTGGAGCACGTGTTACAGACGCTATCAGAAGCATGAGACTGCAGACTTGGCTGGTTTAAATCAGGTTTGATCTCTGCCCAGAGACTAGCTACATCATTTACCTTACAGGTGGACAGACAGACAGGGAGAATGTATCACAGCCAAAACCAGGATGCTGGAATGAGACTAGCAGCTGTGATGGAGTAGGAGCACTACATGCTCCTGACAGTTATCCCCAGAAAAGTATAAAACCTCCCCAATGGGACACAGATGACTATAAAAAAAACTGATAGGGGTTATAACCTTTTGCCTATAGTTCTACTTTACCTTTTCTGCAGACTATGTGGTGAAACACCCCCCCCCCCCCCCTTTGCTTCTTTTCTGTCTATGCAGGAATTTAACATCTAAAGTGTGTTGAATACCTGGTAATCCATCCATACACTGCAATTCCTCCTGCCAACTTGTATGTTCTGTATTGATGACACACCCAGAAGTGTTGAATACCTGCTGCAGCTGGGGAGAGGCAAGGAGGTGGTATTTCACAGACACAAAGACAGACCATTGGAAAGAAAAATATATTGCCTCTTTAATTATAGGATGTGCATTGTGTACACCCCCTTCTTCTTTTAGCTTTTTTTTTACATTTTGCATTTATTTATTTTTGTAGTACAGTATTAAAACGCTTTGTACCAAAAAACTAAATTTAGTGTCACAAAAGGGACAAATTGTAAAATAACATTTATAAATCAAATTAATTCCAGAGGGCGGAAAGCTTGGTTGTAATAATGGTAGTATAAAACAAGCTCTTTTTGCTTGTTTTGTCTAGGAAAGAGGAGAAACAGCTTTACTTACCTGATCCTCCTCTCCCTGACAGGAGGTACTCCCCCACAATCAGGCAATGAACTGTCCCTTAACATCCTTACATTCAATGCAGGGCTATGGATCCTGCTCTAGTCTTGACGACATCAGGACCCAAGGCCAGTGGAGCGTGGGGATGCAGGGAACGGTCCAGCTGAGGAGAAAAGAGGAGGATTGAGTAAGTAAACCTCTTTATTGTTTCCCTAAACCTAAACAAGCAATTAACCCTTGCAGTGCAGGCAAAGCCCCACTGGAAGGGATCATTTTTTAGTTAGGCTTTAAACATGCTGATTACGACTATTTCACACTCATGTAACCATGCTCCAACATATCCCCCCAGCCCATTTGGTTGTTGTCAGGAGAATTAGTAGACCAGACTGTGTGGACTGCACAGAGATAACCCAAAACGCATGTAAAGTGAATAATGATATTTATTAAAATAGATGATAATTAGAAAATACAAACAGTGCCCAAACAACCCAACAAACCCACAAACAACAACAATATATACAGCAAGGGGCAATGCCAGAATCACAGATGTCAGCCAGGCCAGGGTCATACACGGCAGGTCAGCAGGACAAGGGATATTCCAGGAACGTAAACGTTAGCCAAGCCAAGGTCATACACAGGGAGATCAATAAATTATGAACAGGGAACCAACATACAGAGGAGGAATGGATCGGGCTGAAGGGTACAGGAACACAGAAGGGACCGGGTCAGGATAAGCTCGGGAACAAGGTCAGATGCAGGCTCAGGATTGGGTAACAGGCGAACAAGGTCAGGGCTCAAGGAGAGAGATACCAAGGCAAGCATGTGAGGGCTTGCCGGGTATTTATGGGACTGACAATAATTGTCTTCAAGTAACACCTGAGCGCAGGGAGTGTTGTCTGCTCCATACTGCCAGGATCCATCCGCTGGTGGGCGTCAGTACTGCGGCCAAAAGATGAAATGACACCAGCAGGGAAATATTCCCCTGACAGTTCAAAACTGCCAGGAGACACCTGCTGGTGGACCCCAGTACTGCAAGCCAAACAATATATCTATCTCTTTCCTGACAGTACCCCCCCCCCCAAAGGAGCGGCCCCTGGATGCTCCAACTAGTCTTAATTGTCCATAGTCTATGGCTTCAGGCAGAATGGTGGGAGAAGGCATTTCAGGCTGGTCGTCAGGCACATCCGGGCAGACAGCTGGCACATCGGGGTCATTGAGCTGGGCAGCGGACAGGAACAAACCAAGCTGGGCAGCAGACAGGAACAAACCAAGCTGGGCAGCAGACAGGAACACACCAAGCTGGGCAGCAGACAGGAACACACCAAGCTGGGCAGCAGACAGGAACACACCAAGCTGGGCAGCAGACAGGAACACACCAAGCTGGGCAGCAGACAGGAACACACCAAGCTGGGCAGCAGACAGGAACACACCAAGCTGGGCAGCAGACAGGAACACACCAAGCTGGGCAGCAGACAGGAACACACCAAGCTGGGCAGCAGACAGGAACACACCAAGCTGGGCAGCAGACAGGAACAAACCAAGCTGGGCAGCAGACAGGAACAAACCAAGCTGGGCAGCAGACAGGAACAAACCAAGCTGGGCAGCAGACAGGAACACACCAAGCTGGGCAGCAGACAGTTACACATCAAGCTGGGCAGCAGACAGGAACAAACCAAGCTGGGCAGCAGACAGGAACAAAGAAAGCTGGGCAGCAGACAGGAACACACCAAGCTGGGTAGCAGACAGGAACACACCAAGCTGGGCAGCAGACAGGAACACACCAAGCTGGGCAGCGGGCACAGGCACTTCGAGCTGGGCAGCAGGCACTTCAAACTGGGCAGCAGGCACGGGCACTTTGAGCTGGGCAGCAGGCACATCAGGCTGGGCAGCAGGCATGGGCACTTCAAGCTGGGCAGCAGGCACATCAAGCGGGGCAGCAGGCATGGGCACTTCAAGCTGGGCAGCAGGCATGGGCACTTCAAGCTGGGAAGCTGGCACATCAGACTGGGAAGCTGGCACATCAGACTGGGAAGCTGGCACATCAGACTGGAAGGCAGGCATTGAGACATCAGGCTGGAAGGCAGGTACTGAGACAGCAGACTGGGAAGCTGGCACATCAGACTGGGAAGCTGGCACATGAAACTGGAAGGCAGGCGTCGAGACATCAGGTGGAAATGCAGACACCGAGACATCAGGCTGAAATGCAGACACCGAGACATCAGGCTGAAAGGCAAGCTTCGAGACATCAGGCTGGAAGGCAGGCATGAAGACATCAGACTGTGAAGTGGGCACATCAGACTGAAAAGCAGAGACATCAAGCTGGAAGGCAGGCACTGAGACACCTGGCTGGAAGGCAGGCATCGAGACATTCGGCTGGAGGCGGTCACCGAGACATCAGGCTGGAAGGTAGGCATCAGGACATCAGACTGGGAGGCAAAGACATCAAGCTGGGAAGCAGGCGCCGAGACATCCGGCTGGAAGGCAGGCATCAAGACATCAGACTGAGAAGCGGGCACATCAGACTGGAAGGCAGAGACATCAAGCTGAAGGGCAGGCACATCAGGCAAAACAGCAGGTACTGGCACAACAGGCAGAACAACAGGTACATCATACTGGACAGTGGTCACTGGAGCGTCAGACTGGGTCGCAGGCACTGGGACGTCAGGCTGGGTAGCAGGCACTGGGACGTCAGGCTGGGTAGCAGGCACTGGGACGTCAGGCTGGGTAGCAGGCACTGGGAAGTCAGGCTGGGTAGCAGGCACTGGGAAGTCAGGCTGGGTAGCAGGCACTGGGACGTCAGGCTGGGTAGCAGGCACTGGGACGTCAGGCTGGGTAGCAGGCACTAGGACGTCAGACATAGGTGGGCCATCAGGTTCAACTGGCATGAACGCAGGCTGGAATAGGTTGGTTGGTGTGGAGGCAGGTTGGTTTACTGGCTGGATTGTGTGGGTCGGAAAGAACTTTCATTTCTTTTTTGTTTTAGCCACTGCAGCTTTGTACATAGGTGCAGGGCTATAAGAAAAGAAAGTAGTTGGGCAAAAAGAAGACCAAGAAACAGTGGCTGGAGGAGGGTTTTGTGGGATAGTTACAGGTGGGGGAGAAGAGGCAGGTGGATTGAAAGCAGGATAGGTGCAGTGAGTAGAGACTGGGTAATAATATTTGGTGGGAAGCTGTGTATACTGGACTGTAGCTGAGGTTGCCATGAGTGATGGGGGAATAGATTCTTGGGAAGGCAGGTGATTAATGGCAGGGCTGGAATGTTGTGGTTTGGCTAAATGCAGGAGATCTGACCATGTCTGTAGCACAGGTTGAACAAACATTGATTCGCACACAGCCTGACTAACCAGCGATTGCACTGAATGGATGCAATCAGACAACACCTGCTGTGAACAAGAGGCATAACGTTCCATGAAAAAGGCTGGATCATCCTCTAATAACCAAACTAGAGACTCAACCTGATCTAAACTGAAGGGGGGAGAAAAATCATCCCTGCCCTCTGGAGTACTGGACAAGGCTAGCTCTGCACACAGCTGAATCAGAGGCTGAACATTTTCAAATAGCATACCGCCCTGATCCACCAGAGAATGGGCCAGACGGATACACTCTAATAGTTGATCCCTGGCCCACTCCTTCAATACCAGACGGCAATAACTAGTATCCTCAGTTACCAATGAGGAAAGATAAATCACAATTTCTGCCTGCATTTTCAAAAAGGCTCCTCAGTGCAGTCACGTCTGGTAGAGATGGCCTTGTTATACTGTCAGGAGAATTAGTAAACCAGACTGTGTGGACTGCACAGAGATAACCCAAAACACATGTAAAGTGAATAGTGATATTTATTAAATTAGATGATAATTAGAAAATACAAGGTCATACACAGGGAGATCAATAAATGATGAACAGGGAACCAACATGCAGAGGAGGAATGGATCGGGCTGAAGGGTACAGGAACACAGAAGGGACCGGGTCAGGATAAGCTCGGGAACAAGGTCAGAAGCAGGCTCAGGATCGGGTAACAGGCGAACAAGGTCAGGGCTCAAGGAGAGAGATACCAAGGCAAGCATGTGAGGGCTTGCCGGGTATTTATGGGCCTGACAATAATTGTCTTCAAGTAACACCTGAGCGCAGGGAGTGTTGTCTGCTCTATACTGACAGGATCCATCCGCTGGTGGATGTCAGTACTGCGGCCAAAAGATGAAATGACACCAGCAGGGAAATATTCCCCTGACAGTTCAAAACTGCCAGGAGACACCGGCTGGTGGACCCCAGTACTGCACGCCAAACGATATATCTTACCAGCGGATGGACCCTTTCCTGACAGTTGTCCTTGGACCAAAACATGGTAACCCTCCAGCCAGTGTACAGCAGCTATCATTTCTGTACTGTGCAAGTGCAAGGTTTCTTGCCAACTGAGAAGAATGGAGCTTGCACAACCATAAGTGCAGTGGTTAGGCTGGTGCAGAGTACACCACTGTACACTCGAAATCTTGGCTTATTTGCTAGTGCATCTAAAAGGAAACTTCCAGTCAGTGAAGTGCATCCCTGCAGTGCTAGTCAGTGAAATGTGTGGATTTAGTGGTGGTCAGTGGAGAAGTGCACGTGTGCTGAGCTGTCAATTTACCAAAATGTATAGTTCCATCACCCTGGCTCTTGACCAGTCTTTCAAATCTTCCGAGGTCTATAAGCAGAACTGGCGACATGAGCACTGTCTCTCAGTCCTTCACACAAGGAAAGAGGGAAGCTCCATCTCTCACCAATGGTGCTGTAAACATAAGGGGGCAACACCTGAAGGCTCACATGTAGTCTCATTGCATGTGATAGAGCCACATTGATCCTGGGAGAAGAATGGGTGAAAAGGCCATATATTGCTTAAAATATACTTCCTGTGCTGTGCATTGATTTTGAGAGGGCATAGGCAATGCTGGATTAGAAAAGGAGTGTTTCAAAGATAATCTCATCCGACTTGCAGCTTAGACACACAGCAATAAAGGTCTGTCTTCAAAGGCTGCTCTCCCTAAAACAGACTTGCTAATTTCCCCCTCATTTACACATTGGTCTAAAATACTAAACTTCTTATTCTCACTGTAGGACAAAAACAACCAGGCTTATCTGATTTATTAATACATTTTTAACATTTTAAACAAGTGTGTATATTTATTTTGCTCAAAAATGCTGTATTTGGTTCCTTTTAAAAAAGATAAGTAGTTTTAGTCCACTTACATCCTCACTAGCATTTTCACAAAAATAAAACTTTCTGGAGATTTGCACTGTGCACAGTGCCTAGTGCTGTATGGCATCTGCATGAAATGTTAATCTATACTGGCAGTCCCCATTCACTTCAAGGGAAGCCCTTAAAATTTAATCTAGAGGTTGTGCAGCACTAGACAGGCTGCATTATGAAAATCTCCAGACATCGGTGTTGTAAGTAAGTAGGAGGTAGAAAATGAATGAATAAATGCACAAATCTTTATTAATATTTTTTGTCGTTTTAATCTCAGAGCATTGTTAGCTAGTAGGTCATTGTGAGATAGAGACTTTTAGAGACTTTGTTTTGGGTTCCCATCTCTTGCTTCCCCTCCCATTCTGTGCCAAGGAGAGATGCTGACCCGGCAATCCAATTTTGTCAATAGTCAACATAAGGCAAAAACAGCCTTTGGAGCAACATATGGCACCTTTCTCCCTTAAACTTCTTGAGAATCAGAACTGACAGATATATTACGTCTTTGAACTTGCTTTGAGACATCTGAATTCATGAGATGTGGTACCAGTCTAACATCACACAACTTTCAGGATCAGCTCTCATGCTGGGCTAATTGGCAATATCTGTTTTAATTTTGTATGTATGGACATTGCCCATACCACTTCTCTTGTTCTCTATGCCAGGTGTAATTCTTCCAATATTTTTTTTATTGTTTTGAAAAGAAAGGTTGACATGCAAAATTTAACATATACTGTATACTTTTGCATGTTACATATTATAAACAAATGCGTTAAAAAGGTTTCCAGAATAAGAGTGTGGGTAGATGCAGTGTGATGTAGCGGGCAGAAAACACAAGGCGTCCAAGTGCAGCAACAAGAATATATTGTAACGGAAGTCCAGCAATACAAAGCAGACTCGGAAGGGAAGGCAACCCGACCAGTAACACTCACAAATGGCAATGGCAATGTGACAGCAGACTGGTAATTCAGAGGTGCCAATGGTGTCTGTCTGGAGGAGAGGAACGTGGCCTGGGCGGTTTGTACCAGAATGGGGAGGCTTCCAGGAAGCATGGCTTATCCCTGCATTTTCCCTACTCTTCCGGAATCTTTCCCTGCCACTAAGCACTGTCCGTGACAAACGGGTGACCTGTACCTACTCTGTATCAAAAACATATACTGCGCTGTTGCTCTGAATGGAGTATAAAAAGCAGCCAGCACAGCCAAAGACAAATAGCAAACAAAACCCAAAAAAAGAAAATGCAGCGCTTATATATACAGTGAAAAAATTATCAGTAATAACTGCGTGACCAATCAAAACACAATATAAGTATAAAAAACACAATATGAGTGTGAAAACACAAGTGAAATGTAAAGGAAAATATATATATATAAATAACGTCCACCGATGTGAAAAAACAGGCAGGGAAGAATTGAATCAAAAAAGTCCTGATATCAAATAAACTCTGTCAATCATGTTGACATCACAGAGGCATCAATGGGACAGAAGGCATCAATGGAGTTAAACGAAAGGAAGAAGTTGCAAGAGGAACCACCACGATTTGTGTGAAGGCTTACTAGAAACAATGGACTTAAAGAGGCATATACCTCCTAAGTCATGCAGGCTTGTGGTGATATACACCGTTTGAGTGGAAACAATCATAGATCCAGGTCACCTCGATCACAATACTGGGTCTTGACGGTGTTGGTCATCAGCAGATTCACAGTAATCATACGAAAGCGGTTCACTTGGACACTTGGAGGAAAGGAGGACCAAGGGATATCCACATATGCACATGATGAAACTAAAAACTAAAGAAAGGTTCCATATAGTGTGATATTGTTTAAAATGATTTTATTAAAAAGAAGGTAAAAAAAGGTACACTCACATTTCACATTTCAGATGCAAATAAAAGGCTCTCAAGAGACATGGAATAGTGCAATGATGTTGGCAGGAGTCTGCGCAATGAGAAGGTATTAAAGAAGGGGGTCTACATCTCCATAGAGAGTGTACCCCCTCCCTCGTCCCCTTGAAATCGGACTCTACACTATGAGGGAATAATCCCCATTCAAGGTTGTTAGGGACTAGGCCAGAAGACCCTCATTATACTTCAACAAAGACTAAAAAGAAAAGAGAGAGATAGAGAAAGAGAGAGAGAAAAGAGAGATTGACAGAAGTAGGGGAGTAAGGAATGACCCCGTGCTCTGAATCCCACAGCCCCAAGGCCGCTCTAATCGGGCATAGATCTAGGATCTCCAGACAGATACCTGACCCATGGGTCCCAGACTTTCTCGAACATCTTCATTCTATCATTTAGGATCACTGTCATACGCTCATTAAGCGAGGATTTTCATTTTTATTAAATTGATACAACCCAATAGGGACAGTGGAAGATTCTCCTGTGCTTTTAGCTTTGTCTTAGACATCTGAAGCACCCGGGACAGATTGAGGTTGATAAGTTTGAGGCATGGCGGAAAACAATAACCCCCAAATATTTAAATTCCTCCATCCACTCCAGCTGTATGTTGGATGGGGCCATCTGGCGTGAATCATGGTCAATCAGGAATAACAGAGATTTAGTCCAGTTCACCTTAAAACCGTTAACTAAAGAATAGGAGTTCAGTAACTGAAGGTCGCTCTGCAGTGAAGGTCCTGCATCATTAAGGAATAAGAGGAGGTCATCTGTATACAAGGCCACCCTCTCCTCCAGCCAGCCAGTCTGAAAACCCTTGATAGAGAAGAGCCAAGGAGAGCCTCAGCCACCGATTCCATTGTTATGGCAAAAAGGGCTGGAGAGAGAGGGCAGCCCTGTAAAAAAGGAATCTGATCTCTCCCCAATCGAATGGCACTCGTAGGGCAACAATAAATAGTCTGTAGCCAGCAGATGAAAACTAAAAGAAACCTCATCCTCAGGAGAACCTCCCACAGTTAAGGCCACCTAACATGTCAAATGCCTTCTCAATATCAAGAAAGGCAATCACCCTGGAACTGGTATAAGAATGTTGGGCGTGAATGTTAGTATACCATCTCTGCAGATTGATAATCGTAGATTTATGGGCCATGAACCCTGTCTGATCAGACTTAATCATCAAGGGTAGTAATTTGTTAAGTCTGTGAGTGAGAAGTTTGGTTAAAATTTTGACGTCATTGTTAAGTAGTGCTGTAAGAGGCACATAACATAGGGTCCTTGGGCAGTTTATAAATCAGGACTATGTGAGCTTTGCTCATGGAGGAAGGGAGTACTCCCTCAGCTAGGCCTTGTGTATATGATGAAGCCAAAATAAGGGCAAGGAGGTCACCATGAGCCTGGTGGGAAGGTGGTGAGGGCCTTGGGCCCTCTCTGTAGGGAAGGACAGGATAGCTGCAAGAACTTCTTCTGCAGAGATTGGATGCACCAGGGTGGACTGCTCAAAGTCCAAAAGCCAAAAAAAGGGCTACATGTTCCAGGAGAGAGAACAAGTCCTCCAGGTAAAAATGACAAACTTTGTTTTAAAGTGATTGTAAAGCTTTAGATTTTTTCTTTATTAAAATACCAAACATGACATACCTACTTAAACCTACAGTTTACTTAAGAAGAAGAGGATCATGCCTGGTCTGTGCAATACCATTGCACAGAGCAGGCCAGATCCTCTTCTTTTTGAGTAAACTGCCGTCAGTCTTGACTCCTCCTCTTCGGTGACTTTCCATCATAAAAAGCCGCTTTCTATGGGAGCCTTCATGCAGGCCCAATCCAAAGCCCCATCGCTGGCATCTAGACACAGACAACATGACTCAGCTCCACCCCCTCATCACAGAATTTGATTGAGAGCAGTGAGAGCAAATGGCTATCAATCTGCACAATGAGGAAAGAGAGAGCGGAAAGAGCAGCTGCTCTTGTGCACAGCACTTGATCGAGACCAGGCTCAGGTAAGTAAAAAGGGGACAGGGGGGGAACGGGGGTTCCTCCGGCACAGAAGGCTTTTTATCTTAAAGGGTAACTCTACTTTTGTGGGGAAAAAAAATAGCAAATAAAGAAAAAAATAATATAGCGTATACAATTGCAACACAAATCATATTGTAATTGAATGTTATAGCTACCCGGAGGTGTTCTGTACACAGAATGTGTACAGAACACCCCTCAGAAACATAATTTCTTGCTTGTGTGATTGGCGCACCATTTTTCCCAGAAGTCTGCACTAAGATACAAGTCAGATTTCAGGCATTCCTTGGAAAAAAAATGTAATTTTCGGTGAGATACTCCCAATAGGAAATCACATCTAAAGGGATGCAGGCCCAGCAGCTTTCCGCATTAGTGCCCTGCAGCTTCCACAGCTGATTGATAATTATGACACCACTCCCATTAGACTCACTTTCCCCCATGGGCACAGACAAACACACATGGATTTCTTCAGAATAACAAAAAGGTAGGAATCAGCAACAAAGTTTGTTAAAATCCCTGCAATGTACATAGATCACCTGGGGGGTGTTCTTTTCTCAACAAAAGTGGAGTGAGGGCCAGTTCACATCAGATGCAGTTCTGTGTGTTTTTTTTCTACACTAAATATGCTTGCACGGAGTTTCCCATGTATTCCAATGGCTCTAGTTCACACCGATGCAGTCAGTTCCAGGCAGTTTCTGCACCGGAAACTGACTGCAAGGTGTGAACTAGAGCCATTGGAATACATGGAAAACGCTGTGCATGCATTTTTGGGGCCAGTTCACACCACAAAAATGCACTCCGGATACATTCTGGATCAGTTTTTGCTTACAGTTCACTCCACACGCAGTTCCAGTCCGTTTTTGCTACAATTTGCTAGGTTCCAGTACAGTTCTGTGCAGAAAAAATCCAGCACGCTCTACATTTTTTTCTGCACCGGAAAGTGACTGCACTGGTGTGAACTAGAGCCATTGGAATACATGGAAAACACTGCATGCATTTTTAGTGCAGAAAAAAAGCATACGGAACTGCATCTGGTGTGAACTAGCACTTACACTTTAATGCAGACAATACATTATGATACAAACCTTAAAGTGGAACTACTAAACCCTCCTATTCTTTTCTGCCAAGGAAGCTGCCATCTTGGCTACTGTTTGAAGTGCAACTGCCATGTTGCTCCACATGTGATCAGTTACAACACCATCCATTTCATGGTTTGGTTGAAAGCACAAGCAAATGTGACAGCATGCCGGGAAAGTAACTGTTTTTTGAAATTGTTAAATCGATAGGATTTGTTTCGCTTTAGAACCACTTTAACTGGAGCGCAGTCAATCACCGTTTACATTTCTAAGCTGTGTGGAAAAAAGTAGGAGGCTTGTAGACAGGGGTCATTGGCTAGTAGTCATGACCTCCATGCTTCCCTTCTCGTTGGACGCCACAAGGGTCACATGAGAGGCCTGCCCCGGGGTGAGTTCTTTTGGGTTATTCTAGGCACTTCTGAGAATGGTTAATTGATGTAATATACACAACTGCCCTCTCCACCTGTCCAGCATATCACCACTACTTCACTCCCAGTAACAGTATGGAGCCCTACTGGGCACCTAGTGCTGACTCAATGCGAGCACTTCACTTAACTCTTCCACTT
The DNA here is from genome assembly GCA_037952925.1 of Lithobates clamitans. Lineage (NCBI taxonomy): Eukaryota > Metazoa > Chordata > Amphibia > Anura > Ranidae > Lithobates > Lithobates clamitans. The sequence goes on from JBBGZY010000498.1 coordinate 6,483,250, forward strand.
CCGTACCTGTGATCTGCTTCTGTTGCTATGGAAAACGGACCTGCTCATAGAGACTGTGCCAACAACTCCCTCACTGTAACAGGCCATCCCACCTAACACACGTACATGCTTAACAGACTGCTAGAAAGACCTTTGTAACCACTGTATCTTCACACTGTATTAAAGCAGAGTTCCACCCAAAAGTGGAACTTCTGCTCATTTGTCTCCTCCCCCCTCCCCACCCGGTGCCAAATTTGGCACCTTTCGGGGAGGGGAGCGTATTCCTGTCCCCACTTCCGGGAGTCTTGGCCGACGTGAATTACATCAGTGGCTCGGCTCCCTCCTCCACCCCTGAGCCAGTAGGAGAGCGCAGCGGTGCCTCACGCATGCGCAGCAGGGACCCAGCGTGAAGCTGTAATGCTGCACTGCTGGGTTCCCTTACCCGTAATGGTGGCGGCAGCACCTGACAGCTGATGGGAACATCAGCTGCGGTGCTGACATTGCTGGACTCCAAGACTGTTATTAAAAGTCAGCAGCTGCAGTATGTGTAGCTGCTGGCTTTTAATTTTTGCAGGGGCGGGTGGACCTCCACATTAAAACTTGTACCGCTGTCTTCATACCCCAATGTGTTTAGGGACCCAGGCTGTAGACTATGTTTGCTGGTTACTTGCATGACACCCCTTTAGTAACTTCAGACCAGGCAAAGCTTTACTGAAGAATAAGTTAACATGACAGTACAACATAAAGTCCAGTCTTTTCCTAGCATTCCTAGTCCCTAAGAGCCCTTTAACAATGGGGCGGGGTGCGGCGTCGGCGGTAAAACGCCGCTATTATTAGTGGCGCTTTACCGTCGGTATGCGGCCGCTAGCGGGGCGGTTTTACCCCCCGCTAGCAGCCGAGAAAGGGTTAAATACCACCGCAAAGCGCCTCTGCCAGCGCATCGCTCTGGTGTGAAAGCCCTCGGGGCTTTCACACTGGAATGCAAGCAGCGGCACTTTCAGGTCGGTTTGCAGGCGCTATTATTAGCGCAATAGCGCCTGCAAACTGCCCCAGTGTGAAAGGGCTCTAACGCAGGCTTGTGGCTGCCCCAGCATACATGCACAGGTAAGAGTCCATTTCTGGATGAGTCCATGATGGTAGTATCCAGGATTGGCATCTTCAGGGCAGACTGCAAGTCCCAGCAGCTCCTTCAGGCAGTAGCAGGTTCCTGAAGTCAGATGTGCCTTAGTTGTCATTCCGCACTCTGCATTTTCAATAGGTCAGCAGAACAGAGTCTAACAATGGCACTAACAGCTTCTTGTGTGTGCATGAGCCCTCGAGTATGGACCACTGTCCCTTTTATCCACTTGCCTACTGGGCACTTTTACCTCTTCCTGCCCAGGCCAATTTTCAGCTTTCAGCGCTATCACTCTTTGAATGTCAATTGCTTGATCGTGCAACACTGTATCCATATGAAATTTTTATCATTTTTATTTTTCACATAAATAGAGCTTTCTTTTGGTGGTATTTAATCACCTCTGGGTTTTTTCTTTTTTGCTAAATTTTAAAAAGAAAAAGAAGTTTTTCATAGTTTTGTTATAACATTTTGCAAACAGATTTTTTTCTCTCTCACTGATGTGCGCTAATGAGGCTGCACTTATGAGCACTGGCGGGGTGGCACTGATAGGCTGCACTGATGGGCACTGGTGAGGTGTCACTGTGTTGGCAATGTTTATATCTCACTTAACTGATTAACGATACATAAAATAAGTGATTAAACTTTTGTCTATATAAGAAAAAAAATGAAAGATAACGGTGCAGAAAGATAAAAAATTACATTTATTCATACAGACTACAAAGATAATTTAGGCCAAACTCAGACATGGTTACAATGGGCATACACCGGCTATCAATATTTTAAGACAAATCCTAGGATAGAAAAGGTTAGGGAAAAAGTAAGAAGATATAAGGCAATACTTAACACAGACATCCTGTCGTCTCAATGGTCTTGAGTCGAACAGATAGCTCTCCCCCTATTTTATATTCATTCTCCACCAATCAACAAATTCTGATTGGCTACCTCTGAAGCCTAATGTTTATTGGTTAGGAGTTGCCTAAAATCCTGATTGGCTACCTCTGTAGCTTCCTAAATGTTCATGCTCAGGTTTTAAGGTTATGGTGCCTCCAAGTCTATGACTTAATGAACAACCCCTTTGATCCCCAGCCCAAACAGTTCTGACATTTGCATGTCAACTTCCCCTGGTGAGATGGAGCCTCGATGTCTGCAAAGACTAGTTGTAAAACAAAAGTAATTCAATTACGGTAACACCTGGAGACATTCAATAGTTTCCAGGAGACAGGGGAACAAGTACTTTTAAAAGGTAAGCTGGGCCCTTATTTTATCATGATATCACAAACTATATATATATATATCATCTTCCTGTAAAAACATCTACCTACATACACACACACACACACAAAGACACACACACATCCAATGGGGCATGGCAATTTAATTAGAGTCCTTGCAATGGTTCCCTTGGAGCTCCTTGATATAAATATGGATTTCAAAATCTCTACCACCACCATATCACTGATAGGCTGCACTGATGGGCATTGGCGAGGTGGCACTGAGAGATGCCACTGATTGTCAGCACTGTTGGGGCTGCACTGATAATCAGGACGCTGATAATCAGTGCCCTGCTTATCAGTGTACATGTCCCTTTCACACAAGCCGGTTACCAGCTCTCCTCACGCTGTGAGGAAAAGAATGCCGATAATGGACTTGTGTTTACATCGTAGTCAGTTGTGATTGGACATAGATGATCACGTGGTAAAGAGCTGATGTGATTGTCTCTTTATCCTGATCTGTGATCAGCTATGTCCTGAGGACACGGCAATCACAGAGCGTGCTTCATGTGCGACTTATGGGAAATTTGCGACTGCGCTGTAGCCGTCATTTGGCTATATCGTGGTCATGATCTAGTTTTTATACACTTAACCAGTGGATCGGACCCAGCAAAGCCCACCAATAAGGATGAGCTCAGGTGTGTTCGCACAGCCCACGTGCTGAGCCCGCAAGGAAGTCGGCACTGCGCTGCGCTAATCACAGGCAGTGAGACATTGTCCCGATGTGCGGCTGCAGAGATCGGGAAATGTCTCACTGCCTGTGATTAGCGCTGTGCAGACTTCCTGGCGGGCTCTGCTCATGGGCTGTGCGAACGCGCCAGAGCTCATCCTTACCCACCAAGAAAAGAATCGGGAAACACAATTGAAACTAACCTCCCCAGCTTTTTAAACTCTACCAGCCTACAAGCTGATTGTTTTCTATGAGCAATGGCTCCAGCTGAGATAGAATCCCCCCCACCCCCCGGTGTGTAAATCCCAGTGTAGTATGATATCACAACCTGCATATTTACAATGAATAACAAGCCCTCTTGCCGGGTATATAAGTAATGGAAGAAGACGTGGTGAAAACTCCTCCATGTTCCATACAAGCCAATGAAAGGTTGCAGCGGGCCTTATTATCAGGCTTCCTAGCAACCCCAACACCTCGCCAACAGCATTCTCATTGAACGTCATCCACAGGGGGACGGTTTAGGGTAAGCTGTCAAACCCATCAGCTCCCATCAGCTCGCAATGTTTCTTTCTGCGCATGCTCCGTCTGCACCCAACCCAAACCATAGAGAAAGGTCGCTCTACACTTCCGCCGCCTGTTCTGGTCGGCAGCAGCGGCTGGTGTGGTGTAGCGGGGGAGAGAAGTCTATGGTAGAGTGGCGCATTGCACGCTGGGATACCCCCGCCCTCCCCGTCGGTCCTCCTAGTTTGCGCTGCCCGAGGTCCGAGTTTTGTAGCAAGATGGCGGAGCTGGGCTCGGGGTGACAAGACAAGAACAGAAAGAAGCGGCCAGCTCTCGTTCTCCTCCCGTTTGACAGGTCGTGAGGCCCCGCACGGCTGTAGCTGAGTGTAACCTCCCCTCTAACGAGGCTGCTGTCCGTGTGACACCTTGTAGTAAGAGGTCTGCCCCGTGCCGCACTCATTCATATAGGAGATCGGTGCAGCCTGGATGTGTGGATGGCCCGGGGGCCCGCCTTGCTGGACTAGTTGTGTGCTTACTGGATTGTGCCGGGTTCTCGCATGAGTTCCCCGGAACAGAGGAGGCGGCAGGAGAGAGAGGGAGTCCCGGAGCCCGAGGACAGGAGACACAGCCCCTGCAGCAGCCCGGAGAACAGTCCCGGGGGACACAGGTCAGACAGGGCCCGGGGGGGGCGGGGATAACTCTCATAGGCCTCATCTGCAGTGACTGGCCCTCACTTGGATCCCAATCCTCAGCCCCTCATATATACCTCTTGGAGCCTTCTTATAACAAATGTGCTCTTGTCACTGCCAAACTCATTTCTATTGCATCAAACGTTTCATCCACTCTTCAGATAACATAATTGCAATGCTAAGATAAAGATAAAGTAGTTGTAAAGAATTATCCCTGGTGGGTGGAAGTGAACTGTCATTGGCTGCCTGATCACGGTGTGATGAGAACATGTTCTAAATACATTGAGAATTTACAAAGAAACACGCCAGCCAATCGGATTCTAGTTTTAGCTAGAGGAGTTCCAACCCCCCCAAAATGAAGTCTTATACTATTAGGGCACCTACCTGTCCAGACATCAGCGGTGTCTGGTTTTTGAATTGGCTCTCAGGTGATGGCGCTGCCATCTTGACTAAGTGAAACTGGCAGTGACGCCTGAGGCATCACAGCTGGTTTCCTGCTGCGCAGTGCTTTAGGATTGGGCCCACTGCGGGGGAAAGAGGGTGGGGGGCGAACTTCCACTGCGATGAACTGAGCGGGAAGTGGGAGCGAGTACACTCAAGTGGAGGTTCCCCTTTTGGCCAAGTACATCCGCTTTAATCTTAGTAAATTCCTTTCTGTACTTATAGCTGAGTTCCACCTTAAAGTGGAACTTCCGCTCATTTCTCTCATCCCTTCCGGTGCCACATTTGACACCTTTCAGGGGGGCGGATACCTGTATTTGACAGGTATCCGCCCACCTCTGTCCCCACTTCCGGGAGTGGCCACGGCTGTTGACATCACCGCTCGGCTCCCTCCTCCTTCCCCCGCTGCCAGGCCAGTAGGAGAGAGCAGTAGGGACTCAGTGTGAAGCCGTAATGCTACACTACCGGGTTCCCTTACTGGCTATGGCGGTGACAGCGCCCAACAGCTGATGGAAACATCAGCTGCGGTGCCAACATCGCTGGACTCCAAGGTAGGTAAGTGTCTGATTATTAAAAGTCAGTAGCTGCAGTATGTGTAGCTGCCGGCTTTTAATTTTTGCAGTGGTGGGCGGACCTCCGCTTTAAAGTTGTCACTGTTTATCATCTCAGGACAATAGAGGGGTTTGAATGCACACCTTGGACTGAAATGAGGGCTCCGCTAACAGTGGAATCATTCACGCTACCAAAGAGATCTGAGATTTTCAGAGTTTAGAGGAGAAGAGACAACTAGCGTAGATTTCTCATTGGCAGCTTTGAATTACTGCATGTATTCACTGTGCATCATGGAGTACAAAGGTTGATGCTGAGCTGATCATTTATTTGTGTTGCGGTGCAATGAAGAGCAGCACCGATTGATTGTGTTGTGTATAGGTTCTAATTGAGGACCAGTTCACACCACAAAAACGCACTCCAGATGTGTTTCTGCATGCACATTTTTGATCCATTTCGTTGCATTTTTGTGTTTGATGCCTTTCCAGATCCTTTTTTGATCCTGAAAGAGTTTAGAGATGCTGTCATCTTGCCAATTCGGATGACAGTGTCATTGTGAAGGTCCCCACCTGACCAACTGTCCCCTTGCCAGTGTTGCCCTGCCACTCCTTCCTCTGCCACGGCTTGCTATCAATTATCAAGTATTAATATACCCCCCCGTGTTGGCTTATGTCAGATGTTAGGGGGAGCAGTAATGTGACTCTCTGTCAAGTGACAGTGCTCAGGCTTAGTGATTGGTTGACAGTCCTTAGGACTGTAACCCAGGAGAAGGCCACATGTTCCTCCATATCTAGAAGGACCAGCTTTTGGCTCTGGCTGTTGCTATGGAGAGGGATCTGGGGGAGTGCAGGTAAGGTATGTATCATTGGGTCAGGGGTGGCCCTCTGCAGAAACACTGTCGCTTTGTCCTGAATGGGCAAGATGACAGTGATGCTAAGGCCTCATGGACGTTTTTACAGCGTCTTTTTTGAGCGTTTTTTGCAGCTTAAAAATGCCTGTCTATGTTAGTCTATGGCTTCATGCCCACCTAAGCGTTTTTGAGCTGCAAATGGCATAGGCGTTTTTAAGCTGTAAAAAAAACCCCAGAACTAGTGCGTTCCGCGGCGCTAGAGTTGTAAAAACGCGAAATGCCCAAAAACGCTGATGCTGCGTTTTTGAGCTCCGGCGTTTTTTTGCTCCAAAGGGAGTGCATATAGCTGAGAGATGTGTTTTTCTTTAAAAACACTACTTAACGGTAAAAAAAAACACGCAACAATGCTAATGCAAAACGCGGTAAAAATCGCGTTTTCAACGCCGCTTTTTCCAGGCGTCGGACCTAGCTTTACAGCACGTTTTTTAAAATGTCCATGTGCATGAGGCCTTAGGGTTTCCTTAAAACAGCTCTGTTACTAGTATGTTAACTGGAAATTAAGTGCTAGTTTATTGACCCCTTTCTCAACAGCCCCAGCATCCCTTTATAGGATCTTTACATCCAGGGGGTGAGAAGGACCAGCCTATCACATAACCACTTTGACTGTCAGTGGTCACATGATTGAAAGCTGGTCCCACTAGCTCCCAATCATTTGTAGAGACTGGCCAGCCACGTGACTCTCGGCCGGTTTCCAAGGCTACTACAGGAGAGGCTGAGCGGCCATGTAATCTCCCCGCCGGACGTCGGAGGTGGATCAGGGCCCCTCCTGCAGTATCTATCGGAGCTGTACAGCGCCCGCAAGTCATGTGACCGGCCTGAAGACAGCTCTAAATCAGTATTTACAGCGCTCGTTTTTCTAAAAGACAGATAGTGTGCTATGCCAAAATATAATCGTGGGGCTGGCATTCTTTGTATTATATGTGTTAACGAACCCTTTAAGAAAAGATTTAAAGTGGTTGTAAACCTCAGATATGAAATATGAACAAAGCATATTCCTGTATAGTGTGTACTTGTCTCAATCCAGAGCACTACGTGTCGTTCCTGTCTGCGTCTTCCTTTCTCTGCTATCAGCGTGAATCACTTCTGGCAAGTTTTCCTGACACCAGTGTTAACCACTTCAGCCCTGGAAGGTTTTATCCCCTTAATGACCAGGCCATTTTTAGCGATGCGGCACTGCGTCGCTTTAACTGACAATTGCGTGGTCGTGCGACGTTGTACCCAAACAAAATTGATGTACTTTTTTTCCCCACACATAGAACTTTCTTTTGGTGGTGCTTGATCACCTCTGCGTTTTTGTTTTTTTTTCTTGCACTATAAACAAAAAAAATATTTTGAAAAAAAGAAAAACAATTTTTAACTTTCTGCTATAATACATATAAAAAAAAATAAATAAAAAAAGTAAAAGAACAAATTTATTCATCAGTTTAGGCCAATATGTATTCTTATACATATATTTTGGTAAAGAAAATCACAATTGGAGTATATTGATTGGTTTGCACAAAAGTTATAGCGTCTACAAAATAGAGGATAGATTTATGGAATTTTATTTTTTTTACTGGTAATGGTGGTGATCTGCGATTATTTTCATTTTTTTTTTTTTTTTTTTTGAGGGATTGCAACATTTTTACTAGGAACAGCAGATCTCAATGTTGCCCCTTGTCAGAACGGGGATCCGCCTTGTTTACATAGACAGACATTGAGTCCACAGAATCCGTGCGTGCTCCTACAGTATTTCGTGCATGAAACGACATTCAGGTATGTCGTTTCGCACAGCCGGGCCGCCCTGCTGCAATATATGTGCGATGGGTGGTCCGGAAGTGGTTAATTTTTTACTTCAGATTTCGATTTTAGTTTTAGTCAGTCTTTTGACTAAAATGCATTTTAGCTTTAGTCGTATTTTAGTCAACTAAAATCTAATGGGTTTAGTTAAATTGTAATGCATTATTTAAACCTTTCTCTAGAATTTCCAAACTAATTATGTACTCTGGAGTAAAAATCCAATATGTTATTTATGTATTAAAGCGAAGTTCCACCCAAAAATGGAACTTCCGCTTTAAGGGAAGGTGACCCCCTGACATGCCACATTTGGGAGGGGGGAGAGGAAACCCTCTTTTTTGAGGGTTCCAGGTCCCACTTCCTCCCGGGGCACCGCAGCGCTGGAAGTAAGTTCACCTCTCCCCCCCCCCTCCTTCTCGGCAATCATCTCGGACATGTCACAGGTCCTAGATAATTGCCCGGCCAGTCACAGCATGGAGCGAGGCTCGCACATGCGCAGTGCGTGCCCGGCTGTAAAGCCACAGCCGGGCACCCACAGTGACAATGCCGGCACCGCAGAGAGGAGGGGAAGATGAGCGGGGCTTCTTTCCCCTGCATCGCCAGTCCCTGGGACAGGTAAGTGTCCGATTTATTAAGTCAGCAGCTGCAATATTTAGCTGCTGACTTTTTTATTTTTTAATTTTTTTTGTCAGAACCCCGCTTTAAGGTTTGAGCATGCACTACAGACACAGATTTAGTCGTTGTGATATATAACGTCTTTATAAATAATACCAAGTTTCATAAACAAAAATATATTGGTTTTTGACAAACAGAAGTGCAACTTTATAATACTATAAACTGTAAACTTTATTGGCTTTAATGCCATTGCACATATTACCTGAATATATTACCAACATTAAATATTAAGAAAAAATATAAGAAAATACTTTCTTAATGTTTTCTCTTTCAGCAGCTTAATAGATACCCCTTATTTATCCTTATGCAGTAGTGCAATATATGTTTAAACTTTAACCACTTGCCGCCCGCCCATCGTCAAATGACAGCTGGGCGGTGCGCCTCTCGTTCTGGGTGGACGTCATATGACGGAAAAAAAAATAAAAACCCAGGAGTGATTAAATACCACCAAAAAAAGCTCTATTTGAAGAAAATGATAAAAAGTTCACATGGTTACAGTGTAGCATGACCGTGCAATTGTCATTCAAAGTGTGACAGCGCTGAAAGCTAAAAAATGGCCTGGGCAGGAAGGGGGTATAAGTGCCCTGTATTGAGGTGGTTAATGTGCTATTATTATAGGCTCTGGATGGAAATGTGTTGCTGATTTAGAAATGACTAGCAGCCTAGTGTTAATGTGCTGATGTCCATTTTCGATTTAGTTTTAGTTAGTCTTTTGACTAAAATGCTTTTTTAGTTTTAGTCGTATCTTAGTCTTAGACGTATTTTAGTCATTTGAATTGTTTTAGTCTACAAAAATATTTTAAAATTAACACTGCCTGACGCCAAGAGAAAAAAGGTGACGGGGAGGGATCTCCAGCTGATTCACAGCCTGTGCTGTATGAAAGGGGGTGTGTCCCTTTCCTCCAATCAGCTCTCAGAGTGGAACTTCAGCTTTTTTTTTTTTTTTTCTGATGCAGATAAACAGGTACAACTTCTATAGGAAGACTTGTGCTTATCACCTGAGAATAGTCCCTTCACTGGCTTTATGCAAGGGTTTACAGCCACTTCAATTCTTACCTGTACTGCCATGTGTCACTGGTCTTTTTGCTTTTTTTTTTTTTTTTTTTAGCGCTACCATTGCAGAAGAAGATTCAACATCCAGGTGTGTTTTAAAAGCCTGGTTCCCCACCGAGTGCTTTGCTTTAGTCAGCCAGGCCCTACATCATCACTGTATCCTGTAGTAACATTGGAAATAGCAGATGGAACCAGAAGGTGTAAAGGGGGACCAGGCCTTCAATGTACCAGAAATTGTTAGATGCTAATTATCCTCATAGGGCAGGCAGTTAGTGAATGGCCGGAACAATCAGTGAACTACTAGAGCGCTCACCAGTGTCCTCGTAGTTCATGGCTGCCGGTGGTAGTTCTCTCATTCACTGGACTCTATAAATAAGGGATGCGAATGGGGGGCGGAGCCACATTTTTTTTTTTTCTTTAAATCGTGACAGTGGGTGTGCAGAGAAGATCCCTTGCCCATTGTCACAGCGCAGGCTCTAAGGCTGATAACTAAGCGATGAAACGCCACTGATCGCTCGGTTCTCAGGGCTGTCTGTCACTGGCTCTCTGCTCTGCCCTTTCAGTGCTCACTGGAGCGCTGGACTTTGGAGGTGGCAGCTGGCTCAGGCTCTCAGTGGCTCTCTTAATAAAGACTGAGCCGGTTGTCGGTCGGTCCAGGCATGTGGGCGGATCCCAACCATATGGTTGCGATCTTTCCCGAGCCTGGACCGGCTTTGTGATGACAGCCAAAAGTGGGCTTTAGCCTGCTGTTTGCTGAAAACGGGTTTTGGCTGTACTTCTCCTTTAAATCATTCTCCTGATTTTTTCACTATTTCTGACACTGATCAAAAATAGTTTTTGGCTGGTGGTCCTCTTGCTTATCTCCACCTTATTCATTATGATGCCCTTTCAAAGTTAAGTTCATTGTTTTGTTAATTTCTACCTCTGTTATGTAAGCTAGGTGTTTTTTTTCTTTGATAAATTGAAAAGGGATTTCATTTTTTAGAGGATGTGTTTACTGTAGGACTCATTCACACTTTACAAATAGTGGATCTTTACCCCAGAAGTGAATGTTGACTATGGAATAGTGCTCTGCTGAAGTGGCTGGAATTACTGTATGTACTGTATTTTAAAGTGGACCTGTCGCCAACATTAAAACTAACCCCTATACCAATCACCCTGTGTTCAGCTCTGTCATAGACTGCAATCGAAATGTAAAAATCCATAGATAGTTTTTCCATTTTCTCCTTTTTGAAGTACTCTGTACCACTACATAGACAGTATGTCTCTTTTTCTTTTTTTTTTCCCAGGAGGTAGAAAGCAATCCTTTTTCTCTGAAATACATGCAGTGTCAGCCCTGCCCAATTATATATTTTCTAAACTGTGTAAACCCACCTGCATCCTATTTTCCACAACATAGACACTAATTATTTTGCAGTCTGTGATGAGAACTGGGAGGGCTTATATTTTTTGAAATGACGCAAGAAGGGTGCACTGGAGTGCTCTGAACTTGTGACACGATAAACAGATATTGGAACAGATTGCAAGGAACTAATATGTCTGATGTACTCTTACTAGTGTTAGGGAAGTCCATTAAGGGTCTCCATCAGGATTGTCCTGATACCGAGCATTTGCGCGAGTACTTGTACTCGCACAAATGCTCCCAATGGCAGATTCGATACCTGGGAGAGATGAATAAATAAGGCGGAACACCGGAAGTGACGCTTAGTGTCAACGTCAGTGGTTGGACATCCCGACGCCCATCTTGGTACACCCTGCACTCAGCCGCAGTAAGCCATCAGCGAACATCTTATTACACTCAGTCCATATAGTTCAGGCTTGGTGTAACAAGATGGCCGCTGCTGTTTTTAATGCGGCTGAGTGCAAGTACCAAGATGGGCGTCGCAGGCAGCCTTTCCTCATGGCATGACAGTGCCTGCCCATAAATGCCACCCATAAGTGCTGCCTATCAGTACTAGCGCTTACCTGTCAGTGCCAGCCATCAGTGCTGCATATTAGTGCCACCTAATCCTTTCAGTGCTGCATATCAGTGCCACCTAATCTGTATTGTGCTTTGAAAACTGTCACATAACATTAAAAAAAAGTATCAGTAATAGGTATCAGCGAGCACATGGGAAAATATCCAGTGATAGCATTATGTCACCTTGAAATGTTCATCGCTAAATTTGGAATCAGAAAAAATTTGTATTTAGTGCATCTTTGGTATTAAAAACACTGCAATTAAAAGAGAAGTATGGGGTTTATTTTTTATTTATTTTTTTATAGAATCATACTTATTGAGACATTGTTCCGATGTGCGGCTGCAGAGATCGGGAAATGTCTCACCGCCTGTGATTAGCGCAGTGCCGACTTCCTGGTGGGCTCTGCATGTGGGCTGTGCGAACACACCTGAGCTCATCCTTAGTCACCACTCTCTGCTCTGCCCCCTCCTCGCTCACTGGAGCGCTGGACTGTGGAGGGGGCACGAGCGGCCGGCTGTGGCTCACTGAGAGACTGAGTCAGGTGCTGGTCTAAGGTCTTCTGATAAACTGCCAATATGTGGCTGATAAGTCTTTCATTTTTTGATATAGAACTGCTTTGAACTCAAAGTGGATCCTCATCTTATTAATACTTTATTCCAGTGGAACCCCCCTCCACCAGAATTTAAAAAGGCTTTTTTTTTTTTTTTTTTTTTTAACTTTTTCTCATCTAGGGAATAATTGGCATCCCCTCCCTCCTGAAGCCACCTGAAATGTGCATGTTGCATATCTCAGAAGGCATCAGCTTTAATACAGCAGCTGGTAGCAGTGTTGGACCTGAAGGTGCTTCATCAGAGGGCTGGCTTCCTGAATCGGGAAGAGACAGCCGTCTCCCAATGACATCAGAGATGCATGTGTTGGACCCAGATTGCAGCTAGGCAAATCACAGCTGGACAAACCTGAATTTGTGAGAGTGGGGCGAGTTGATTTTTTGAGGATAACCCAGCTTTAAAGGTAAAAGGAATAGAACGTTTTTAGTGGAGTGCGTTGAATGTGTTTCCGTAATCCTTAGAATGTGCTATTATCATTGGAAAGCGGTGTGTACAGTTAATTGGACATGCTACACTGCAGCACCATGGTGTGAACTACGTTCATTGATTCCAGTTTAATTTCTCAGTGTCCCATGCTTTGTCTGCAGTAAGGACAAGAAGCTTAATGCTTAGTATATTAGACAAACAATAAAATTAAACCCAAAATTCATTAATATCAATCATGTTTGTCAGTAATATGCTTTGATTTATTTTTCAGTGTTTAAAATACACCCATTTTTGGAGAATTATGTAGGGGATGCCAGTGCTTGCCTCTCCCTTTTTTTTTTTTTTAATTTAAAGATGTGTCACAGGTACAATGAAAACAGCTTGTGAGGTACAACCAATACTTTGTATTGCATTATGGAAGGTCGAAATATTGAAGGCAATAAGAAATACAAAACATTCTTATCTATATGTATGAAACCCCTCAAGCAGGTTATACCAAAGGCGAGCCTGTCCGAGGGGGGTTACCCCTAGATTGCCAGGGAAATCTGTCACGTCATAGAGGGAAGTCTAAAATGGGATAGAGAACGCTATCCTGTACACACCATATTTTTATCCTATTTATTTTAAGGGAATTAAAAAACAAGCAGAAGAAAGAGAGAGGGTTAGGAAGGGAGGGAAAAAAGGGGGGGTGGAGGGATGGAGGGGGTCCCCTCCCTGGAGAGGGCATCAGCAGCGTCAGTCAGGCAGTGGGAACCTCTGACGAATCTTACTTGGGTATATTGGAGGAATTCATCCGAGAAGTGGAAGAGGTCCCAGTGAATCCATCTGGACATGTGTTCCTCTGACTTATCCTGCAAAGCCATGGTCAGATCTTCCATTTGCTCTATGTCCTTCACTCTTGTGAACCACTGGGCCACCGTTGGGGCAGACTATTGCTTCCACAGAGGTGGAATGCAAGCCCGTGCAGCATTAAGGCGGTGTTTGAGAAGGGATTTGTGGTAACGTTTCCTTGACCATGGGGGGGGGTGTTAAGCAGGACCGCAGCTGGGTTATCTTGTAATGAAATGTCTGTGAACTTATGTATGAGCTTAAAGTGGTGTTCCGGCCGAAATTCTACTTTTTGAATAAAAGTACCCCTATAATACACAAGCTTAATGTATTCTAGTAAAGTTAGTCTGTAAACTAAGGTCTGTTTTGTTAGTTTATAGCAGTAGTTTGTTATTTTATAAACTTACAGCAGGCCGTGGCCATCTTAAGTGTGGGCATCTGAAGCCGGACTGTATTTCTTCCTGGATCTCCTCCTTGCAGATCTCGCACATGCTCAGTGCAGCACAAGCAGTGTAATAGGTTTCAGGTCAGGTTTCCATAGCAACGGCAGTTTCAGAGGAAGTTGCCGCCCCTTCCCAGAAGGCATTGCAAACAGGAAATGATGCGATGGGCCGCGGCCAGGGAGGAGGAAGTAAAAAATGAATACAGCAGATATACAGTAGGTGCTGAGAAAAAAAAAATATATCCAATTTGTTTACAGTGCACAGTTTAGTGAGGGATGCTGAAGAGTTGTAAAAGTGGGTGGAACTCCACTTTAAGTACTGGTTGCTAGAAAGTGGCAAGCGTAGGACACTCCCAAAAAATATGTAGAAGGGTACCCGAATGGAGGCCACAATACCAGCAACGATCTGTCTGAAGAGGGAATATTTTTGCCAGAACTCATAGGGGTTCTATACAAAGGCGTCAAAATTTTGTACATGGTTTCCTGGTATCTACTGCATAGGGAGGATTTTTGCACAAAAAAAAGTATTCTCTCCTTTTGGGGTTCAGTAAAGGTAACTTGCAAGTCTCTCTCTCATTTTGTTAAGAACGGAGGGTCTTCTGTGACATGGAGATCCAACAAGGATTTATACAAGGTTGATAAGGAACTCTGGATCGGTCCCTCTCCCAGACAAAGCTCCCCGAAAGAGAGTGGAGCTTACAAGTAAAGAGAGCCGGGCTAGGCAACGATCTAAGGAAGTGCGATAATTGAAAAGTCCTCCAGTGTTCCAGTTTAAAAGAGGGGCCCGTCCAGAGAGCAAAGTCTCTGAAGATATCCAACCAGACGATGGCAAAAGCTGCAAGGCCCTCAGAAGTCCCTATGAGCTCTGCAATAGAAAAGCCAGGTTGGTGAGACTGGGTACAAACCCAGGGTGCCCTATAGTTGGAGTCATTGGGGAAGGGAAACTGCTTAGTGTAGATAGTCGGAAAAACCCTGTCCAGTTCCGTTAAAGTGGAACCAATCAACGGATGAGTAGTTAAGTGTGTAATGTGGGTTTTCCCTGCCCAGGGCAGGCCAGGAAGCGGAGCCTGGGCTGCCTCTTGTTCCAGCGATACCCAGAGTTTCAGGGCACTGTGTCGGCACCAGTCCACAACCCTGGTCATATGCACCACAGTATAATGTAGGTCCAGGAAACCTTCAGCTTAGGTCGTAACAGTAACGCTCTACCAAGGCGTGGATGTTTACCTCGCCAAATAAATTTGATAAATACCGACCGTACCGCATGAAAAAAGGTCTGAGGTATTTTAACCGGCAGTGCCTGCAATAACAAAAAGTGCAGCGCTAAAAGTATCTAACGTGATAATAAACATATGAATGTAAAATGAACACCCTTGCAGATGTGAAAAATTGTGAACATCAAATTATAATCAAATGTCCTGTGTGAAATCTGAAACGGCAAATGAAAAGTCCATATGAAAAGTGTTAGAGGCATATCTCTTCAAATTGGAAGATGCCGGTGAACATTAGGAGACGTATGGACATTCAATGAAAAATGAGAAGGTACCCTTACCGGATCCGTAGGATGCACATACCTTATGGCAGTGCCTCAGAAAGGCATGGGGAGGATCTCCCGTGGTATCCAGACCAAGTGATGTCTTGTAGGCCGCGAGCCCCGATGGATGATGGTAAACACAAGCGGGGGTTGAACGACTCCTAGAGAGCAACGGCCAGCCCGACTTCTGGCAACATGCTTTGTTCTAAAAGGTATTGCAGCCAGGCCACCAGCATTTTTGAGAGAGGGCCAGCACTGGCAGCCCCTGTATTTTTTTTCTCATGAGCAGTGTACTTTAATTTAGAATGCCTGTGTGCGACAACTGTGATGGAAACAGACGTTTCCTGACTGCATACTATTTTCAAGGATAATCCTTTCAGTTAATAGGTTTAGCTGTATTGCCCTTTTGCTAGATGCACCCATTTTGCATTTGTGGAAACCCTTCTCCTGTTGTATCATCCTTACTTTGAATGATATGATTTCCAAGTTTTCTTAAGATAACCAGTTGGATCAAAGTAGTGCTGCATACTCTTATGAACTGTGCTGGTCAGTAGTAAGGTCGTCGCAGATATCAACTGTCACGCCAAGTTCGGGAGCAAGCGTGGAGTCATTGCCATGTAACATCTGTATCAGTTTACTTTGAAGGCATGCAAGTGTGCAATTTGTCAAAAGCAGGAGGCTCCCGATATAGTGCATACTATTTTCACTTACCAAAGGGTCAAAAGCACATTTAGACTGCATTGGGTGCAGCCTGTACAGTAAAACAATCTGCTTCTAATTGCAATCTTAAGCTTATTATTAAAGCAAACTCTCCCCCTTCCTTTTTACCTATTTTCGAATACTTTTTAATTTATTTTTGGGCGGTAGCAAGTGTCTTTTCCAGCAGGTACTTGCCACTTCTACATTCCTTGCCTAGGGGAGGATGACATTCCCTTGATTCTGACAGTGTATCATTAGAAGCCTATACAGTAAGGCCTCATGTAAACTGCTGCTGGTAAATGGACGTTTAGGAGCAGTTGGGCATTTTTCTTAACTGCTCCTGAACTCTCCTCTGTTTTGTTATCAGTACATGTACACAGGGTCATTTCTTGGAAGTTGAGTTTAGAGGCTTTTTTGGAACGCAAAAAAATGGGTTCAGAAGCTGAGTTTAGAGGCATTTCAAGCTGAACGCTTCTAAACTCGGTAACTCGCATTTATCCACATTTCGTCTACAGGTGTTTTTTTTTTTTTTTTATTATTTTGAAAAAAAAAAAAAAAAAAATGTGGGTTACTATCTGTCAAGTTAAATCGTTCAGGAGAGGTTATAAAAACATCCTGTGTACATGAAGCCTAAGTCACCTACATAGAAACGTTCAACTTGCAAACTTTCAAAGATGTGAATGTGTGTTTGTATGTCCAATCATGTAAAGCTGAGCACAAACACGGGCTGAATGAGAAAAAAACTGACAGGTTGCCGTGCTAACACAAGCATTGTTGGTGCAGCGATCTCCCCCTGCTGTGCTATTGTGTTCTCCCCCCCCACCACCACCACCACCAGAACACACTGATCAGCGATCGCAGCTTTTGCCTGCAAGCGCAGATCTTTGTTGGACTTACAAACAAGTTGGAGCTCCCGGGATGGAACTTGTTCGTAAGTTGAGAACTTGCTATACTTGCAACAGATTCTCATAAATAAGCTTAGATGGCAAGGTGCCAGTTAGTTTCCTATTTTCCGTAATGCACCAATCCCTGAGCTTATAGGCAATGTTGGTGTCCGTCCATTTTGAACACACCGTTCTTCAATGACCTTAGTGCTTGTTTGTTTTTTTCCAACCCATGCTATGGCTTGGCTTTCTCGTAAACACGGGGGAATGCAGCTTCAATGCTGATGGACACTGCACTGTGCATCAATCCATATGGTTTAGTTGCTTGACTCAATATACCTTTTTTTTTTTTTTTTTTTTTTTTTTTTTTTTTTTCAGTAAAGTTGGAAAAACACATTTTACGACCTACCTTCTTTTTCTATCTAAATTGACAAGGTTGGAATGTCAAACAAGTGGAACTTGCCTCTGTAGATCTTATCATCTCCATAACTGCTGGGGTTTGTGCAGTCTGCATGCTTTAGAGCAGGGATCTCAAACTGTGGCCCTTTAGCTGTTGCAAAACTACAAGTCCCACAAGGCATTGCAAAACTGACTGTTACAATCATGACTCCCAGAGGCAGAGGCATGATGGAACCTGTAGTTTCACAACAGCTGGAGGGCCACCAGTTTGAGACCCCTGCTTTTAAAGATTTAAAATTCAGATCAGTGAAATATAAAAGCACGTAGGAGCAAAACTGTTAAATTTGTATATGAATCTAAAATGGTTAAACGGTATAATACTGTTAGAAGTTTGGAAGAGCTAAAACAGTCCTTGTTCACACAGGGCTCAACTTGTACAATATAAGTATGTATAGTAAACTGTTGAACTCTGCCCCCTCCCCCATCTTCAAGCTGCATGGATGGAACTTGGGATATGTGACGTGCATATCCAAAAAGGCTTCAGAGTGGAAGCCTAGGCTGAGTGGGGTTGGCAAAAAAGGAAATAAAAGGTAAATTGCCATTTTAGATTGTAGCGGGAGAGAGGAGAGTGGTGATGCCTAGTGCAACTAACTGGCAAAAATCCTTTTCAAAGTACAATTCAGCTCTAGTTTGGGAATGCTACAACACAGATATTAATGGGGTGGAAGTGGGATGAACTGTCACTTTAAACAAGCTGCTAGCAGACTTCAGTAAGCTTCAGCTATAAAACCTGTTAAAATGACAACTTCCATGACAGGCCAAGTTCACTTTTTGTAAAAAAAACAATTAAAAAAAAAATGCACTTTTTTTGCAGGTAAAAAAAAAGTGTATTTATTTCATGTTTACATGGTATCCTGTATAGCATTGCATCGCATCAGCAGATCGCGGGTGCAATGCCTGGATCCTGCAGACTCTCAGTACACTGTCTGCCCGTACCTCCAATATAGGCAGGAAGAATAAATGAACTACCAGTGCGCTTACTAGTGTACTCGCAGTTCATTGAGAAGCAGTCTATTCATTCACAGGAAACTGAATGAATGACATAGCTGTGTGTGTCGAAGGTAGTGCTGGCAGTAGGGGGTGGGTGGGTAGGAGCATGTTGCACCCTAAATATGGGTGTAACATGCTCCTAAAGGTGAACTTGGCCTTTAAGATCTGTGTTTAACATTCCCAAACTGAAACTGAAGAGATTTTTAAAGACTTCAGCAAAGAAGCACACTGGTATGCAGTGGAGAAACACATCTACACTTCTAGCTTTAATATGAATTCACAATTCTGTGGTACTCAACACCACAGCAGCCATGCTATGCCTGCCATGTAATGCTACATAAAGCTTGACGTCTGTATTTATACTGTTGTAAACCAATTGTTGTTTTTTTTTCCTGTGAATTGTTTAAATGTAATGGTGGAAAAAAAAAACTGTTTGCAAATTAGAACCTGATTTAAAAAAAGAGACACAACAGCAGAAAAGACAATTATAGGAGCCTCGATCTCACTGCTACTTGCTCTGATGTCAACTAGATAACACTTTTTATATAAAAGTCTACTCTAGGGTCAGTAGCTAAATCTAGAGTACTTGTGAATACATAAGTGTTAAGCAGTGTACTGCATCCCTTACTGTCAGGGAGCTGCCAAACTCTTGCATGCAGTAGTTGGAGTATTCTTTAAGGGCAGTGTAGTAATAAATGTCCTTTTTAGTTCCACACTTTGAAAATCACAGGTCTTTCTCACCTTTGCTCTTCATGCAAATGGTAAAAGAGCTCTTGATCAGTGGCAACCAGTAGTGAATGTGGGACCTTTGTTCTCTTTTGGAAGTATAGCTGTATGAAAATTTCTGGAGAGCATCAAAAGAGTTTTTTTAAAATGGGGAAGAATGAGTAAAATTTTTAGCACAGCTTACTTCTAACTGACTGCTTAGACTTGTAACGGACAACTAATAGGCTGCATAACCAAGATCATACATACAAGTCATTGCAGTCCATATACATATATATATATATATATATATATATATATATATATATATCTTTATCTTTTTGGTGAGGTTTTATGTTAAAATTATTTTGCAATATTTCTCTGTATTAAGTCATACCTTAAGGTTTCCAGTAATAAAAATAATATTTTAATGTCTTATTTTACACTGAAAAACTGATCCTTACAAATTGCTACTTTAGAAAAGCTCTGAATTTTAGTTTATACTATAGTGTGTACCTGTTTGGAAGGGCAGTCAAGACCTTTTTTAAGTGGTTGTAAACCTTAGACATGAAATATGACCAAAGCATATCCCTCTATAGTGTGTGATTTGTCTCAATCCAGATCACTAAGTGTCTTTTCTGTCTGCTGCCTCATTCCTATTCTGTTAACACAATTCGCTTCTGATGGGTTTTCCTGACACCAGGAGAAAATGGTGACAGGGGAGGGAACAGCCTGTGATTGACAGCCTCAGCTTTGTTCATGTGTGCTGTGTGTTAAGGGGGGGGGGGGGTGCTTTCCCCTCTCCCTCCCACTCAGCTCTGAGTTACCCTCACTGTTATAACTTCAGTTTCCCGCCCCCTGCTTTTCAGAGCTGAGAGATCCTGTGTAAATTCTGCTCTTTGAATGTATGTAGGGGAAAGACCGCTGCAGATAAACAGGTACAAGTTCTGTAGGAGGATTTGTTTCATCTCCTGTGTATTACCTAAACCCAGTCACTTCACTCGGTATATGTGAGGGGTTACAGCTTTAACATTTTTGCTGTTGATTGGGATAAATGTCATAACATTATTGGTAATTACAAAGGTGTGTTGACTTTCTCATTTTGGGTCAGTGCTGTCCCTCCTTCAAATATATAATGGGATTTTAAAGTAACAACTATCATGGTGAGATATCCAGCCAGCTGCTGAATAAGCACTGATGTTTGTTTTACAGATCACCAGGAGATCCTAATTCTGAAAACCTAGAAAATAGCCGAATGTAAGTATCATTACTCATACTACTTTAGCTTTAATAAAAAAACATTTCAAACATGCATTCGTAAAATAGTCCTGATGGTATGAAGGGGGACAAAACCTAAATCGCTCACCATTTCCTGATATACATTTTTCATATCTCTGTACCTCATCCATATACCACAATGAAGGCAGTTTTGTATATTATGGTCTTCGTATAATCAATTGTTGACTACTAGTTTTTATTACAAAATAACCCAGCCTCCAAGATTTTTGTTTTACTTCTAGACACATTTCTTTTTCTGTATGCATTTGTGGACAGGGAATTGTAGCACCACACTTGGTCATTCAATGAACAAAGCAGAAGGGAATTTTCCAAAGTGTCTAATGTGGTCAGCCATAATAATAATAATAATAATAATAATAATATTTTTTTGCTCACTCTGCAATATCATGGTTTTCTATTTTAGTCATTCTGACTCAATGCAGAGTAAACTGCCATATGGATATGTCATCATATGGCCTGCATTTTATTTTGGGCAAATTGATACATGTTAGACAATACGTTTCTGGCTATAAGCTCCATGTAGTGGTAGAAATACTAGTGCTCCCAGTCGCACTGGATGGGGCAATGTGTGATCTGTCCTCCTCTGAACAGGACTACATATCAGACCCCTCTCCTGCTGGAGCTGCCCAACTGAAGTTACAAACCAGGGTGGTCAACCAGCTACAGCACCAGACGGCCAGAAGAAAACTTTTCTTTGCCAGATAAAAATTATTTGAATACGGGGAGAGAGCGGGTAAACTGTTGGCTTATCTAGCACATAGCGAAGATAGACCCCCTACTGTCATTTCACTTACTGGCCCTAATGGGGAAACGATTACAGAATCCCGAGCTGTCACTACCAAATTTAGAGTCTTCTTTACCCAGCTTTACACATCCCCAGGTCTCCACCACTGAAGCCCAACTAGAGGATCTACTAGCGGGAATCGCCTTCCCATAGCTAAATGACACCCAAATGGCTATGCTAGACGCACCTCTTACACTAGATGAAGTAACCACGGCAATCGCGAGCTTCGCCAGATCCAAGGCCCCGGGTTCAGGCGGGTTACCCATATAATTTTACGCCCAATACAGTGAGATACTTACTCCCAAATTATTGTCCCTCTATAACCACCTATTCGATAGCTTCACCTTACCCCCATCGATGAGCGAGGTGGTTATTATACTCATTCCCAAACCGGGGAAAGACCCAGGCCTCACGGAATCTTACAAACCCATATCACTCCTCCAGGTAGATATAAAGATTTTGGCCAAAGTACTTGCCCTCCGCTTTAACCAAGTGATACTAACTCTGATCAATGCAGACCAAGCTGGATTTATGCCAGGACGTAACACCTCCTTCAACCTCAGAAAATTGTATATTAACCTACAAGCGACACATACCAATGTGAGGTCCCGGGTGGTGGTGACTTTGGACACCGCCAAAGCCTTTGATTCGGTGGAGTGGAGATACCTGATTCTCTAGCTATGCTAAACTGTTAGCCAGACTAACACAGTTGACTACACTGCTAGTAGTTAAGCAGGGTAGTTAACCATAGTAGTAACTTTTGGATCAGGAAAATAAGTTATTAGGCAATGTACTTCTATGGAGAGGATTGATAGGACTGAGAAATTATAAAATTGCATAGTAGGATGCTAGTTGCGTAGCTGGCATTTTATGTCCACCTTTGCCCTTGGAGAACATGGCAGTTTATAAAAAAAATAGCTTTGTCCCAAATGCTAGATGTTCAGTAGAATAAGAATATAAAAGTAAGGAAGATTCATATGTGGGCAAGTGTCATAATTGGTGGGTTTATACCCTCCAGTTTTAGGCCATTTTATCCAGCTTTTATTTGCAACAATAAATGAATTAGGAAAATCTGCCACCAACAGTCTGGTTTCATAGTCAAGATAGAAATGTTTGACGAGAGTTGCTTTGACTTTTTAGGAAAAGAAAACTGGTTGAAAGTTATTGAAATGGCCTTTAAATTCCTGTGTATGGTCAGCATCAAAGTGACCATAGACGGCCACCCCTGTCACAAAGAACAGTGGGTGCTGAAAGATCTGACCCTATTTGAACTCCTTTAGCACTGTTACCTTTGATCTTAATAACCCATGGATTCAGCAGTAGTGAACTATTCCTAAACCATAGAAAAAGGCTATGATCAGATATTTGTCACAGATTATTTCTAACTGCAGTCAAAGTATAGTGCTTATGATCTGCAATAATATGTGCAATTCAGTTTTTAAAGGCGTTAAACCATAATCTGTTTGTTTTTATATATATAGTTGCGTGATTTCTGTTTCTAAACCTTTTCATATTCTCTATTTGGCATATTACAAGCCTATCTATACTGTTAAAAAATACACTGATCAGTCATAAAATTATGACCATCCACCATAACCATTTGAGGCATGGTCTCCGCAAAACCTCTGAAGGTATACTGTGGTATCTGGCACCAAGTCATCAGTAGCATATCTTTTTAAGTCCTGCAGTTTGTGAGGTGTGGCCTCCATGGTTCCGACTTTTCATAGTGCATCCTGGTGCCATCCCTTCTCTTCTCGTAAGCAACACACACGCGCCTGGCCATTCACATGATGTATAAGAAAAAGTGATTCATCAGACCCGGGTACTTTCTTCCATTGCTCCTTGGTCCAGTTTTGATACTTACGTGCCCATTGTATATTCATTTTTTCAGCACATCTGACAGATGCTTGATTTGGATTGAGATCTCGAGAATTTGTCAACGTCTCAAACTTCTGTTCTCAAACCATTCTTGAATTCATTAGACCAGGCCTTCTTCCATTGTTCCTGTGGTTCATTTCTGTGCCCATTGTAGGTGCTTTTGGATGTGGACACGGGTCAGCATGAGCACTCTGACCGGTTTGCGTCTACACAGCCCCATACACAACAAACTGCGATTTTACTGTGTGGTCTGACACCTTTCTAAAGAACTGACCATGGTCTGTTCTGCTTAGCATCATCTGTTGTTAATAAGACAGCAGGGGGAGTGGCAGGAACACCAGGGATTTCACACATAGAAAGCAATACAAAGAACGGGATATATTTTCATACAAGTACATGGTACAGCAAGCACATATCAGGACTATGTAATGTTGAGTTTACAAACTCTTTAACTGCCCATGACACTGTCATCAGTTCACCAGTTTTATTTCCTTTGAATGACTTTTGGCAAGTCCTGACCACTGCAAACTGGAACATCCCACAATAGCTCCATTTTTGGGGATGCTCTGACCCATTCATCTAGCCATTAATGTGACCCTTGTCAAAGTCGTGAAAATACTTGCACTTGCCCATTTTCCTGCTGCTTTCAGCACATCCACTTCAGGGTCAACATGTTTACTTGCTGCCTAATATATCCCACCCACATTCAGATGCCACTGTAATTAAATAATCTGTGTTACGCTTTACCTGTCAGTGGTCAAAAGGTTATGGCTGATTGGTGTATATGGCAGTTTTTTATTTTCTTTTCTTACAGGTCAGATCGTGTTCTTTAAAAAATATTGGTTGATGATCGTCACTCTGGTGAAAGATAGGGTTTATGTAGAACACTGATGCAAACCAGGGTGGATAAAAATAATCAATGATTTAAAAACAAAAAACATTTTTTTTTATTTAAATCTGATTTTTTTTGGATTATCAAATTTATTTTATTTAAAATTGGTTTTGGAGTAAAACATTTATCTAAAGATAGTTTTCTATTTAAGGTAGAGTATTAACTTAGTTTATTCAGCATGAAATGGAGCTTAGTTATATAGCATGAGGCTGTATATTCTGCAATATTTAAATTTTTGGTAAACTCATTCAATGATGCAAGCTGAGATAACATAAAAGTACAGAAATATTCCTTTATCCCAATGTTTTGCAAATCTATGTACTCTGCAAAATATGATTGTTTGAAGAGAAATGCATCTGTATTGTTTGCAAATATTAAAGATTCAAACTACCAGCAAGAATGAGTCTTTAGATTTAAAGGAGTTGTAAAGGCAGTTTTTTTTTTTTTATCTAAATGCGTTCTATGCATTAAGATAAAAAAACCTTCTGTATGTAGCAGCACCCCCCTAATTACCTACCTGAGCCCCTTCTCTCTCCAGCAATGTCCACGATCCAATCAGCCATCCAGCACACTCCTCCTGATTGTCTGAGACAGAGCAGTGGCGCCATTGGCTCCCGCAGCTGTCAATCAAAGTCAGTCAGCGATTTAGGGGAGTAAGGGGGTGGGGCTAGGTCAGGGCTTGGGTGCCCCCCTGTAGCAAGCTGAGGGGCACTCTTCCTCTTCGGGACCGATGTCCCTTGCACATAAGCCAGTGATCGGCTTTTTTTTTGACAGCGTGAGGACAAAAAAAAAAAAAGATTACCAAGCTTTTGTTTACATCACGGGATCAGCTGTCATTGGCTGATAGCTGATCACGTGGTAAGGGGCCGGGATCGGCCCCTTACTCGGATCTGTGATCACCTGAGTCTCAGTGACTCGGTTATCACAGTGCCCGCCCTGCAGGGGGCGCACGGGGAGCTTGCAAAGGGGAGGACGTCATATGACGGCCTCCTGGAAATTCAGGTCCGCGCTGTGGCCGTCATTTGGCTATAGTGCGGACGCCAAGTGGTTAAAGTGAATGGGACTGTTGGTGAGTCAACAGCGGGTCGGAGGAGGAGGAGCTGCTGCAGGACAGAGATGACAGTTGCTCTTTAATAATTATGATTTTAAATCAAGCCTTTTTACTAGTGATTTAAATCAAATCCACCCTGATGCAAACTGATTCTCTTCAGTAACCCAAGAAAATACACTCTTCATACAAAGTAAACAAGCACTTCATATGACCACTGATGAGCTTTATGTGACATAAACAATGAGGAAGTAAAGATTTCTGAAAATGAAGGCATAGTTATGTCGATGGTTAAAATATTTGCCAATTCATCAGTAGTTCCTTACTGCTCCTGATTTCTTAGAATAGGGCAGTTAGAAGAAAGCTCTGTATTTTAATGTTTCCACCATTACATCCCCTAGTTTAACAAACTTTTGTTTTCTGCTGCAATTTGTTAGGCCTTATGGACATATAATCTGGCAGCAAGAGCCTGTATAAAACTTGGTCCACGGTGCATCTCAATTCATATGGAAATACATGGATTTATGTGTGTAATGCAGTGTTTTTCAACTCCAGTCCTCAAGGCGCCCCAACAGGTCATATTTTCAGGCTCTCCATTATATTGCACAGGTGATTTGATCAGTTTCACTGCCTTAGTAATTACCACAGCTGTTTCATCTGAGGGAAATCCTGAAAACATGACCTGTTGGGGCGCCTTGAGGACTGGAGTTGAGAAACACTGGTGTAATGAGTTGAGATGTGCAGTATGTCATTTTTCAGAATGACTGAAGACCATGATCATTCTGCACATGTGCCACTGCATTTTTGATGTTTACATCTGCCACTTGGTTGTGAATTAATCATTCACTGGAAGCAGGCGCAGAATAACCTCATCTATTAATCCTTCTGAATGAATGAAGGCCCGGTGTTTTTTTGTGCCACAGCCACTGCTACCTAGTGTGAATGAGCCCATAGCATACAATACTTGTGCATTCAGATCAATAAAAAAACGATATGCTATTAAAATCTGACTGTGGCGGGGGTGATTTTATGCCCATGTGCATGAACCCTTACAAATGCAATTGTCTGGTTTGTTTTCATTATTTTTGGCAGCCTAAATATTCAGAGGCAAAAAAATCACTTAACCTATATTAAATCAATTTCATTAACTTGTGACTGTGGTACAGGTTTAAGCCCATTCAGTTTATATGTTAACGTTTCAGAAGATTATTAGAATAGAATATCATTTTAATTAAGTTGGTATCATGGATGGCGATCTTTGCTGCACACCACCAGCTTCTGTCTTGTAATCCTTTAGAGGAGAGCAGCCAGCTGTCTTTTTATGGCCTTTTCCTTCAGAGGTAGCTCAATGATAGCAATAGGTTACATAAATGTCAGATATCTCAGATTCTGTACAGCTGTCAGTTATTTAGCATACTTCATTCTGATTGTTAGATCTTTCACATAATATTTAAAATGTAACTTTTGTTTTAGATATTATGGTCCTATATACTTTGATATAGCTGTATACCAGTATTTTCTTTGTGCTCTCATTGCTCTCTAATGTCATCACTATTTTAATGTACACCATTTTTCCATGTGCACGTTTTTCTCCCATCGCACGATGTGTGCTTCAAGCATGAATGTCCTACAGATTGCAGTGATGGGGCATCTTGAAAAGTCAAAAAGTGAAGTGAAACAAGCACGTGATCCTTGAGTCTGTGTATTTATAGAAGCAACTGTTGGCTTCAATCCATGCTCTGCATATCTGTGGACGTTGCAAATGTACTCTTTAAAGCCTGCTTAGCTATGTGTTTGCTATGTGACTGCCCATGATTGCACTCAAAATCTAATATGTACTTTCAATGTAAAGTTCCTATAGAATGCAGATTTGAAGTGTGCACTACATTTAGAATTACGTCTATATTTTATTTATTTTTAATGCATCACAAAGCAAATCTAGTTAATGTATAAACATTTCTGCTAGCCAAGAAGAATTTTTTTTTTTTTTTTTTTTTTTTTTTTGCATGATCACAGCCAATGCCTGTTTATTGGTAACTTCTTACCGAAATAGACAGTGTTGTTTTTTTTATTGAGAAGCAATGGTTTTATTTTATGAATTAAAAGTATAGTGTAGTAGCAATCATCTGTGAAGATGTTTTAATATTTGGCTCAGGTATTTGGGACAATTTACTTAAAGCAGAGCTTGCACTAAAATGCATAGTCCATTTATTACATCAGGCCACCACCCCTATTCCTCACCACATTATACATGTTGAGAGGAAAAGTTAAAAAAAAAAGTCTAAAAGTGTAAACCTAGCCTTAAATAGAGACATATATTGTGCAGAAACATCCGTGTTTTTTTCCTTAGTGTTCAACTGTTACCTACTATTTGCTTTCCTAATACAGGTTAAAGGATAAATCCACCTTTTAAGAAAAAATAAAAAATGCTTTTCTTTTTTTTTTTTTTTTGCAGGAAAACGTGTGCATTTATATTTTCGTGCAGGATCCTGGAAAGCATTCACCTGTGATCAGTAGATCACGAGTGCAATGTCAGGCTTCTGCAGACAATCCCTGCAGCTTTCTGCTTGTACAGTCATGTGGGTTGTCTGTTGAAACTCCAAGGCCTGTGAATGAACTATGAGAGCGCTCATCAGCACCCTCATAGTTCATTCAGATATTCAGGCCGTTGGCTGAAGTGGATGATGTAAGTTGTAGTTCATTCATTCACAGGAAACAGACCCTGCATGGCCGTGCTGTTTTTAAATTGTGACAGCAGTTGTGGAGAGAAGAACCCCCGCTCGCTGTAACACCACGGGGGGATCAGGGAGAAGTGGCAGGAGCAGGAACATGTTCCACCCTATATAAAGGTAAAACATATAACATGTTCCAAAAGATACAATTGGCCTTTAACTTGGTGTGGTCTAAAAGATAGATACTAGTCATGAGAAGTGTATATTTATATTGTTTTCAGTTTCATTATGACTGAGCTTCTTTTGAGAAAAATGTTTTGTAGTTGTAAATTTGAAAATTAGGTTAATATGGAAAACCTCTGTTACTGGGGCATTTCTTCTTTACTGATTGGCCAGATGTCATGGATTCCTAAAAACAAAAAAGAAACTTTAAGCCATATTTTTATTTAATTATACTTGATTTTGCAACATGTCAGTTGGCTTAACTGTTGTAAATACTTTCTACCTCCCAGTTAACTCTCCTCCACATGACTTGAAGTTTGCTGTTTAAAAACGTATAGTGATTTACTGGTGAATCTAAAATTCTGGCCTATCCGTTCAGATGGTGCTTTGTGAGCGCTGATGTAACATAGAGTAATGCCTGGTACACACTACTAGGAAAACTACTACTACGGGGGATGCCCCTCCTGCCAAAACACTTTGGTCAGCACTCTTAACCATTAACGGAGAGCGCTGATCTGGAGCTTGTTGGCTGCTGGTTTTCCAGCTTGCTCGTTCGACAGAAGCTGGCCCAGCTGCCAAACACACAGGCCAAATGTCGGCCATTTTTTATTAAACTGACTGATGTCACCCAACATTCGTCCTGTGTGTACTAGGCTTAAATGTATTAGGGTTTAGTGGGAAGAGAGTTGATCTATAATGGAGTATTTGCTGCTATCTCCCTGATACCTCTGATAAGCGGTGCTTCCGGCTGAGAAACTGCCTTGTCTTAACTTGTTCCATATGTTTGGACTTTACAGTGCAAGCCCATGGTCACGGCTGCACTAAGGTAAAGGGTTGTCTCATTATTGGGCTTTCAAACACCAGGGAAAAGTCCAGCATAAAGCTGCGCATGCATGGGTCAGTTTTTCTTCATTCAGCCAGCTGGCTGAATGAAAAAATCTAACCCCGATTCTACCATCCACACATTTTGGTGTGGCTGCAGGAATCCTCCCTGCTGTGTCTTTGTATTCTGACAGTGGAGAGACTTCCCCACTGTCAGAATACACTGATCAGTGCTGCAGCACTGATCGATTGACAGATCGCCTTCTCACAAACTGGCTCCTGCTGGACCGACCAAATCTCAATCCATGTATGGCCAGCTTAATGCAACCCAAAATTGAGAGATGTTTTGTGCAGCGTTACTCTGTAGAAGGCATTATGCTGCAAAAAAATCAGGTATAGTGGGTGCGTGTTCTACTGTCTCCATCAGGCATCCTCCGATAGGAAGGGTGGGGACATGTGTTCCTACAGTGCTGGGTTATTAGGGGTGCTGAAATGAATGGATGCATCGCAATTCGAGTTTCCTTGAAGCGGCATTGATGCATGCGACTGTAAAAATCGGTTGCCAGTGATGTCATTGCCCCGCCCCTCCCGGGAGAGCACTCTGAGCATATCCCCTGTTGTCTACAATCCATGCCGCTCATGTGACTGCCTGGCCCGCCTCTCTCCTCTCACTTCCAGCTCTCCTCTCACGTCTCTCCTGACATCAGCGGAGAATTCTCAGCCCCGCCCGCTGACTGTTGCTATCAAATCAGAAGAGAGGCGGACGGGGCTGAGAATTCCACGCTGGCGTCAGGAGAGGCTTGAGACAGGAGAGAGGTGGGCCGGGCAGTCACATCGGGGGTGCCTATGCTCGTGGCCGACGGTCGCGGGCATGAGAGGCAGAACAGGGACGTGTGTGTAAACGCACAAATCCCTGTTCTGAGAGGAGAGACAGATCGTGTGTTCCTAATAGCTAGGAACCACGTTCTGTCATTTCCTCTAATCAGTCCACTGCAGTTAGAAACACACACTAGGGAACAGTGTTAACCCCTTGGTGTTTAACTCCTTCCCTGCCAGTGACATTTTTACAGTAATCAATGCATTTTTATAGCACTGATCGCTGTATAAATGACAGTAGTCCCAAAAATGTGTCAAAAGTGTCCGCTGTGTACGCCATAATGTCACAGTCATGATAAAAATCGCAGATTACTGCCATTACTAGTAAAAAAAAAATGAATAAAATAAAAATACTATAAATGTATCCTCTATTTTGTAGACGCTATAACTTTTGCGCAAACCAATATACGCTTATTGTGATTTTTTTTTTTATTACCAAAAATATATGTAGAAGAATACATATCGGCCTAAACTGAGGAAAAATTTAGCTTTTTTTTTTTTTTTTTTTTTCCAAAATTGTCGCTCCTCCTCCCCTTTTTTTTTTTTTTTTTTTTTTTTGTTTTTGTTTTATAGCGCAAAAAAAAAAGCAGAGGCGATCAAATACCACCAAAAGAAAGCTCTATTTGTGGGGGCAAAAAGAGGACATCAGTTTTGTTTGGGTGCAGTGTCGCACGACCGGTCATTCAGCAGCCAAATCTTCCGGGGCTGAAGTGGTTAAGGGAGTGAGGTTATTTTTAATTTAAAGCGGAGTTCCAGTCAATTTCTTAATAGTCAGCAGCTACAAAAAAAGTGTATCTGCTGACTTTTAATAAAAAGACACTCACCTGTCCCACAATCCAGCGAGCTGGTCACCCAAACTCTCCCTTCTTTCCCCCGCCTGTCCACGGCACTGGCAACACTACTGTGGGCATCTGGCTGTGACAGCTTGCAGCTTCACAGCCGGGAGCGCATGTCTCACACTGCTGACTCTCCTGAAAGGCCAGGCAATCTTGGACCTGTGATGTGTCCTAGAAGATTGCAGGGAGGAAGGGCGGCCCAATCATAAGTGGGAGTTTGTCAGTAATCGTGATGCATCGTGGAATTGAATCATTGACCAGATAATTGTAATTGAATCGCGAGACCAGTGAAGATGCGTGCTTCTATGGGTTATAGTTAACTTGGATGGTTTGGTTTTCAAATAAATACTCTAAAATGCATCATGTATGCCTCTTGTATTAGAGAACAGAGGAAAATGTCTATAGGTACTATTTTCTCTAATGGAATACAAAGATCTTATGAAGGTTCTGAAATGGAAACAGCAGCAAGTTGTGAAGCGTCTGAGAATTCTAGATGGGCGCTACTATTTGTTTACCAGTAACCAGCAACTGTAAGGCCCCTTTCACACAGGAGGACCGATTGGGTCCGCCTGTCAGTTTTTTAGGCGAACCCTATTGGACCATCCATTGCTTTCTATGGAGCTGCAGGTGTCAACAGACATGTGTCCGTTGACACCTGCCGACATCCGATCCTATCCGTTAAAGTCAAACGGATGGGGGATCTGGTGACAGTCAGACGTAAATGGACAGGCAGTCTGTTTACATCTAACTGCTCAAGGAGAGAAGCAGGCTGTGTCTGTCCTCTCTGCATCAGCGGAGCAGACACGAATCTGTCATCTGCCTGTTCAGCAGGGACCAGTGGAGAGATTCCCTGCTGAGCAAGCAGATCTGCTGGCAGACTCTGCCAGTGTGAAAGAGGCCTAAGAACAGATCCTCAGACGGCAGTAAAATTAAAACCTGACAGGGGTTCCAAACTCCCAGTAACTTAAAACAAAGAAAATATAGTTTTGGGTATACTCTTGTATTCTAGTTACTTAAGTGTATTCATATAAATTGTATGATCCAAGAACTCAGAATCATTAGTTGGCTCTGGTAAGCTTCTTTAGGGCCTGTTAATATGCATTTGTGGTAACCAAAAGGCATATTACGTGCGACTGACCCCAGTGCACCTGTTGACAGACATGCATTGCGGTGTGCTGCCAAAATAGTGTTTTGGTAACAATAGCCTGCAGCTATTGTGCTCTAAAGTATGTTCACTGGAAGGTGTGACCAGGTGCCACATCTCACCAGAGCACTTAAAGCATAACTTAAAGTGGAGTTCCACCCAAAAGTTGAACATCTGCTGTCCGGATTCCTCCCCCCCTCCGGTGTCACATTTGGCACCTTTCAGGGGGGAGCAAATACCTGTATAATCCAGGTATTTTCTCCCACTTCTGAGCATAAATCGCCGCAGTATCCACGGCTATCTACGCAATGTCCGGCCCCTCCTCCGTCCCCCCCCCCCCCCGCCGTCTTCTGGGAGACACATAGGTCCCAGAAGACCGCAGGGACCAGTGAGATCGCGCAGCGTGACTTGTGCATGCGCAGTAGGGAACCAGGCTGTGAGGCCGCAAGGCTTCACTTTCTGATTCCCTTACCGTAGATGCTGGCACCTCCACCCGGAGCTGAGGGACAGATCGGCTTTGGGTGAGGACATTGCTTGTGCCCTGGACAGGTAAGTGTCCTAATATTAAAAGTCAGCAGCTGATACTAGCTCATTATTAAATGCCTTAGAACAAAGCTGTTTGCAGCGGTCCCCACATACCGATGTGACCGGCAACATGTCTCCTGGAGTTATTTCTGGGCTCGCAGGCTCTGGCGCTGTGATTGGCTGTAGCCGCGATGACATCACTCCCGTGCATGCGAGCGGTAGCTGCCGGTTATGGCACAGCTCCTGAAGAAATGGTACGAGTGGGCCGTTTCTTCAGTGCGCATGTGCTGATGACGGCACTAAACTGTGCAGGTTTAGGAGAAATTCATGGTACCTACAGGTAAGCCTTATTATAGAGAATCCATTAAATGTACGAACCGACAGCTTCTCTATAGAAAATTTTTATTGTAGCATTACAGCAGTAACATCATTCAAAATGCTGACGCGTTTTAGCCTAAGCCTTCATGAAAAGCCTTTATTATAGGCTTACCTGTAGGTAAAAGTGGTGTAACTAGGTTTACAACCACTTTAATCACACATATGGACATGTACAGTACATGAATATTATTCACATAAAGATAATTTGTTCTCTAAATGTATTGGTTCTTTTAAAGTGGCACTTGCATACATGTGAATTGATTGTAGATCTGTCAATATGTTTCACTCTCACATCCCTGCCTAAAAAAAGTATCTTCGTATTAAAAAAAAAAAAAAAAAAAATTCTTGTGCACAGTGATGCATCGAAGTAGCCGAGGTGAGTGCAAGACCACCAATAATGTCCAGTAGTCCTAGTGGAAGAAAGACAAATCCCAATATTAGAAAAACCACTTCACTCAAATAGAAAGTTTCCAACTCCACTTTTTTGTTCCTGCAAGATCGGCTTTCTTTATGGTTTTCTGTTAGATCTGAAAGCATACTTGTTTGGAGCTTAAATTCACAAACTAGTTCTGGCCATAGATGAAGGGATTTTCTTTCCTGGGACCACAGGTTGTGTGAAAGCAAACCCCTTGATTTCTCCATCAATACAGTGAATGTTGATGGGGGAATCCCTCCCGCAGGGGAAGCCGTCCCTACCAGGAGAACACAGCGATTATTGTTACCGGCTATAAAAACCTCTAGTAGACATTGCATGTAAAATATGACAGGCTGGTTGTACCCAAGTTGAATAATTTGATCAACTTTGGTACATTCAGCTTGCCCATACTTGGTCTATGGCCAACTTAAGCTGCAGGAGGACTGTAATTCTGGATTCTCCATTAGCCTGCTCTTTAAGTCCTGGCTGCTGTAGGATACCAAGCAATGTTTGACTAGGGTAGTGCACTATTTTATTGTTGGTGCTTTGGTACTCTTTGGTTTCCTGGCGGCATCTGAATGCTGTTATAGTTAAGAGTATTTATGCTATGCAGACTTGCAGCTGATCGTTATTTACTTGTTAATACAATTATTTTGTCTTATTAAAGAGCATCAAAATATGTAGCTAAGATCTTTTTTTTTTGGAGTTCCCGTAAACCGTCTAAGCCACCCACCCCCAGCTTCCAGTGCCTGAAATCTTGCTAGGTTAATAGTCTTGTACAGTACAATATAACCTGATTTGCCATATTTAACCTTCCACTCCTATTTTCAGTGCATAGGACTGTGGGAGGACAATATAAAGGCAAATTTCATGCAAGTGTGCTAGCTTGCTTTTTTTTTTTTTTTTTTTTTTCTCTGTTTACTATATTTGATAACCGATATGATTCAATTAAAGGGTAATTTTGTGTATTTTCCTGGAGGTCGGCTTTATATAAAGCCCACTAAATGTTTACAGTTTATTTGTACAATTGTGATAGTAGATGTTTTTAACAGCTGATCTAAAAACTTGGGTTTCTGGGAGTCTTGGGTTTAAAAATCTTTTAATTTAAAAGTGTTATGTGTACATGCCACACTAACCCTGCTTTACTAATACCATGAATGAGCTTTTATGAAAGCTGTACTAATCCACATGCCTGTTTGAATGTTTGCTACAGGAAGCGAGCCGCTGCAAAGCATCTAATAGAACGCTACTACCACCAGTTAACTGAGGGTTGTGGAAATGATTCCTGCACGAATGAGTTTTGTGCTTCCTGTCCTACTTTTCTCCGTATGGATAACAATGCAGCAGCCATTAAGGCCCTCGACTTATATAAGGTTAATGCAAAACTCTGTGATCCTCATCCCTCTAAGAAAGGAACCAGCTCGTCTTATCTAGAGAACAACTCCAAAAGTGCCCATAACAACTCGTGCACGGAGAGAAAGATGAACAAGAAGGAAATGCAACCCAGGGAAGACTTTAAAGGTAATATAATCATTTATCCTAATGCTTAACTTGTAGATTCTGGTGCATTCACTCCTCCTCTCACTACCTCTATGGCCTGCCATATATGTTGCAACGTTTATATAATGCATTCATACATTATTCAGACCCCCCTCACTTTTTTCATTTTTGTTATGTTGCAGCCTGATACTTCAGTTGTTTAAATTCATTTTTTTCATTAATCTACACTCGGTACTCGGAGTGAATACAACATTTTAGAAATGTTTGCAAATGTATAAAAAAAAAAGTCCAAAATATCACATTGGCATAAGTATTCAGACCCTTTGCAGCAACACTTGAAATTTAACTCATGTGCCTCCCATTTCTCTTGATCGATGCTGAGATGTTTCAACACCTTAATTGAAGTCCGTCTGTAGTAAGTTAGACTTGATTTGGAAAGGCACACACCTCTCTATTAAAGGCCTCACAGCTGACAATGCATACTGTACCAGAGCAAAAGCCATGAGGTCAAAGGAACTGGCTGCAGAGTCCAGACACAGGTTTATTGCAAGACACGGATCTGGGGAAGGCTACAAAAGAAATTCTGCTGCACTGAAGGTTCCCAAGAGCACTGTGGCCTCCATAATTCTCAAATGGAAGAATTTTGGCACAACCAGGACTCTTCCAAGATCTGGTTGCCCTGCCAAATGGCAATTGGGGGAGAAGGGCCTTGTAAGAACAGTGACAGAGACGCCCGTGATCACTATGACTAAGCTCCAGAGATCCTATGTGGAGATGGGACAGTTTCTGAACGACATCCATCACGTAGCCCTCCACCGATCTGGTCTTTAGGACAGTGGCTAGATGGAATCCTCTCCTCAGTGCAAAACACTTGGAAGCCTGTTTGATATTTGCAAAAAGCACCAGAAGGATTCTGACTGTGAAGAACACGATTTTCTGGTCTGGTGAAACCAAGATTAAACTGTTTGGCCTTAATTCAAAAACTTTCTGTCTGGAGGAATCCATGCACTGCTCTTCATCTGCTCAATACCATCCCTAAAGTGAAGCATGGTGGTGGCAGGATTCTGTGGGGGTGTTTTTCAGCAGCAGGGACTGGGAGACTGGTCAGGGTTGAGGGAAAGCTGAATGGAGCAAAGTACAGAGCTCTCCTCAATGAAAACCTGTTCCACGGCGCTCAGGGCCTCAGACTGGGCCAAGCTTCACCTTCCAACATGACAACACAAAGCCAAAACAACACCAGAGTGGCTTAGGGACAACTCTGAAAGTCCTAGAGTGACCCAGCCAGAGCCCTGACTTGAACTCTATTGAACATCTCTGGAGAGACCTGAAAATGGCCATCCAACCTGACTGAGCTTGAGCAGATTTGCCAAGAAGAATGGCAGAAAATCCCCTAATCCAGGTGTGTAAAGGTTGTCGTGTCATACGCAAAAAGAATCAAGGCTGTAAATGCTGCCAAAAGTGCTTCAACAAAGTACTGAGTAAAGGGTCTGAATACATAAGTACATGTGATATTTCAGTTTTATTCTTTTTAATAAATTCAGGCATTTTCTAAATTTTCTTTCTTTAGCATTGCACCAGCAATCAGCAGATTGGTAGTGCCATGCAGGTCTCTTGCAGACCTGTCAGTGTATCTGCTTGTTCGTGCCTCATACAAAGCCGATACATTCTGACAGGAAGAATCGTTGAACTACCACGGTGCTCACAATGCTGTGGTAGTTCATTGAGAACTACAAGCCGACTAAGGCTGCTGGGACTCGTAGTTATCCATTCACAGAACACTGTAAATGAGTAATACGGCCGGGGGCGTGGCCGTTTTTCTTTTTTAATTGTGACAGCTAGCAGGGGGGAGAAGAACCCCCGCTAGCTGCCGGAGCGGGAGCCGATCCTTTCATAACATGCTACATGTTACACCCTGCATATGGGTGTAAGGTTATGAAAGCATATCTAGAGGTTCGTAAGTATGTCAAACATGTCATACTTTCCTCCTCTGTGCAGTTGGTTTTTGCTCTCCTTTTCTGGGGTCCCTCAGTGGCGCTTCAGGCTCCTCCTCTTCTCGGTTGCCCCGTTGGAAAGACGCTCTCCCTCAGGGCACTCGTGCAAGCTCGCTCCCATGTCCTGCTGCTGCGTCTATTGACACAGACAGCAGGAATCGCCCCCGGTTCCCACGTCATTGGATTTGATTGACAGCAGCGGAAGCCAATGACTGTGCTGCTATCAATAGGCTGGAGCTAGTGTGCTCGTCCCCGTCACTGGAAAGACCGGGGTCAGGTAAGTAAAAGGGGGGCTCTGGGGGGGCAGCTGCATCACAGGAGGTTTTTCACCTTAATGCATTAAGGAGAAAAACCCTGAGGATTTGCAACCCCTTGAACTTATCCTTTAATCTCCTGACCTGCCAGACAGTGCTGTGTGGCACAGCTGTGTAAATCTCAAGACTCAGAACAGAAATACAAATCCTTTGGCAGGTAAAAAGGCTCCCTTTTTATATGCATTTATTCTGTGTATTTAGTGGTTTGCCTAGAATTCAGGTTTAAGAATGCCTCCTAGATGATCTGGAAGTCAAATATTGCCCAAAACAACCTTTCAGCAGAAAAAAAAAAGACAAGTGCAGTTTTTATTGTGTTATAGAGTACTTTAGAATTCAAAAATATTACAAATGAGACATAGTTGTTTAATTTGATTAGTAGATGCATTATATACAGGGAATAGGCAGAATTGTGTGACCACTGGTATTCTAGGCTCGATTTTGTGTAAACTACACTGAAAAAACCCAGAAATGGTGTTTGTTTTGTTTCTCCTCTTTTTGTCTATGCTCACTGGTTGAATGCCAGTGTATTACACTTTGTGTTCATTTAGCAGTTCATGCAAGCTGTCCTTAAAGTGGGTGACCTGTCAGACCTCCAAAGAGCATGGATCATTGGTGCCTGTTTAGCTGGAGCATCTATGACCATAAGAGCCAAATTTGTTTGGGGTCTTAGGGGCAACAGTTTCCACAGATAAGATTGCTCAACCACATCATGCCCTTAGGGTAATACCTGTACGTCCTCCAGGTTGTAGTGGTTATACCTGGATATTAGATGGTGATGGGCCTTCCTGTAGAAGTTATCCGAGTGGCTCCACAGCTGTCCAGTCAGTTTTAAAGTTTGTGGCCATTCCATGGGCATGCGCAAATTTAAAGCATGACATGTTGGGTATCTATTTACTTGGCGTGACATCTTTTATATTTTACCAAAAAAAAGGGTATTCTATTGTTTGTGTGACCTAAAATTCATTAAAGTGTATTTTTTCCTGAAAATTTGCATTTTAAAATGGTTGCGCAAATATCGTGCGACATAAAAAAAATTGCAACTACCACCATTTTATTCTTCAGAGTCTCTGGTTTCATAAAATATATAATGTTTGAGGGTTCCAAATATTTTTTTTAGCAACAAAATGCATATTTTGATGATAAGACTTCATCAAAAAACACTAGTAGTGAAATAATAAAAAATAAAGTGGAGGGCCACCCGGGGAAAAAAAATGCAACCAAAAATCCTAAAAAAAATTAAAAAAAAACATTTGGGAAAAAATGTTTTTTTTATACTTGCCTAAACCCTTGTTGCTAGGCAGTCATCCTAATCTGCCTCTTCCTATTCCGCGGCCCTTTCTTCTCCTCGGTGAGCGGCCCCGTTGTCTTCTGGGAACTGTGTGTGTTCCCAGAACACCACGGGGCCATTCACAGATTGCCCCGCCACTCGCGCATGCGCAGTAGGCAACTGGCAGTGAAGCCGCAAGGCTCCACTGCCTGTTTCCCTTACCTAGGATGGTGGTGCTGGGACCCGAGAGCCGAGGGACGGGTCGGCCTCGGACGGCCGACATCGCGGGCGCCCAGGACAGGTAAGTCTACTTCTTTAAAGTCAGCAGCTACAGTGTTTGTAGCTGCTGACTTTAAATTTTTTTTTTTTTAGGTGGCCGGAATCCCGCTTTAAATTTTAGCATTTGCTTCACCTCCTCCATGGATGTTGGCTTTGTGAACTTTTTCTGTGAAAATGGGGTCCTCAAGGTAAATTGTTGAGTTCTGCTGCCACTTTTGCTGTATTAGTTCTGTGTTGTTGGACCACGATCCTTTAATGACGTTTGCTGGTCCCTGTCATTCAGGTTAATCTTTAGGCATTTTGTTTTTCATCGATTTTAAGTCTTTCCATGATTTGTATATACAATTATAACTTTGGAGGCTGTTGCTCTTGAAACCACAAATGATTTGGCTGTTATGGTTACAGGTACTCCAAATGGGCACCCAATGTTTTGGAAATCTAACAACTCATTTTACCAACTACTTGTACTAACCATTGCTTAAAGATGAACTAAACCAAGCAGTAGTTACATCGGTTTCACTGATTCAGTGTCTGTGCGCTCCCTCACCGGTGCCAGCATCTTTACCTGGACTTTTTCTGGGTTCCGGTATCTTCGGCCATCATGATGGCACAGCTCTGAACAATAGAACTCCTGTGCATGAGAGGCAATTCATCTTGGCTCCAAGGTATGCTAAGATTCTCCACTGCGCTGTGCATTAACGGTTCTAATCAAATGTGCCAGAAGGCAGGTAAGAAGCATTTATTGCAGAAGTGACTTGGGGGTTGATTTACCAAAGGGAAATGGACTGTGCAGATGCTCCAACTGCACTATGCAAAGTGCATAGTCTATTCGCCTTTAGTAAATCGACCTCATAGTTTCACTCTTTGCCAATAAGAAGCCTCCCTGCTACCACACTAAGGCTGCATTCACACATGATCGCGGGAAGAATCACTATGATTCTGCCCCACGATTTCAAATGGCTGCGAAACGCAGGACACTTTTGCGATGCCATTTTTTTGTTTTTTAATGGCACCCCAATCGCGTTGCGATTTTGCCATGTTTGTTTCGTGGTAAGTCATGCTGCAATCGCAATGTGCAAAAAGGAGCTTCTTTTGGAGCGACTGCGTTGCACATTTTGATTTGCCACTATTGCAGCATGGTTAACCGCCAAGCTGATCGTGGCACGATTGGGGTGCCATTAGAAATAATGGCTTTGCGTTTTGCAGCCATTTGAAATTGCGGGGCGAAATTGTGGCGATTCTGCCTGCGATCATGTGTGGATGCAGCCTAAGGCAAAGTGTAATACAACTGAAAGAGCATAGATAAAAAAAAAAAAAAGCAGTTTGCTCTTTTTAAATGTAGCCAATGCAAATAAAATTGAACCCTTCTAATGCCAGTGATCACATTGGGGGGGGGATTTACTAAAACTGGAGCACTCGGAATCTGGTGCAGCTATGCATGGTAGCCAATCAGCTTCTAACTTCAGCTTATTCACTTAATCTTTGACAATAAAACCTGGAAGGTGATGGGTTTCTTTTGCAGAGCTGCACCAGATTTTGCGCACTCAAGTTTCAGTAAATCTCCCCCACTATCCTACACCTGTAGACCTGTTGTGCATGAACTGAAATCTCCAACCTTTTTTTTCAATGCCCCTTTTCAGCTGTTGGATATGGAATGACATTATTGGGGGTGTTGATAAAATACTTATTTCTTTGTTCTCCTTTTTAGATGTGAGTTTCTTGTCTGAAGAGAAGGTATATGAAATTCTTGAATTATGTAGAGAAAGAGAAGATTACTCACCTCTGATCCGAGTGATTGGCAGAGTGTTTTCCAGTGCTGAAGCCTTGGTTCAGAGCTTCCGAAAAGCAAAACAACATACTAAGGAGGAGCTTAAATCCTTGCAGGAAAAGGATGAAGACAAAGATGAGGATGAAAAGGAGAAAGCTGCTTCATCTGCTGCTATGGAAGATGACTCTGCAGCTTCTTCCTCCAGGTTAAGCGACAGTGCCCAGGGAGATAACAACATACCAAAATTAGGCCCAGAAGAAGTTTCTCTAGACATCGAAGCAGTAAGACGGGTCTATCACAGGTTACTTTCTAATGAGAAAATAGAATCTGCCTTTCTTAATGCACTTGTCTACTTGTCTCCCAATGTGGAATGTGACTTAACTTATCATAATGTATATTCTCGGGACCCAAATTATCTCAATTTGTTCATAATAGTAATGGAGAATTGTAATCTCCATAGCCCGGAATACCTGGAAATGGCTCTACCATTGTTCTGCAAAGCAATGAGCAAATTGCCTTTGGCAGCACAAGCAAAACTTATCCGACTTTGGTCAAAATACAGTGCTGAACAGATTCGCCGCATGATGGAAACGTTTCAGCAGCTCATAACATACAAAGTTATAAGTAATGAGTTCAACAGCCGAAATTTAGTGAATGATGACGATGCCATTGTGGCTGCCACAAAATGCCTGAAAATGGTTTACTATGCAAATGTGGTAGGGGGTGAGATTGAGACCGATCACAATGAAGACGAAGATGAAGAGCCCATCCCAGAATCCAGTGAGTTGACCCTCCAAGAGCTACTGGGTGAGGAGCGAAGAAATAAGAAGGGGCCCCGAGTAGACCCCCTTGAAACAGAACTTGGTGTAAAAACGATTGATTGCAGAAAACCTCTCATCCCTTTTGAAGAATTTGTTAATGAACCACTAAATGATGTTCTTGAAATGGACAAAGACTACACTTTCTTTAAAGTAGAAACTGAAAATAAATTCTCATTTATGACATGCCCTTTTATCCTGAATGCTGTAACAAAGAATCTGGGCCTCTATTATGACAACAGAATCCGCATGTATAGTGAGCGACGAATCACAGTTCTTTACAGTCTAGTACAAGGACAGCAGCTCAATCCATACTTAAGACTCAAAGTCAGACGAGATCACATCATTGATGATGCTCTAGTTAGGGTATGTATGGCAAACTCCTTTGCAGTTCTTCTATAAATTCTCTTTGCATTTGTTTTTTTTTAACATATTTCACATTTTGATGCTGATAGGAGTGGGTTAAAGTGGTTGTAAACCTCTGACATGAAATATGAACAAAGCATATTCTTCTATAGTTTCAATCCAGAGTACCGAGTGTGATTTCTCTCTGCTGCCTCGTTCCTCCATCAGCATAAATTTACTTCTGATAAGTTTTCCTAACGCGAAGAGATGAAAAGGTGAGGGGTAGGAGGTCCAGCCCACAGCCTGTGATTGACAGCTTCAACCCTGTTCCTTTGTGAAGGGGGAGGGGGGTGTCTCTTTCCTCTAATCGGCTCTCAGGGCTCTTCTTGCTTAGCTCTGCAGAGTGTAACTTCAGCTCCCCGCCTACTGCTTTCTGAAAGCTGAGGCTAGCTGCATAAATGGAGCACTTTGAACAGCTATAGAGAAGAGCGGGCTGCAGTTAACCAGGTACAACTTATGTAGGAGGATTTTCTTTTATCTCTGCATCACCTGAGGCCAGTCAATTCACTGAGTATATGTAAAGATTTACAGCCATTTTAGATCACATGCTGGCTTCCTATATCTCTCAAACACTAATTTGATGTGATTTTACCCCTATCGAGCCATTATAAAGCCAAGTGAGGGATCCTTTTTCCCCTACTGTGATTTATGTACTGTCAGTGTAGCTGGACAAATCCTATCATATAGTCATATAAGCAGAACACCCCAAAAATACTGTGGGTATCTTACATTTGTTAGCCTTTCTTTGGTGTAAATGGAAACCATTATTTTTGTCTTCATTTGTCCACCTCTGGTCAAGTCAGTTGATGGTTTTAGAAAGCTACTCCAGGCATGAAAACAAGGCATAATGACTGTAAGCCTCTCCCCCCTAGGTGTTTTATGTATTTATGCATCCACATGAGAATCACAGAACACTTCTTGCCTTGTTTAAAATGTCCTATACTACAGTAGACTTTCCTGCCTAGGGATATATGAAGCCACCATTGGGCCCAATGGATGTCATCGGGGGTTCTCAAGACCACATTTATAGGATGACAGACAGTAGATTAAAGCTGTATATATATATATGTATGTCTATATAATATATATATATATATATATATATATACATACATACATACATACATACATACATACATACATACATACATACATACATACATACATACATCCCTCACATTTTTGTAAATATTTTATTATATCTTTTCATGTGTCAACACTGAAGAAATGACACTTTGCTACAATGTAAAGTAATGAGTGTACAGCTTGTATAACAGTGTAAATTTGCCGTCCCCTCAAAATAACAACACACAGCCATTAATGTCTTAACCGCTGGCAACAAAAGTGAGTACACCCCTGAGTGAAAATGTCCAATTTGGGCCCAATTAGCCATTTTCCCTCCCCGGAATCATGTGACTCGTTAGTGTTAAAAGGTCGCAGGTGTGTTAAATTTGGTGTTAACGCTCTCACACTCTCATACTGGTCACTGGAAGTTCAACATGGCAAATAACTCTGTGAGGATCTGATAAAAAAGAATTGTTG
Organism: Lithobates clamitans; assembly: GCA_037952925.1. Classification (NCBI taxonomy): domain Eukaryota; kingdom Metazoa; phylum Chordata; class Amphibia; order Anura; family Ranidae; genus Lithobates; species Lithobates clamitans. Next base: position 6,526,089 of record JBBGZY010000498.1, read on the forward strand.
CTCTGCATAAAGATGGCCTAAGCTATAAGAAAGATTGCCAAGACCCTGACACTGAGCTGCAGCCCGGTGGTCATACAGTGGTTTAACAAGACAGGTTCCACTGAGAACAGGCCTTGCCATGGTCGACCAAAGATGATGCACAAGAAAGCCCACAAACAGTTTGCTGAAGACAAGCAGACTATTTATCAATGTCAATTTATTATGGGAACATATTTGGTTTAGATGGTGTCAAGCATGTGTGGGGCGGCAACCAGGGGAGGAGTAAAAAGACAAGTGTGTCTTGCCTACAGCCAAGCATGGTGGTGAGAGTGTCATGATCTGGGGCTGCATGAGGGCTGCCAGCACTGGGGAGCTACAGTTCATTGAGGGAACCATGAATGCCAACATGTACTGTCGCATACTGAAGCAGAGCATGATCCCCTCCCTTCAGAGACTGGGTCGTAGGGCATTATTCCAACATAACGACCTGAAACACACCTCCAAGACTACCACTGCCTTGCTAAAGAAGCTGAGGGTAAAGGTGATTGACTGGCCAAGCATGTGTCCAGACCTAAACCCTATTGAGCATCTGTGGGCATTCTCAAATGGAAAGTGGAGGAGCTCAAGGTCTCTAACATCCACCTGCTCCGTGATATCGTCATAGAGGAGTAGAAGAGGACTCCAGTGGCAACCTGTGAATCTCTGGTGAACTCCATGCCCAAGAGGGTTAAGGCAGTGCTGGAACATAATGGTGGCCACACAAAATATTGACACTTTAGGCCAAATTTGGACATTTTTGCTTAGGGGTGTACTCGCTTTTGTTGCCAATGGTTTAGATATTAATGGCTGTGTGTTGAGTTATTTTGAGGAGACAGCAAATTTACACCGTTTTACAAGCTGTACACTCGCTACTTTACATTGTAGCAAAGTGTCATTTCTTTAGTGTTGTCACATGAAAAGATAATAAAATATTTAGAAAAATGTGAGGGATGTACTCACTTTTGTGAGATACCGTGTGTGTGTATATGTATGTATGTGGATATAGATATATATAGATATTTTTGTGCTCATAAGTTTACATACCCTGGCAGAACTTGATTTCTTGGACATTTTTCAGAGAATATGAATGATAAAACAAAAACATTTCTTTCACTCATGGTTAGTGTTTGGCTGAAGCCATTTATTATCAATCAACTGTTTACTCTTTTTAAATCATAATGGCAACAGACACTATCCAAATGACCCTGATCAAAAGTTTACATACCCTGATGATTTTGGCCTGATAACATTCAGACAAGTTGACACAAAGGGGTTTGAATGGCTATTAAAGGTAACAATCCTCATCTGTGATCTGTTTGCTTGTAATTGGTGTGTATGTATAAAAGGTGAATGAATTTCTGGACTCCTGACAGAACCTTGCATCTTTCATCCAGTGCTGCACTGACAATTCTGAGTCATGGGGAGAGCAAAAGAATTGTCAAAGGTTCTGCGGTAAAAGGTACTTGAACTGTATAAAACAGGAAAGGGATATAAAAAGATAGCCAAGAAATTGAGAATGCCAATCAACAGTGTTCAAACTAATCAAGAAGTGGAAAATGTGGGGTTCTGTTGACACCAAACCACGGTCAGGTAGACCAACTAAAATTTCAGCCACAACTGCCAGGAAAATTGTTCAGGATGCAAAGAAAAACCCACAGATAACTTCAGGTGAAATACAGGACTCTCTGAAAACATGTGGTGTAGCTGTTTCAAGATGCACAATAAGGAGGTACTTGAAGAAAGATGGGCTGCATGGTCGAGTCGCCAGAAAGAAAGCAGCAAATAAAGCATGAATGACCTGAATTGGAAGTGTCAAAATGCTTGTCCTCTGGCTTCAGCGCAAGCAAAATCCTGGCAAGCTGGTTGTACCCAAGTTGATTAATCAACTTGGTACATTCAGCCAGCCCATACATGGTTCGATTCGAACAGTCTGTGGCCATCCTTTTTGAAAGTTGCAGCATTTGCATTGATAAAAGTTTTAAGGTCAGGGTAACATAGTCAACTTTTGTACTTCACCAGTTACATGAAGAGTGCTGTATAGAGGATAATAGAGGAGAAAATTGGTTGGTTCACTTTAAATTGTGTAGCCTTATTATTTCACAGCTATGATTTTGCATGTTATGCTTTCCTTGACATTTATTTTTTCTTGCTTTTGGTGCAATAAATTTAACATCTCTCCAGTTGTCTGCCCAAATAACAGCTTAATTACCCTGTTTGATATGTGTTGCTGATTTCTAGTATAATTCTGCTCAGTGTGTTATTTTTTTCACAAAAAAATGTGAAATGTACCATGCCTCTTATTTATTTTTTATCGAACAAGATACAGTGAAAAGAGGAATTCAACCTGAAATGGCATCAGAGGATAGATAAGGCAAAAGATATTTCACTAACAATAGAAGCCATTCAGCTGTAAAGAAAGTGAGCTAGAAATGCATGAAGACACAGTGGTTGATAATTTAAAAGAAGCTGCAGCGTTGACTTTTTTAAAATTCTTTTTTCCTCTTTAGCTAGAAATGATTGCCATGGAAAACCCAGCAGACCTGAAAAAGCAGCTGTATGTGGAGTTTGAGGGGGAGCAGGGGGTAGATGAAGGAGGAGTATCCAAAGAGTTTTTCCAGCTAGTTGTGGAAGAAATATTTAACCCTGATATAGGTAAGTGAGTTCTTTAATGTATTTTTTTTTATTTTACTTGGGATTTAGGTACACAGAATACCAATCAAATAACCTTAAAATCAATTGTGCACAATTACTGTATATATACACTATATTGCCAAAAGTATTGGGATGCCTGCCGTTACACGCACATGAACTTTAATGACATCCCACTCTTAGTCTGTAGGGTTCAATATTGTGTTGGCCCACCCTTTGCAGCTATAACCGCTTCAACTCTTCTGGAAAGGCTGTCCACAAGGTTTAGGAGTGTGTCTATGGGAATGTTTTAACTTGCAGGCCAGTCAAGTTCCTCCACCCCAAGCTCGCTCATCTATGCCTTTATGGACCTTGCTTTGTACACTGGTCCAAATCATTTTGGTTGAGGGGGGATTATGGTGTGGGGGTGTTTTTTTTTTTTTTTGTTTTTTTTTTTTTTTCAGGGGTTGGGCTTTGTCCCTTAATTCCAGTGAAGGGAACTCTTAAGGCGTCAGCATACCAAGACATTTTGGACAATTTCAAGCTCCTAACTTTGTGGGAACAGTTTTGGGATGGCCCCTTCCTGTTCCAACATGACTGTGCACAAAGCAAGGTCCATAAAGACATGGATTAGCAAGTTTGGGGTGGAGTAAGTTGACTGGCCTGCACCGAGTCGTGACCTCAAACTGATAAGAACACCTTTGGGATGAATTACAATGGAAACTGCGAGCCAGGCCTTCTCATCTACATAACAAATGCGCTCCTGGAAGAATGGTCAAACATTCCCATAGACACACTCCTAAACCTGGTGGACAGCCTTCCCAGAAGAGTTGAAGCTGGTATAGCTGCAAAGTGCAACTCAATATTGAACACTACAAACTAAGACTGGGATGCCATTAAAGTTCATGTACGTGTAAAGGCAGGTGTCCCAATACTTTTGGTAATAGAGTGTATAAAAACACACTGACCCCGGAAAAAAATACCTGAAATGTACAGCACAATAGTCTATCAAAATGCAGCGCTGTCACACTTTGAATGACAATTGTGCAGTCATGTAGGTAAAAAATATTGTTTTTTTTTTTTTTTTTTTTTTTTTTTTTAAACTTGTCACTCTTCTTTTGTTTATAGCACAAGAAATAAAAACAGTAGAGGTGATCAAATACCACCAAAAAAAAAGCTTTATTTGTGGAGGAAAAAGATAAAAATTGAATTTGGGTACAGTGTTGCATGACCGCGCAATCGTCATTCAAAATACGACAGCGCTGAAAATTGGGCTGGGCAGAAAGGGGGTGAAAATGCCCTGTATTGAAGGCCGACTGCTGCACACCGATATACGTCAGCACAATGGCAGCAGTCGGCAAATGGGCATACCTGTACATCCCCTTTAATTGGCGCGGGGGGGGGGGGTGGAGCCGCGCGTGCCGCTGCCTGCGGGACCCGCGGACTCCATGTCCACCGGTCTTTTGGCAATCTTGTCACAGAGCCACAGAACGGGGAGATGGCTATGTAAACAAGGCATTTCCCCATTCTGCCTTGTGACATGACAGAGATCACTGCTCCCTGTCATTGGGAGCAGTGATCACTGTCGTGTGAGTGGAAGCCCATTCCTCCCACAGTTAGAATCACTCCCTAGGACACACTTAACCTCTTGACGCCCCCTAGTGTTTAACCCCTTTCCTGCCAGTGTCATTTACACAGTAATCGGTGCATTTTTATAGCACTGATCGCTGTATAAATGACAATGGTCCCAAAATAGTGTCCGATATGTCCGCCATAATGTCGCAGTCACGATAAAAATTGCAGATCGCTGCCATTACTAATAAAATAATAATGCCATAAAACTAGCTCCTATTTTGTAGACGCTATAACTTTTGCGCAAACCAATCAATATACGCTTATTGCGAATTTTTTTTGTTTTTGTACCAAAAATATGTAGAAGAATACATATTGGCCCAAACTGAGAAATTTTTTTTTTTTATATATATTTTTGGGGGATATTTATTATAACAAGTAAAAAATATTGCTTTTTTTTTCTCAAAATTGTCGCTCTTTTTTTGTTTATAGCGCAAACAATAAAAACTACAGAGGTGACCAAATACCACCAAAAGAAAGCTCTATTTGTGGGGAAAAAAAGGATGTCTGTTTTGTTTGGGCGCACGACCACGCAATTGTCAGTTAAAATGAGACAGTGCCGAATCTCAAAAAGTGCTCTGGTCAGGAAGGGGGTAAAATCTTCCGGGGCTGAAGCAGTTAATCACCACTGGGTTTATTTTTTGCCAAACATAAAAAAAGACCAAAAATTTTGAGAAACGTATTTCATTAGTTTGTTATAAAATTTAGCAAATAACAAATTTTTTCTTTTTCACTGATGAGGCAGCACGGTTATGAGTGTGAATGATGTCTTGACAGCCTTGCTGGTTATCGACTCTCCTTTCCAAACACAGCGTTGGAGGAAAGGACTGCCGATAACTGGTAAGTCTGTTTACATGTGATTGGACACAGTTGATTACATGGTAAAGGGCTGCTGTGATTGGCCTTTTACCCTGATCTGTGATAAGCTGTGTCCTAAGGACACAGCGGTCACAGAACGCACCTGATGTGCACTGCAGGAGGTGGGGTTCTGGTAGGATGTTTATTGATGCCCTCCTAGAATTAGACAACCTTGCTGTAGCCGTCATTCGATTATAGTGCAGTTGGCAAGTGGTTAAAATCTCTGAGGATCCTGGCAACCTGTCTTACACTTTGATACCGTCTCTTCTACACCAGGAACGAGTAGGGTTTGTCCCACAATGAGATGTCAAAGACCATGCCAAGAAAATTTCCTTAATGCGCTATGTCTAATCACATTTCCATCCCCTTTGCTTATTATCAGTTGATGCCAAAAAGACTTTCGACAGGGTAAGCTGGACATTCCTACACTCCTCCTTACTACTCTCTGGAATTCCCTCTGGCTTTAAGACAGTGGCCCATTTTATTCTCTACCGACTGCCAGAATCTGAGTAAATGGACTACTGAGACCACTTTACAATTCTAAATGAGTCAAGACTGGCCTGTCCCCTATCGCCCTATTTATTTCTTCCTAATGGAACATTTAGGCAATGCCATCTGTCAGAACAGTTCCATCGAAAGTAGGATTGCACCGATACTAGGCATTTACACAAGTATCAGTACTCGTGAAAATGCGCCGATACTTAAAACCGATACCTTCTAGCTCAGTTGTCAGCGGGATTCTCCACAGCGGAATGTGGGTATGCAAGAAGACTTTATTCCTCAAGCCTTTCCACTGCTCAGCCCTCCAGGTGAAGATTTGACTGGGACCTGGGAAGTAGGTGTGCGGCTGGCCATGCCTTCTCTCTTGGCGCTCGGAGCTCTCCTCCCCCCTCAATCGTCTCTGTTGTGTGTGTGTGTGTGTGTGTGCGCGCGCCGACAGGCTAAACGCTTTTTAGCTAGAGCCTGGAGTCTGTACACAGGAGCTATCATTACTCTTGTGCTGCCTGCCAGGAGAGGAGCCTGCTGCTGACTGGTTAATGAAAAACTCAACTTTTAACCCTGTGCTTCCGTAATGAGCTGGCTGAGGTAATAGGATCCCAGTGTTAACCCTGTGCTACCTGCAGGTTGAGGAGACACGGCTCATTAACTATTTATAATCCCGGTGTTAACCCCCTGTGCTGTCTGCAAGGGAGAGAAGCCCCCTGATAGCAGTACAGAGTAAAACTGATTAGCCAATGTGCTATAAAGCCCATCTGCTAGGCAGAGCCCCATGGTTTAACCCTGTGCTGCCCTGTAAGTGTAGACTAGGATAAAGCTGTACTATCATCAGGACTCCATTGATAAACCTGTGCTGCATATATATGCGTGTGTGTATATACAGTGTGTGTGTGTGTGTATATAATTACATACAGCTTTTGGTGGACATCCTGTGCTGTGTGAGCTGAGGAATGGGATTCCCCCATGCTGTGAAAAAAAATTAGGCACTTAAAGTGGATGTAAACCAAATGTCATCCTTTCTAAACTACTGCCATAGGGGTTATCTATAAGGTTATACATGCCTCCTGCATGTATCTTTACCTGTCAAATGTCTCCCCTCTGTCTGTTATGAGACCCGAAAAACTGCAGATTCTGTGGGTGGGTCTGTTGTCTGGAGCTCAGTGGGTGGAGTCGTGATGTCAGTAGACTCCCCGCCCACCTCTACACTCCCCTTGTCAATATGTATTTTCTCCTGTGTATTTCTTACACTGAACTTCTGCTATGATCTCTAACATCCAGTGAAAAGACAGGAAAGTAACCACATGACTTCAGCATGCCAAATCATGCTGAGGTGTGGAACAGCCAATCCTTGCAGAGCTGCTGAAGAAAGGAGTGGGGGAGGGAATTAAAAAATAATGCATGTGTCTTAGGCTAGTGCACGAGATGTAAATCACCTGTCACTCACAACAAGGGGGAGGATTTGACAAAGTTTTTCTCAGTTTGTCAAGATTTATTTCACTGAACAATAAAAGAGGATTGCTCAGAGATGGATTAACTCTGTGGCAAGACTGGGCTCAAATGATAGGAAATAATATACTCTACAACATGATGAAAAAAAAAAAATCGGGTTTACATCCACTTTTAAGTATTCTTACCCTTAGTGGAACACCTTCATGTGCAAAACCTGTTCACATTCAAATGCAAAACAGACTATATACCCTACTTAAGTGTATGAATCAACAGGATCTTATGTGACTTATATGACCTCAAATACTTGATGACTTAAGCTCAAAAATACAGTCCAAGGTGGTTTGGTATCACACCTGGTTTACACATTTTTTCCTGCCTGAAATGTTTGGGGAGGCAAGATTTTTGTCAGGAATAAGGAGCTTGGAGGAGCGGCTTTACCTGACATTGAATTATACTACAGAACAACCAAGCAATTATAGACTGTAGGTTATAATAGAAAATGATGCATCTCCTAACTTTCTAAGGGCTATCCCATGGATACTACCACCCTCCTCTCGACCCTTCAGCTTTACAATTCTTCCTTCCATTAGTGCTCGAAGTAAAAATGCCTGCCATAGCCATTTTCACCTCTCTCCTCACTAGGGCCCACTCACCCCTTTGTCAGTTTTCTTGGCAACCCGGATTTCCATTCTGCCCTTGGATTTGCATACTTTTTCTCTTACATTCATTGACAGACACAGCTTCTCCTCATTCCTGACCACAGGGTTTATAGTGCCATCCACATGAGTAGGACAATAGGCAGAAAAAACAAACCACACAAGCTGATATAATTTTGCCCCCCTCTCTGCAATAGGTTCTTTCCATCCTTTAGAAGCCTCCTTTTGAGAACATTATAGAGATTACCTTGCTTACTTTTTTTTTCTCTGAAGGTTGCCTTTTTGATCGCTGGTATTTCTACGTGCCATGTGTCGGAGCTGGCAGCTTTGTCCTGTGAGTCTCCTTATTTTGTCTTATACAGGGATTAAGTGGATCTCCATCCACGTCCTTTTTTCGGAAGGTGGTATCCCATTTTTTAATCTGAAAGAGAACATTATAGAGAATACCTTGCTTACACTTTTTTTTTTTTCTCTGAAGGTTGTGTTTTTGATCGCTGTGATTTCTACGTGCCACGTGTCGGAGCTGGCAGCTTTGTCCTGTGAGTCTCCTTATTTTGTCATATACAGGGATTAAGTGGATCTCCGTCCGCGTCATTCTTTCTGAAGGTGGTATCCTATTTTTTAATCTGAATGAGAACATTATAGAGAATACCTTGCTTACTTTTTTTTTTCTCTGAAGGTTGCCTTTTTGATCGCTGTGATTTCTACGCACCCCGTGTCGGAGCTGGCAGCTTTGTCCTGTGAGTCTCCTTATTTTGTCTTATACAGGGATATATAAGTGGATCTCCGTCCGCGTCCTTCCTTCTGAAGGTTGTATCCCATTTTTTAATCTGAATGAGGACATCGTCCTGCCTTCTCTTTGTCCCCATTTTTCACATCCTTCATATCCTAAAGATTTTGCATGCGGTCCGTGTGTACTTGTCTGCTTCGGCTCCCTTCAGGAGGTCAGAGTCTTTGTGAATACGAATGGCCCACAGAGGGGAGACGGAGGCCCCGACAAGCCAACCCACCACAGCGGTAACAATGTAAATAGCGGCAATGCTGCATATGGGTCATTTACATTATTCTTTCACTCTGTGGCGTCCCTTTTCAGCTTTGGAGTTAATGCATGCCTGTCGTATACTATTACTGTGATGCTTCCGCAATGTCCCTGAGAAAGCAGCAACTGGCTGTGAAATGTGCCATCCTAAGCCAGCAGGATACACTAGCTTCAGTTCTGGATTTCATCTGGAATTTTCTGTGGTTTTTAATCTGATAATTCTGTTGTGATTATTTTTATATGGTCGTGAATTACCTATTTTTAATTTTGAAAAAAAAAATATTTTTATTCAATTTATTTGTTGCTCCAGTAGGGAGCCTTTAAAGTCTCCCTGTCCTGTTTACTCTTCCACTCCCTCTTTCCTGCCCCCTTTCTTCCTGGTCTGCCAGAATGGCACTCTAGAAACATTCTGGGGCTTTCACATTTCAAAAATCAAGAATCTGACTCCCACTGCCCTATACAACGCAATATTCCATCCCGACCTTTCATGGCATTCTTTAGCATTGCATAAATAACCAGTACACGGCGGTGATCTAGGTGTTTTATGATTAGTCTTTAACACATACCTGCATTGTTAACCATTTCAGCCCCGGAAGGATTTACCCCCTAAATGACCAGGCCATTTTTTTTGCGATACGGCACTGCGTCGCTTTAACTGATAATTGCATGGTCGTGCGACTGTGCCCAAACAAAATTTTTTCCCCCACAAATAGAGCTTTCTTTTGGTGGTATTTGATCACTTCTTAGGTTTATTGTTTACGCTATGAACAAAAAAGAGAACCCAATTTTTTTTACTTTCTGCTATAAAACCTTTCCAAAAACAATTTTTACAAAAACAAATTTATTGATCAATTTAAGCCAATTTGTATTCTGCTACATATTTTTGTATCGCAATAAGCGTATATTGATTGGTTTGCGCAAAAGTTACCGCGTCTACAAAATAGGGAATAGATTTATTGCATTTTTATTTCTTTTTTTACTAGTAATAGCGGGAATCGGTGATTTCTAGGGGATTGCGGTGGACAGATCGGATACCTAACGGACATTTTTGACACTTTTTTGGGAACTAGTGACATTACTACAGTAATCGGGGCTAAAAATATGCACTGTTATTGTACTTATGACACTAGCAGGGAAGGGGTTAACGGGCGATGAAAGGGTTAACTGTGTGTTTTAACTGTATGGAGGAAGGGCTCACTGGGACAACACACAAATCCGTCTTCCTGCATAGCAGAAGGACAAGATCTGTGTGATCTCCTCTATCAGAACGGAGATTTGCCTTGTTTCCATAGGCAGATCCCCGTTCTGTCACTGCGGGGAATGATCGCGGGTGGCCGGCGGACTTGCTGATTGGATCCCCCGCTGGCCATTGGGACCTCGCCCACAATTTGCCATGTACAACCCTAATATACACCTATGGTTTGCGATTTGCGCAGCTGAGCCAACCTGGTCGGCAAGTGGTTAAAGAGGAAGCAAACCCTACGGGGGAAAAAAGTCTTCCCCCTTACCTGCAAAGTAAAGGCATAATGTACTAGTATGCATCGCATACTGGCACATGATGGTGACGCTTGCCTGCAAACGAAGCCCGCATCCATGTTTGCCCCCTCTTCCTTCCGGGGCCTTGGACTCCGGCTGTGTGATGTCACTCCGGGGGCCGCCAGTCACTGCACTCGCTCCTGAAGAAACAGCACTGGTGGAGTATACAGTAAATATCTCCTAAATGGCACACGTTTAGGAGATATAAGCCTTATTCTAGGCTTCCCTCTAGATACAAGTACTGCAGGGAGGTTATAACCTCTTTAAGCAGAGCTCCATTATTTCCAATTGAGATCGTTTAGACTTGTAAAGATGTTCAACCCCCCGCCTCCCCCCCTCTTTCTTTTTCTGTGTCCTATACTCCTACTATAGAATCTTTAAAAAATAAAATAGTCCAAAAAAAAGGAAGGTAGGTGCACACTATATTTTTTTGACACATCAACAGTTCTTTTTCTGTACATTGTAGTGTGTTTAAAGGGATAGAGCACAGACTCACTAGGGCCGAGTCTTGACCTTTCTGATGGTACTCAATGCTAAATATTGATCCAGACCCCACTGGAGAAAAAATAGGATTCGTCCCACAGAGCATCTTCTTGCCTTGCAGCATGAAAAATATGCTTTCCAAGTGCAACGATAGACCTTTTCAAGAGTTTAGGTATAACTGATTTGGGGTAGACCCTGGTCCTCAAGGACCTGGACTTCAGCAGTCAGGTCTTTAAGCCAGAAATCAGGAAGCAGGAGTGGTAAACAGTAGGTGGAACAGAAGAAACTGCACAATCTGGGAGGGTCAACGGAGAGTGTGCCAGGAGTCTGACAAGGTCCACATTGGTCAGTACAGATCAATGAGACACAGTAATGCCCTTGAACCTGATTTTACACAGCAGACTAGAAAGGCGTTTCAGAGGAATGATATGTGTAGGTCAAGTTGAACTGATCCCATGGAGTCACCAAGCATCCGCTGTGAAGGCTAGATTATCTCTGGACCTGGAGACAAACTTGCTCAGTTTGATGTTGAACCTGCAAGCCAGTGAGTTTATCCAGAGTTCTGCTTCTGAGGCAGAGGTCTTGAAACAACCCCGGGTAAAGAAACCATTCTTCTGAGTTAGATGTTGACTAAGAGTCCACTTGCCTATTCCCAAAATCTGGTATATGCACAGCGGAACGAAGATCCAACCAAGCTGGAATCTGATTGGCTTATCCTTGCAATGCAAGACTTCAAGTTGCTCCCTGATGGTTGAAGTAAGCCACTGTTGTGGCATTGTCTGACTCAATCTTGGTCAGATGACCTTGCAGTTCAGACCTTGCAGTAAGTGTAAGTAAACCCCCCTATCTTTTTCGGCCAAGGAAGCTGCCATCTTTGCCTCTGTTTAATCCACAACTGCCATGATGCTGCACATGTGATCAGTTTAGACACCAGCCATTTGGATGGCTTGACAGTTTGGTTGAGAGCTCAACCAATGGTAGTGTTACATTTCCGGCAGGTGCCAGAAATTAAACTGCTTTAAAGATGGGTTTACTTCTGCTTTAAGAGGTTTAGTGTTGAAGCAATAACTGAATTACTCCAAGTTCTAGAATATTGATAGGGAGACGAGCTTCCTTTGGTCACCCAAGTCCCTTGCACGGAGAGAGTGTCCAGGACTTCCCTCCAGGCCAACAGGCTAGAATCTATTGTGAGCACCTTTCAGACCTGTGGGAGGATCCATTTTGCTGACTTCAGGGCTTGGCTCCTGAGCCACCAGGCCAAAGCGAGACTGGTTTTGGGGGTCAGGTGAATTACATTTTTTTTTTTTTTAAAGTGTAATTTTTTATTGTTTTATACACAAACAACAAATACATAGGTATTCATTAGAACGAATATCGCTCAGATCGTAACAAAAAAAAACAGTCTTCAGGTATCCAGTCAATATACACAAAGCGACTTGACAATTGCATAGCTAATCTGATTGTTTTGATCCTTTATGGACTCTAGGTATATGCATACATTTAACATAATCTAATGTTAGTTTCATCTCACAGATCAGGGGGCAGGTGGTATGGTACGGTCTGAACTAACCCAGGAATCCCAAACTCAAGTGTGTGCCCAGCCTGTGTTCTATTAGTTTGGGAGGTGCTTTTACTAGGGGAAGACATGGATCGATGGCCCTGCTTTTGCAGACACACAGGATTCAATGCCTTCCTCCTTGTTTACATAGGCAGACTACTGTTCTGCCTCTCTGCAGCATGATCTGGTGGGTGCTAGCAGACATCGCGTTTGTAGTGCCTGCTGATTGGCTGCCACTGTGATCCTGCACACAGCGACCGCCCTGTAGCAGTAAAACTGCTATTTGGGGCGGTCAGCTAGTGGTTAATATAGAAACTCAAGTGATGCATAAAGAAACATACACTGTGTAGAAACCCAGTGTGTTAGAATCATGAAATCAAATCTAAACTGTACACAAAAACAAATATATGTGCTATTAAAAATGCTCATTAACGCGCATAAAATACTGTATGTAGTTCACTTCTTCTGTAACATAAACAGTGACTCATTGTGAACAGTCGAATAATCAAAACAAACTTAAAGGAGTTGTAAAGCCTCAGGGTTTTTCACCTTAATAAATCTTTTGCATTAAGGTGAAAAACCTTCTGTGCCGCAGCTACCTCCCGGAGAGCGGCCCCCCCCCCCCTTTTTTTTTCCCCCATACCTGAACCCAGTCGTTCCAGCGATGAGCATGAGTCCAGCTGCTGTCTCGGGTCCTCATTGGTAGGGATGAGCTCACGCGTGTTTGCAAACAGCACATGCAGAGCCCTCCAGGAAGTCGGCACTGGGAATCGCTAATCACAAGCTGTGAGACCTTTCCCGATCTCTACAGCCACGCATTGGGACAATGTCTCACTGCTTGTGATTAGCGCTCTGCAGTGCCGACTTCCTGGCGGGCTCTGCACGTGCTGTTTGCGAACACGCCTGAGCTCATCCTTACTCATTGGATAGATTGGTAGCAGCAGGAGCCATTGGCTCCCGCCGCTATCAATCAAATACAGTGACATAGGAGCCAAGGGTGGGCCAAGTCCTGCTGTCTGTGTCAATGGACGCAGCAGCAGGACTCAGGAGTGCGCCCGCACAGGTGCCCCCATGGAAATCCGCTCTCCATGGGGGCACTCGCTGAAGAGGAGGAGCCAGGAGCGCCACCAGGGACCCCAGAAAAGGAGGATCGGGGCCACTCTGGAAAACCCTTGTACAGAGCAGGCAAGTATGACATGTTTGTTATTAAAAAAAAAAAAAAACCTTTTACAATCACTTTAATAGTTAAGTACTATGTCCAAGGTCCATTAATGCAACACAAGTAGTGTTCATCATGCATAATTCTTTCATGTGCAAGAATAAGAAAAATCTTCCAAACACCTGTGTTTTTCCCTTCACATCTGGTGATGTGCAAACTGCTCACCTTACATATAGATCCTTTTAGTTATAGGAGGTCTATGAAAGCTTGGTTAATATAAGGATTATATTGATCTGCAAGTGTGGCCAGCCAGACTAAAGCTTGATGGTATACAAAGGGTTAAGCACTCAAGCCACCTCAGATGTAACAAGGGCTCAAAGAAACAAGAAAAACTAAATTTTCCATATTGACAACCTTGGAGTGTACTTAAGAGTTTAGTCTATGTATGTCGAGAACCTGGTTGTGAAACACACCATTAACCCGCAGTGCAGTTACAACATGGAGCAACCATTGTTACTGGGAAAAGCTGTGCAGCAATTTATCACTGTGTTACTGCAGACCAGCTGCAATGACCCCTAGCCTGGCCGCACACGGCAGCCGAATACCATTCACAGAGTCCAGCACAGGAAGTAGGCTGAGGCACTAGATTGAGACAGCTTAAATTCTTTGTCTGGGCACTGTAAATGGCACTCAGCTGCAGTGTAACCAAGGGGTCTATATGTAAGGTGAGCAGTTTACATGGTCTGATGGTTATGACCCCTAGAGAGAGAGAGAGGAGCTGTTCCAGAGCAGCGTGGAGTTATGCTAGTCCTTGTGGGGATGTTGGCAAAATATTTGACATGACATGAAGTGGGGTGGAGGCAGAGTTTAAAATTCTAGCTTGTAGCCCATGAATACCACATTCTGGACTCGTATATCTTGGGACTAGGTGGCCTCACAGATGTCCCTCCATTTTGAGAATTGAAGGCACCTTCTTATTGTGACGAGGATTTGCTTGTGAATTTGGGAGTTCAGGATTTACTGTGGAAGGCAGTCCCAGGGTTACCTTAGTTGGACCTTGGGAGAAACGAATAATTATATTATTATTTTGAAGTTGAGAGTTCTCCAGGCTGAGGCTGTCTTTTCTTTTACTGGGGCAAAAATGTTCTCTTCTACCCCTTCTAAGCCTTTTATCCACAAACTTTTTAAACACGAGATGCTCTCTACAAGAACTGTCAAAACCTCATCCTCATGTGTAAACCCAAAAGGGGTAGGGCGCAGAAGCAGGAAGGGTAATCTGGCTGTGAACTTGTCACTGTAGGGCAGCAGGGAACCCAATTAACATCTTGGAGGATTGAGGTGTGAGTGCGGCTGAGGAGATGGCGGGAAGGCTGTGAAGGCCTGAGCATGCTCTGGAAAATGTGTAGTAAGATGACCTAAAGGGAGGTAGGACAAGCTCAGTAGGGGTGCACAGGTAGTAATAGATACTGGGTGCCATTTTCAGAAATGGCAGTGCGCTTTTTTTTCTGGCCCACCACCAAAAGTGTTGCCTCCTAAAACTAGAGTTCACCCTTTAGGTAACTCCTAGTAGCAGTAAAGGCTTCCATAAATAGTGGTAATTCTAAGACGCTCTGCAGTACCCTCAAACCATGACACGCTGGTAGCAGTTATGCGGGAAGCAGAGGACATGCCCCATCCAGCTTTTACTCTTCCCAGTAGGCATATTCCTGAAGGAATCTTTAAGGACGAGGTTTCAGACAAGTGCACAGCCACACGGGACCTGTAAAGCACTCTGTGGCTATTTTTATGTTTTACATTAAGGGTGTCTAGGAGAGCACCTCAGCAGAACCTAGTGCCTTCAGGACACATTACAGGTCTACTGTTTCCTCATAGTGAGGCCCAGGTACAGCCTCCAAGGCTATGCCGAGGATCAACCGATATAAAGAGCTGCAGAAACTGAAAAAAGCTTTCTACGAGAAAAAACAATCCTGATAAAAAGCAGAAATAGTAAGAGGGTTTGCTTCCCTCTGCAGGAAAAAAAGATGTCTGTTCTTTTAGGTCTATAGCAAAAAACTGGAGCATTGGGTGGTTTATAATGGGCTTTACAGCTTTGATTGCCAGTGTCCAATCTTTCAAATGCATCTGAATTATTTATCCTATGTCTTTTAATGTACGATTTAAGAAATGTATGTATTTTTTTCATTTTGCCTTGATATACACTTTAAAGGAAACCTGTAGAGGCTCTTTTATTGCTGACCTTTTGAAAATGCAACTTACCTGGCTATTGCAGGAATCCAATAGTTTTATTAGTTTAAGACGCTGACCTGGAAAAAGAATACAGATCATTAAAATCAGTACTCCTAATCTTGCTTGTTCATGGTCAGTGAGTCAGTATTGAAATCATTGATTCAGCATGACAGACAGACAGACAGCTATCATTGTCAGTGGCAATCCTATTGCTTTCATGGTACAGATTAGAGAAAGGGTTTGTTAGGTTTATGACTGCAAACTTTGGTAGGTGATGAGGCATTTTGGGTTCCAGAAGAATCTGCTAAGGGTCTGGGGGTTCTGGGATCCAGATAGATCTGTTATGGAACCAGACATACAGCCATTCAAGTTTTGTGAAAACAAGTCCCGCAAGATAGTTACCATCCGTTTCTTAGTTTGAGGTACACTGTCTACTGGGATTTTTTTCAAACTTTTGACCTTTCTAGAATCGTTCATTTTTATTGCACCATTTTTATTTTGTGGTGACTTCACTATTTCTCCAAGTGTGGTACAGGGGATGGACCTATCCTTTCTTAACAGTTGGGTTGTAGCAAAAGAATATATCTTAGAGCAGTTTACCTACCCTGGTATGCAAGGCAGATTTACTAGCATGTTGTCAGTAATATTGTCATGGCAGAACTGTAGGGGCTGCCATTGCTGTTGTGTTGACTTGCTGGCTTTAGTACCTTATAAATTACTAAGCTAGAATAAGTATGCAGATCAGGGAGTTGGGAGGGGTTAGATAACCTTCCATGCATACCTGTTCTGGTTTGTGACTCTCAATATTACAAGCTTTAACATATAAATACGTATTGTTAATTCCAGTAATAAATGCCTTGTATTCTATGATTTTCCTTCCTGCAGGCATGTTTACATATGATGAGTCCACAAAATTCTTTTGGTTCAACCCATCTTCGTATGAGACTGAAGGACAATTTACCCTCATTGGAATTGTTCTTGGCTTGGCAATATACAACAATTGCATCCTAGATGTGCATTTTCCAATGGTTGTTTATCGAAAATTGATGGGGAAAAAAGGAACATTTCGTGATCTGACAGACTCTCACCCTGTAAGTTTAATCTAAAAGCATTTTCACAACACTCCAGTGAATAACCATCTTAAAACAAAATGAATAACCATTATATAACAATTCATGTTTCTATTTCTCCAAACCACACTTTCCTTTGAGGCATTAACTATGGAGGTATAACACCCAGAATTTGTTAACTATAACAAACTAGACAACTTCTATGTGTCTCCAAGGGGTAGTTTTGAGCACATTTTTATACAGTACATCAAAGTTACTTGTAAGCCATATAAGACTCCTGTGCCACCGTTTTGAGGACCTTTCTCACCAGTTGTACATGCTCTCATTTGTTAAACCTTACTGAATGAAGAAACTCTTCTTACAGGTCCTGTACCAAAGTTTAAAAGAACTGTTGGAGTATGAGGGCAGTGTTGAGGACGACATGATGATAACTTTTCAGATATCACAAACTGATCTTTTTGGAAATCCTCTAATGCATGACTTAAAGGAGAATGGAGATACAATTCCCATTACAAATGAAAACCGAAAGGTATGTTTTTGGATTACTTTGCTATCTTAAAAGGCCAGTTAAAACGCGCTCTGTCCTGATTTGTTGTATTACCTTTATTAAAGGAGTTGTAAAGGCAGAAGGTTTTTTTTATCTTAATGCATTCCATGCATTAAGATAAAAAGCCTTCTGTGTGTAGCAGCCTCCCCCCCCCCCCCCCCCTAATACTTACCTGAGCCCCATCTCTGTCCAGCTATGTCCACGAGTCCCTTGGCTGTCCGTGACTCTCTTCCTGATTGGCTGAGACACCACAGTGGTGCCATTGGCTCCCGCGGCTGTCAGTCAGTTGGCCAATCAGGAGAGGGGGTGGGGCAGAAGGGCAGCTCAGTGTCTGAATGGACAAGCAGAGCTGCAGCTCGGCTCGGATGCCCTATAGCAAGCTGCTTGCTGTGGGGGCACTCGACAGGAGGGAGGGGCCAGGAGCACAGAAGAGGGACCCAAAAAGAGGAGGATCCAGGCTGCCCTGTGCAAAACTAACTGCACAGGGCAGGTAAGTATAACATGTTTGTTTTTTGTTTTTTTAAACGAGACTTTACAATCCCTTTTTAATGGATGTACAAAATCTAGTTGCAGATTGTTCTGTGTATGTCTTCTATATTAGGAAATGCTGGCACTCTTAATCTAGCTTCATGCCTTGTGCTTTATTTTAAAATGTAATTTCATGTTACTGTAATGTGCGATCAGTGGTGTGCTGCTGTGCCATTCATTTTCAAACCTGTAAACACTACAATCCTAAGTGCCGGTTCACACGGGGGCGACTTGTCAGGCGACCAAGTCGCCTCCTGTTCCGTACAATGGAACCGTTCTAGTCAGAGCGACGCAAGTCGCTCCGACTTAGAAAAAGGTTCCTGTACTACTTTTGGGGCGACTTGAGGCGACTTGCATAGACTTCTATATAGAAGTCGTTTTGCAAGTCGCCGCCCCTGTCGTGTGCAGGCCGTGCCGCCCCTAGTGTGAACCGAGCCTAAGAAGCAAACCATCTGTGTGTTATGGTATAGTGTGCTTACAAAAAAAAGTAAAAAATAAAAATGTGTCCTGTTGTGTGCGCCAGCGCTTGGCAGCCCATTCAGAATAAATGGGTGACTTAACACAACATGTAAGCATGTGATACATCATGTGAGTGCGGTAACATCCTGCAACATACCAGATAGGTGTGAAGAGGGCCCTGCTGTAAAGCCACCACACACTTGGAAATTCTTCCCAGAAGTTGGACTGCCAGCTGTTTATCGGGTATCTTCATACATGTGGATTTTCAAATGTGAACGCTATGGCTCCTGGGCATATCATGTAGGGGACGGATCAACAAAGACATAAAAACCGCACCACGCAGTGTCATATGGTGACCTCTTCCAACGTAGCCATTCAGTATGCAATTGTTGCCTGTCAGACATGTTTACTTTTTTCAGTAGCCGATCTAGATCGGATATCAGATTTACCCATATTGTTTCTGATGAGAATAATACAGTTCATAAATATTACACAAGTATCTGGGTTTTTATTTTAAGTATATATTTATTTTTTTATATAGGAGTTCGTTAGTCTCTATACAGATCATATTTTGAATAAGTCTGTGGAAAAACAGTTTAAAGCCTTCAGAAGGGGGTTTCACATGGTTACCAATGAGTCCCCATTAAAGTATTTGTTCAGACCTGAGGAAATAGAACTCCTTATCTGTGGAAGTAGGGTAAGAGATTTATTTTCTTTCCAGCACCTTGTTTCCTATTACTCTTCATTTTCTGGCCTGGGAGGTTGACCATTAAATGCATGTTTTTCTTCACAGAACTTAGATTTTCAGGCACTTAAAGAAACAACGGAGTATGATGGGGGCTACACAAGAGACTCTCAAATTATTCGGTGAGTATGAAATCTCCACAATGGGAAACAGATGGCAAAAAATCTGACGGGTTATAACCCTCGCCGAGGTAAGCCGAACCGTCCTCGGGCCTTTCCGTGCATTTCCGAATGCCCCCCACCTCAGGCCAAAAGCGGTACTGCACACCACTTTTGGCCTGAATCCTGCTCATTTTGCGAGACAACACTCGCAAACCGAGTTTTGGGAAATGCTCGTTTACAGCGTTACTTGCAAACCGAGGTTCCACTGTATTATGATTTTAGTAAATACTGCTTCTTTTTTTTTTTTTTTTTTTATCTGTCAAACTTTAGAATGAGCAGACTGAGAATAGGTAGTGGGTACTGAAATGGTTAATTATTTGGCAGTCAAGTCATTGAGGCATTGTTTCTGAAGCTATGTGTAATACTGGGGAGTGCTACTCTAATTTAACCCCAACTACTGAATACTCTTATGAAGCAAAGTAGAGATGGAAAGCCATGGGTTGTTCACTTTTATTTAGAAAGCACTACTATAATACCGTTAATGTAATCGCTATTATAAAGAGGCGTACTCTTCTGTTATAAAGAGGTGAACTTTAAATTAGTCTTTTCAAATTCTGAGTGTTTTTTATTACCTTTTTTTTTCCCCCATATGATAACTTTTCATGTACAGAACCTGGAAGGAAATTACATTTTTCATTTTTTCTTTTTCTCTTTAAGGGAATTCTGGGAAATTGTAAATTCCTTTACCGATGAGCAGAAAAGATTGTTTTTGCAGTTTACAACAGGCACAGACAGAGCTCCTGTGGGAGGACTAGGTAAACTAAAGATGATCATAGCCAAAAATGGCCCAGACACTGACAGGTAAGTTAAATGAGAACATAATAATTAGAGTTTATCTTAATATAAGATGCAAAGCTTGACTTATTTTTTCTACTTGATCCTGTGAAAGGAGTAAATGTTTAGTTTTATAATGCTTTCTGCTACCAAGTGTAATTTTTTAATTTTTTTTTGTCCTGATGACTACTGTCACTGGGACAGAAAGGGAAATCCATTACAAGAGGTGAGGATAAATCTTCAATGTTCAGTGACAATTGCCTTAAGGAGGTGAATTTCGTTCACTTTGTAGTGATTTTTTTTTCTTACTTTCTGTTGCATCGCTGGGATAGGGAGTGACAGGAGATCTCCCCAGTAGGATAGAAAAACGGCAAAAAAAAAAGGTTTGGCTGTATGTGCGCTTTAAACCTTGTTGTGTTAATGCCACATCCCCAGCCATCCCATTAAAGTAAATGGGACTGTCGGTGAGCCAACAGCGGGTCAGAGAAGGAGCCACTGCAGGACAGAAATGATAGTTGATCTTTAAAAAATTATGATTTAAATTAGGGTTGCACCGATACCGAGTATTTGCACAAGTATCGGTACTCGTGCAAATGCACCGATACCTGAAACCGATACTTTCAGGCTCGGTTCTTTGAGCTGTCAGTGGGTCTCCACAGTGTTAGGCCCCTTTCACACTTATACGACTTCAAACGATTTTACCGCGATTTCGCCGCGATTTTACCGCGATTTGGGAGCAGTACTACTTTGCCACGTTTTTGGCATTAACAAATGAAAACACAGTAGTTGGTATAAATCATAAGGGGGAACTCCACGCCAAGTTTTAAATAAAAAAAAACTGGCGTGGGTTCCCCCCAGGGGCATACCAGGCCCTTAGGTCTGGTATGGATTGTAAGGGGGAACCCCCCCCTAGGTATCGGTGCATCCCTTATTTAAATGAAATCCACCCTGATACATACTGTATGCCAGGGGTGTTCAACCCTCTCACGGACCACAATTAAAGAAATGCTTCAGAATTTTTTATTTTGAATCGCATAATGAAGATTTTAAACAACAATCAGGATCATTGTTTTCCATAGGGTTAGTCCCTGTTGGATGCTTACCCATTTAATCACAGAAATATAATTTTTTTTATTACCATTTGATCACCATAAATCCTACTTAGAACCAGTGTTGCAGACATCCCTTAAATTGCCAAAACAAGGACTGTGGGCAATCTGAACAAAACAGACCAGGGAGGCTCACGTCCTAGTAGTACAATAAACTTCTTTATTAAGCAAAGCTAAAATAACATATAATGCACTCACATGCTCCTAGAATGACGCCAAGCTCATCGCACAACTGTGAGAACCCACTGTCAGATCTTCTGTATGGATGCCACTAGATGTAATCCACTCAGCTAAAGGTTCCTCTGTGTGTGTGTGTGTGTGTGTGTGTGTTAGAAAAGAAAGAAGAGAGCCGCAACAGCGACTTGTGTATGACAGCCGCCGGGACCGGCAATCCATTCAGTAAAGCGGCGCGTGCACCTGAAGGAGGCTATGTGGGTTGCCATTGGTTTGTGGTCACGGGCCACAGATTGAGCATGCCTGCTGTATACCAATCGCCTCAAATATTCCAGTTAAAACTTCTAATTAAGAGGTCTTTTTGATTGCTTTTGTGTACCTTTTTGGGATAGTTCACTTGTTATCTATGCCACTGGCATTGTTAAAATAAATTATGCATATTTTAACCAGTTCCAGCCTGGCCTATTGTACAATGATGGCTGGGCAGGGGACTGCTCTTGCTCTGGTAGGACATCATACGACATCCTTCTATTCTTGGTGGGTGGCGATCTGTGGTGAGCTGTGTCCCTCAGACACAGCACATCACCAATCAGGGTAACGAGCCAATGACGTTGGCTCTTTACAATGTGATCAGCTGTGTTCAATAATAGCTGATCACATGTAAACAAATGCCGGTTGTTTCCTTTCCTCATCGCTGTCACTGTCTGAGGAAGGAAAGCGAATAACTGGCTTTCCTGTGACAGGGGACACTTACACTCATAATCAAGGCATTGATCATCATTGCCCTGATCATTAGTGCCCATCAGTGCAGCTTCATCAGAACATATTAGTGAAGAAGAAAAATGTTCTTATTTGCAAAATTTTATAACAAAGAAAAACATTTTATTTTTTTCCAAAAATTTAGCAAAGAAATTTTAAAAATTGGTGATTAAATACCACCAAAGGAAAGCTCTGTCTCAAAAAATGATAAATATTTTATCTGAGTACAGTGTTGCATGACTGCGCAATTGTCATTCAAAGCGTGACAGCGCTGAAAGTTGGCCTGGGCAGAAAGGGGGTAAAAGTGTCCAGTATTGAGATGGTTAAAAAATACCATGAAAATAGTGTCACTAGGCAGTGTATCAGCAACTTGTTGCTGTTGTAAGGCTTGGTTCACACGGGGGCGACTTGTCAGGCGACCTAGCCGCCTGACAAGTCGCCTCCCGTTCTGTACAATGGAACTGTTCTAATCGGAGCGACGCAAGTCGCTCCGACTTTGAAGAAAGGTTCCTGTACTACTTTGGGGGCGACTTGCATAGACTTCTATACAGAAGTCGTCTTGCAAGTCGCCCCGGCAGTCTTGTGCAGGTCGCCTCGGTGAGGCGACCTACAAGTCGTGCCGCCTCTGGTGTGAACCGAGGCTTAGGGGTTTTGTAGTAGAATACAATTGATACATTGTAGCCAGAGTAATTGTTTTAAAGAAAACCTGTGAATTGATGATAATGCAGGGTAAACCTATATGCTTACGTATATGCCTCCAACTCATTTCACCCATCAGGAGCAAAGGAAATACCAGGTACTTTTGTATATACGGTGCCTTGCAAAAGTATTCACCCCCCTTGGCATTTTTCGTGTTTTGTTGCCTCACAACCTGGAATTAACATGGATTGTTTGAGGATTTGCATCATTTAATTTACAGAACATGTCCACAACTTTGCTTTACAATAAAAAAAAAAAATCTTCAAACAACCAAATAGGACAAAATAACAGAAAAAGTCAATGTGCATAACTATTCACCCCCCTAAAGTCAATACTTTGTAGAGCTACCTTTTACGGCTATTACAGCTCCAACTCGCTTTGGATAAGTCTCTATGAGCTTGCCACATCTTAGCACAGAGACTTTGCCATAAAGTCAAACTCTATGGAGCGTACGGCTTATTGTCGTCCTATGTACAGATATTCCAGTCTCTGCTGTGGAACTCTGCAGCTCCTCCAGGGTTACCTTAGGTCTCTGTGCTGCCTCTCTGATTAATGCCCTCCTTGCTCAGTCTGTGAGTTTTGGTGTGTGGCCGTCTCTTGGCAGGTTTGCTGTTGTGTCATGTTCTTTCCATTTGGTTATGATAGATTTGATGGTGCTCCTAGGGATCATCAAAGATTTGGGTATTTTTTTATAACCTCACCCTGACTTGTACTTCTCATCAACATTGTCCCTTACTTGTTTTGGAGAGTTCCTTGGTCTTCATGGCACTGCTTGGTTAGTGGTGCCTTTTGCTTGGGTGTTGCCGCCTCTGGGGCCGTTCAAAAAGGTTTGTATATGTAATGACAGATGATGTGACACTTAGATTGCACACAGGTGGACATCATTTCACTATGTGACTTCTGAAGGTAATTGGTTGCACCAGAGCCTTTTATGGGCTTCATAACAAAGGAGTGAATACATACGCACATGCCAATTATCAGTTTTTTTTTATTTCTGAAAAATTGTTTTATGTATATGTTTTTCTAATTTTACTTCACCAACTTAGACTATTGTGTTCCGATCCATCACATATAATTCAGATTAAAAAAAACATTGAACTAAAGGCTGTAATGTAACAAAACAAGTAAAAAGCCAAGGGGGGTGAATACTTTTGCAGGGCACTGTAGAGGTTCATGTGACTCGCTCAACGTCTCCCGTCCCCCCCTTCATGTGATTGGTGCTGGCTCGGCATAGTCATATAGGAGGCTCTGACTAGGGCAGCTCAAAGCTTACACAGCGCTTCCCTTTGCTAGCTGCTTCTGCTGAGGGGAGCTGCAGCCAAGAGGTGCCCACACATTAAGGCCTGTTTCACACAGTTTTCGGCTTGTATAAGAGCAGTGTGAACAGCAAGCTTTTATGAAACATTCAGTAAGCTATTGCAAAGCTTTAAGCAAACTTCAAGCAGCTTTCTTGAAGTATTTAAAGTGCCCTTCATCTCCTGTTTGGAAATGTCATACACAGATGTTAATGGGAGTGCTGATTGACACATTAAGCAAGAAACTAGCAGGCTTTCAAGCTTCAAGTCGTGCAAAAGCTTGCTAGCAACATCTTTAAAGTGGCAATTGGCACTCCCATGCCGAAAGCTCTGCAAAGGCTTTGTAAAAGTTTGCTGTTCACACTGCTCTTACACAAGGTGAAGCCTGTGCGAAACAGGCCTAATTGAGCCTTTAGAGACAGCGCAAACTCTGAGGCAATACGGCTCTGGACCTGGAAAGCGCTTCACAGCGAACCTTTACTAGAACTGAGTCTCTGGAAAATGATCAGCGCAGAACCCAGTGCCAAAGGTCCTTTCCAAGCTTGCGCCACAACACCAGTCCATTGGAGTCTGGAGTCGGTACTCAAAGCCAGAATGTAGATAACCATGCCAAGGAGTTGCAATTGAAGAGACAATGCTCCAGTGAAGTGGTAGAGAAGAGTCATGGTTAAAGGGAAAAAAATTAAGTTGGTCTTTAACACAGCAGAGCTGCAGAATAACACCCATCCTTCTAGGACCCTATTAAAAATCTGAGGCATGCTGGCAGTGGGAGGGTTTATCCTGAGCTGGTCTACAGTTTTTTGTTTTTTTGCCAGTGTCCATTAAACACCTACTGTTTTAATAATTTTTTTGGAGTGTTTATGATCATGGTGCCAGTATGGCTTTGCTAAAAAAACTAAGGCATGCTGGTAGTAGGAGGTGTTATCATGGGCTGGCCTATTATGAATCAGAGTTGCGTTGGCCTTTAGGCATTGCTAATGCATGCAACATGGTAAAAGGCCCTACAAAAGGATTTTTTTTTTTGTCCATTTGCATGTATGTTAAGAGCTGCAGATAGATTTACGTCTTACATGTGTGACTAAATATTCTCTTATCCTGTATTTGATATGACATAATATAGAACATGCTGCTATGGTTTGTAATGATTTTTATTTTAATGTCCTTTACAGGTTACCAACATCTCATACATGCTTTAATGTCCTATTACTTCCGGAGTACTCAAGCAAAGAAAAGCTGAAAGAGCGATTACTAAAGGCTATCACTTATGCCAAAGGATTTGGCATGCTGTAAAATGAAAAGGCAAAGAAAGCTTAATAAAAGGGATAACAGTTGATATGTTTTCCCTGTCTACAAAGGCCATAAGATAGTGAGCTACGTGTAGTCAACTGTATGTGTACCTCCCTTCTCTGCTGGGACAATGGGCTGGAACAGCAGATCTCTGCTGCTTATACGAACAAAGTTTTTCTTTTCCCTGCTCCTAGAGTGAAAGTGTTGTACAATCTTTCACATGTATGTACAGAGAGGTTTTCCTGAATATTTATTTTAAGGGTTAAATCACTTTTGCTCGTGTTTAATACTGCTAGAATTTGAGCCTATTTGAGTCATTGACGACCGATACTCTTCATGATATATGCTATCATTTTGCAGACTAACTTTCAATTAAATGCTTCAGTTCATGTCCCTGCATCTACTCAAATCAGGAATTGTATTTTTCTTTCTTTTTTTTTTTTTTTAATACAGTTTGCTTATAAAACTTGAATTCTTGGAGAACAGTGTGATGCAATTGCTGCTGTTCTAGCCCCTCGCAGTGTCTGTGACAATGTAGTCAATAAAGATGGAAGGGAGTACTTGGAATGTTATACTACAGCCTTGCAAACTCTTTCCTTTAGCCACAGCACAAAAAAAGTATACAAATTAAAGATAAAAAAAAAAAAAAAAAAAATCATTTCACAATTTGTTGTCTTCACGTCTTGTAAGGTATACTGTGTTTCATTAGAATATCTTATATTTGGGTCTGTGAAAAGAAGGGGGGTGTAGAATCTAGCGCTGTTTTAAACTTTTTTTTATTTCAACATGTGTTTACTGATAAGTGCATTTTTCAGCCAAAATGTTTGTGGTAGATGGTGGGTTGTCAGAAAAACTAGATCATTTGTTGTACCCTAAAGAAAATATAAGCTTGTGGAAGTGCACTTAAAATAAGAATAATAATTGCATATTAAGTAAACATTTTAAATAGACAATCCAAAGTCTTCCCTACGCGTTGTGTCAATACTCTTGTTTTATTTGAGTTCCTATACTCAAGGCACATGGACAGAAGTGATACTAAAATCGCAGGGAGTGAAAATTTCCCTGATGACAGAACACACACCGTTTTTATTCAGGCTGATCTCATAAGTATACAATTTACTGCTCAGTTTTTTTAAATGAGGGAAATCTAAGTCTACCAACAGACTTCCCTTGTTCTGCATCATTTTACATGTAGGGGAGAGTCACACTAGACAGACTATACCCAAATGTATTTGTTTACCTTTCCTGAATTTCTGAGTGTGTATTGTTAATACTTCTCATGTTGCAATATGAAATAAAGGGATTATCCATTTTTAATCTATTACATACATGGTCAATTTTGTAGACCGTTAGGATTTCACATGGGCCAAACTGAGCGCGTGCCTTGAGAATTGCAGAACACTAGAGGACCCTGTCGCTGTTATTCTCTCAGAGAATTTGTAGACAAAATGCACTTTTTACCTAAACGGCACACATTTACTGACCCACAAATGTGACGAGGTTCTTTTATGCATTAAATGAACTAGTTGTATATATAAAAAAAATAACAAAGCTAATCCTCCATTGCAGATTGTTACACCTACAAACAACATTCAGGGGTGTATTTATAAAACTTGTGCAGAGCTATTTGCACTTTGAATCTGCCTGTACATTTGCTCCGTTTGGGCAAAAAAACGTGGGGTTAGGCTATTATCTCTCCGGGTCAAATGTTGTTCATTCGCACAGAGTGAATGATGATGGCCCCCTAGATTGAACTGATTGATCATAGTGAATAAGTATTTCTTATGGTCACCCACTCCCATCTAGTGGCCACAGTGCAGCCTTTTTCTGACGCACTCTGTTCTGTATAATTTTCCTGTGTGATTGGTTTTTCCTAATCAGCCCCCAGTATTCTATTTTTTTTTTTTTCTCATAGTTTACCTTTATCTGGTTTTCTGGATAATTTCTCTGTGGTTTGAAAAGTGGTTCTTTGCAATGTGGAATGGACTGTGATATACTAGTAGGGTCCCAATATAAACTGATGGTGCATGGCATTTTGTGTTCACACACAGGCTAAATGTTACATAATTACATAGTAGGCGAGGTTGAAAAAAAGACACAAGTCCATCAAGTCCAACCTATGTGTGCGATTTCATGTCAGTGTTACTTTGTATATCCCTGTGTTGTGGTCGTTCAGGTGTTTATCTTATAGTTTTTTGACGTTATTGATGCCCCCCGCTGAAACCACTGCTTGTGGAAGAGAATTCCACATCCTAACCGCTCTTACAGTAAAGAACCCTCTACACAGTTTTAGGTTAAACCGCTTTTCTTCCAATTTTAGTGACTGGCCACGTGTCTTATTAAATTCCCTTTTGCTGAAAAGTTTTATCCCTATTGTGGGGTCACCAGTATGGTATTTGTACATTGAAATCATATCCCTGCTGAAGCGTCTCTTCTCCAGAGAGAACAAGTTCAGTGCTTGTAACCTTTCCTCATAACTAAGGTCCTCCAGTCCCTTTTTATTAGTTTTGTTGCCCTTCTCTGGACTCTCTGCAGTTCCAACACATCCTCCCTGAGTACTGGTGCCCAGAAGTGAACAGCATATTCCAGGTGCCACTGGACCAGAGTCTTGTAGAGTGGGAGAATTATTTTATCTCTGGAGTTAATCCCCTTTTTAATGCATGCCAATGCATTCTGTTTGCATTGCTTGCAGCAGCTTGGCATTGCATGCTATTGCTGAGCTTGTCATCTACTAGGACCCCCTGGCCCTTTTCCATCCTAGATTCCCCCAGAGGTTCTCTCCCTAGTGAGTAGATTGCATTCAAATTTTCCCCACCCAAATGCGTTATTTTACATTTTTCTACATTAAACCTCATTTGCCATGTAGTTGTCCACCCCATTAATTTGTTAAGCTCTTCTTGCAAGGTTTCCACATCCTGCAGAGATGTTATTGCCCTGCTTAGCATCTGCAAATACAGAGATTGAGATGTTTATCCCATCCTCCAGGTCGTTTATGAATAAATTAAATAGGATTGGTCCCAGGATAGAACCCTGGGGGACCCCACTTTCCACCCCGGGCCATTCTGAGTACTCCCCATTTATCACTACCCTCTGAACTTGCCCCTGTAGCCAGTTTTCAATCCATGTACTCACCCTATAGTCCATGCCAATGGACCTTACTTTGTACAGTAAAAAAGGAACTGTATCAAATGCTTTTGCAAAATACAGATACACCATGTCTACAGGCCTTCTTTTATCTAGATGGCAGCTCACCTCCACAGACGTTTTATAGATTGGTTTGGCAAGAACGATTCTTCGTGACTCCATGCTGATTACTGCTAATGATACAGTTGTCATTACTAAAACCTTGTGTATATAGTCCCTTATCGTTCCCTCCAGTAGCTTGCATACAACTGATGTTAGGCTAACTGGTCTGTAATTCCCAGGGATGTATCCTGGCCCCTTTTTTTTTTTTTTTAAATAATAGTGCTACTTTGGCTTTTCTCCAATCAGCTGGTACCATTCTAGTGTAGACTGTTCTTAAAAATTAGGAAAAATGGTCTGGCAATTACTTGACTGAGTTCCTTAACCACTTCAATACAGGACACATATACACCTTCCTACCCAGACCAATTTTCAGCTTTCAGTGCTCTCACACTTTGAATGACAATTACTCAGTGATGCTACACTGTATCCAAACAAAATTGTTATCATTTTTATTTCTCACAAATAGAGCTTTATTTTGGTGGTATTTAATCACCACTGGGTTTTTTATTTTTTGCAAAAATTAAAAAAATATATATATTTTTTTGTTTCTATTGTAAAATTTTGCAAATGTAAGTCAATTTTCTTCATAAATTTGAGCCAAAATTTATACTGCTACAATACTTTGGCAAAAATAACCAAAATTAGTGGGTATTATTTAGTCTGTGTGAAAGTTATAGAGTCTAAGTTTTATGGTGCAAATCACTGAAAATTGATCACACCTGATATACTGAAGGCCTATCATTTCTTGAGACGCCAACACAAACTTATCGTATTAACAGTCTATTTCTTACACACAGCATATGCATACTTGCAACTACACCCTAA
Organism: Lithobates clamitans; assembly: GCA_037952925.1. Classification (NCBI taxonomy): domain Eukaryota; kingdom Metazoa; phylum Chordata; class Amphibia; order Anura; family Ranidae; genus Lithobates; species Lithobates clamitans. The sequence goes on from JBBGZY010000498.1 coordinate 6,555,507, forward strand.
AATACATTCTGCTACTCCTCCTGCATAGGGCGATACTATATGTGTGAGACTTTTACACAACCTGGCCACATACTGAGGCCCAACATTGAAGTAGCACCTTCAGGTGTTCTACGAGCATAAATTACACATCTCATTTCTCAACCACCTAATACACTTTTGAAGGCCCAGGAGCACCAGAACATTGGAAACGCCCACAAAATGAACCCATTTTGGAAAACAAACACCCCAACATATCATCTATGAGGCATAATGAGTGTTTTGAACTGTTCTTTTATTTATTTTTTTTTCCCCATATTGTTTCGGAAAATGTGGGGGGAAAAAAAAGAAACCACTATTTTTTTTTTTTTTTTTTTTTTTTACAAGAACTTGTGCATTTATAAGATATTTCCAGCACATAGCAAAAATTACACCCCAAAATACATTCTGCTACTCCTGAGTATAGCGATACCACATGTGTGAGACTTTTACACAGCCTGGCCATATACAGAGGCACAACGTCCAAGAAGCACCTCCAGGTGTTCTATGAGCATAAATTACACATATCATTTCCTGACTACCGATCACTTTTTTGAAGGCCCTGCATATTTATAACACATAGTACATCTTAAATAACAAAAGATTACCTGTGGTTTTAGTAGTGCAGTGGTCCAGGTAGCAGGCAGGGATGTGGTCAGTGACAGCAAAACCAATCGTCCAGGCAACAGGCAGGTATACTGTCCATAGTTAGGTCAGGCAGAGATACTGTAAGCACAGCCAAAGCATTGATCCAGGTAGTAGGCAGAAATACTTTCCATAGTCAGTAGAGGCAGCTGGCAGAGATATGGTCAATACAGCCCAAGTATTGTTCCAGGCAGCAGGAAGAAACATGGTCCTTAAAGTCCTGGGTCATTACAGGCAGCAATATGGTCAGCACAGCCAAAGTATTGGTCCAGGCAGCAGAAAGGACCATCAAGCTTAGGGACAGGGGTAGAGGCTTCTCCCACCCAAATCTTTTTGAAGCCTCCGAGCAAACAAAAACACAAAAAAACAAAAACTGATTTTCTCTACTCGGAACGCTATGCTGAAGCCCTTCACATATGTGAGACCCCTGTGTACTAAAGTAGAAGGGCAAAAGATCAGTGGCAGGCAAAAAAATGGTCAGAAACGTGGTTCAAACAGCAAGCAAAGGCATAATCGTAAACAGGCTGAGGTTGGTGCACATGGAAATCAGCAACGTGGTTGAAACGGCAGGCATAGACATCGTCGGTAAACAGGCCAGGGTCAGTTAACATGGGAGGTAGAAACATGGTAGCAGGCAAATGATCCACACAGGTATTTGAAATGGGGGTAATGGCAGCCTGTTACTAATAAGGGGAATTAATATCTGATGGGTGTGTGATAATTTCTGAAGCAATCACCGATACACAGGCCAGGTTGAGAGAGCCATTTGGGACAATAATAGCTGGTATCTCTTCTAACGCCTCCACTACTGCATACATGACCTCTCTTTTGGCGTCTTCTTCTGGATTCTGCGGGGGGAATGTTATAGGGAAAATGTTGCTCATGAAGTCGACTCACACTATCACCTTGCTGGTAAATCGGGGCAGTGACAATGTCTTCAATACATTTGCGGTGGGTGATGGGTTGGTTTTGGGGTGATTTTTGATAGCAGACAAACAAATTGAACAGGGCCATATGAAACAGATGAAATGCAACTTTCTTATACCAATAATGGGACTTTCGGGTTGAGAAATATGGTTGTAGCATCTGATCATTTAAATCCAACCCCCCACCTCCACCCCCATACAGATTGTAGTCATCGTCACATTCAGGCTTTACAACGATCCCACGTCTTCTCTGAATCTCCACCAAGGTGACTCTGTGGAAGGTGGTAGTCATGTGAACATCTTTCTTGTCCTGCCACTTCATGGCTAACACTTCCTCATTCCTCATGAATGCGGATTCCCCCTTTTGTAGCCTTTTTGATAGTAAACTCTGTGGGAAGCCCTTCCTATTTTTTTGGAAGGTACCGCAGGCCAGGGTTTGTTTACGATACACTCATGGGGCTGGAGCTGGGAGTCTTTGCCTTCATAAATCCGGAAGGTGTACACACATCCAGTGGCTCGACCACACAATTTATTCAATTTAAACCTGTACCTGGCTCTCTTACTTGGGATATACTGCTTAAACTGCAGCGGGCCAGTAAAGTGGACAAGGGATTAGTCTACACAAATATTTTGGTCTTCGATAAACACTTCAGAAAATCGTTTGGTAAAAGAATTTATTAGGGGGCAAATCTTTTACAATTTATCGTGGCTGGGATGATCTTGGGAGGGCACTGCGAATTGTCATTGAAATGTAGGAAACGCATAATCATATCATAGCGTGTCCTGGACATGACACCAGAATATATGGGGTGGGTGGACCAGTAGGGCATGCAGTTTGTTTTTCTTTGTAAGCCCCATATTAAAAGTAAGGCCTAAAAACAATTTGAATTTGACTAGTGTGAGACGTCGCCAATGGTACATACGGGGTAGGACAAATTGGGGTTGGCAGCAAAAATTGCTTTGCCAGTAGGCATGCATGAGATTTGATTTGTTTGGTCCACCATGTACTACAACAAATCTTCAGAATAAAAATCTTCAAATAAAAATAGTCCAATTGTAAAAAATTTTAAGTGTTGGACTGCACACCTGGCTGTGCAGTGAAAGGTGGGATTGCAGCAGATCCTGAGTTGGCAGGCAACCATATGATGTTTGCCAGGCCATCGGGAAGGTAGGGCTGGGCCCGGATTCTTTGAGTTGGATGTGTAATTCCAGTACTGGTACTGGGCTCCTCTTCCTGGGGTCTGGCTCTGCTGGTGGTAGGCAGGTCTTTTGATCTTGGTCCTGATCTCCTTATTCTTTGAGGGGAGGTTGCCTCCGCTGACTCGAACTCCGATCCACTACCCTCTTCCTTGGACGTCTTCCGAACCAGAATCAGATTAAGGGAGCTCCCCGCTGCTCCCATCATCCGACATGGTTAGGATGTTATATGCCTCCTCAGCTGTATACACTCTGAGACATGATGGTGGTACTTTTGGCGGGCCTGTGTGACGGAACTGATGGTTCTACTGACAGCTCACTGATGGCGGGCCTGTGTGACTGTACTGACAGGTTACTGGTGGTCTGTGTGATGGTACTGTGCGGCGGTACTGATGGCAGTACTGATGATGGGCCTGTGTGACAGATCCAGATGGTACTGATAGCGGTACTGGTGGCGGCCTGTGTGACAGATTTGGTATGACAGATGGGCTGTTACAAATCCCGTTTTCACTGTTATAGATCCAGATGTTTTGTATGACAGGTTCACTTTATTGGGAGGGGGGGCGTATTGTGTAGACAGTAATAACACAGTAAAATGAAACCCTCTCAGATCTCTCCTTCTCTTTCCTCACACGATCGGTGTGTGAGGAGAGGGGAGAGATCCCTGGAAACTGCTGTATTGTTTATACTTGTGACCGGCTGTGATTGGACACAGCTGATCGAATTTCGAATTGGAGTTTTCCGACTTGTGACAGGGGGTTGTTATGACCTTTCCGGTCACAGTGTCTTTGTTATCATTTGGGAAATATCCCCTCACATTTTGTCCTGGTGACAGGGGTCAGACAGACATGTTTGTTGGGAAATCTAGCCACGTGGATCGGGACAGGCACTGCAATTGAAACACATTTATTACAGTGAGGGAAGATTTATTGTGAGCCCTGAGCATCTGGGATCCCTCCGGAGTGGTGGTAGTAGTAGCTTGTGGCGTGGATGTATCTTCCTTTCTTGGAGGCTTATTATTATCTAGCTCTGGTGAGTTTAACCCCCTGAGGGGAGTGTGTTCTCACAGGGTGGAATTTGGACTGATCGGTGGAAGGTGCACACTGTGACTTTATTTCATGATCACCTGTTGAACACTTTCTGAACTACACTCTGAACTTTTCACCACTCTTAAAAAAGGACTTTTTTCATGTGTAGTTGGCCACATGTTTATTTTCATTTTGCTCAACATTAGCGCTGTTTAGTGTGATATTTTAGTCTGTTTTAAAGATTATTTTATACCACTGTTTATCATACCTATAAGAGTGTACATGGAATCTGGTTCCTGGCTTTAAACAACACTATCTGCATGGCACACTATGCGGTTTAGTGGACAGAGGATTTGGGTGTTGTTGACTTTATCGGATATTTTGTCTCTTAACACTTCTCAGCAAGCAATTTTAAAATGTTTTTTTCCCCTCCAGCCTAAAGTTAGTCTCAGAAGAATGTGGTAACTGTGTCACACCTCCCAGATTACTTTTTTCCACTCTCTTCTGCAGAGAACGCACGCAGTATGTTGTTGCATTTCTATGGCTATCTTCTGCAGAGAGACAGTCACAGGAACCCATAACCTGGGTTATAGCGGCTCCTTCACTGGTAAAAAGTAAAACCCATCCATTCCACAATCCTGAAACATGAGTATCCCACTGAGAAGCAGGTGAAAGGTTCGGTAGATTTAGAGAACGAGGCTATCCTCAAAGTACTTAAAAGGGCACGGAAAAAGGCCTGGGCAAGAGATAGGAGAGATCTACTGGCCAAAAAAACTGGATATTCAAAAGACAACATCCAAACAAACCCTTTTAAGGATAATCACTACCTATGGGGCACAATGGAAACAAGTAGAAAATGTACTTAAAAAGCTTGTTGGACCTTGTCCTCATTTGGTCGCCAGAAGAGCCTGTAATTTAAAAGATACCCTGGTTCATTCAGAATACACTAGGGAGAGAACTACAAACTGGCTGACTGACTTACCCCCTCTAAAAGTAATGTATGCGTGTGAGCACTGTCAAATATGTAAATTTGTTGAAAAAACAGAAAACTTCACCGATACGAATCGGAGTGAGATGTTCCAAATTAAAAACGTCGTCAACTGTGCGACCTCCAGAGTGGTGTACATGCTGGAATGTCCATGTAAAAAGTATTATATAGGAAAAGCTAAGAGACATCTCCGAATTCGCATAGGTGAACACCTGAGAAGTATAAAAAAAAACTAAATCAAGGAGGAGAATAAGAAAAGAAGGGAAGATATGTCCCCATTAGCATTGCATTTTGCAGATTTTCATGGAGGCAGCATGGCTGATATCAGCATTAAGGGGATTTACACCCTTAACTTCACGTAGAGGTGATTTTGATACCATCCTGCAGCAAAAAGAAAAAAGTTGGATATTTAGACTCAATACGCTTGTACCCCTGGGCTTGAACACAGAATGCAGTTTTTTTTTTTTAATGATAATGGTGACCAAAATGTACTCAAGTGTATGAGAGAAAAACCCTATAGGAACATATATTTTGCTTAAATTGAGCACTGATAGGAGATCTCTATACAGCACCTTGTTTAAAATGATATGATATGGTGTGGTGAAATATTACATTAATGTCATTTTACCTCATTTATTATATTATATTTTATTTTACTTAATTTTCAAAATTTTCCAGCGATTTTGGGGTTTCTGCTCTTCTTTCCCTCCGTGCACTGATCCCTTTATTTGCTATCATAATAATGAACTATTTGGCTGTTACTTTATGCTGATCGGAGTGCCTTTGTCTAGCAGCAAAGAGAATAATGTGTGTGTGGTGTTGAATACTGGAGGTTGACATCTAGTGGCTGGTCTGGAAATGGCAACCTCTATTTAAATATGTACTGTGTAAAACCAGTATAAATAAATGACAGCCATTGATCCCTCCCATCCTTGAGAAAACGCACATGATTGGGTGAAACATGTCAGAGCAAATACCATGACAGTGACGCTCTACATGTCACATTGGAGCATGCGCAACACACATCTTGAAACCAGCAGCAGCCATTTTTGGCTGAGGTACCAGAACGGCTGCCAAGATGGCCCTACAATGACACAGTGCGATCATCATAACTGACAGTGAAGCCCTCTAGATCTCCGTGTGGTAATAGAGCACCTTGGACGACAAGACCCTTACAGTGTGTGGTCCCTCACAAAAGGAATCCCCTGGAGACACCCGGGACACCTGTCTGACTCCATAGAACTCTTGCCTGTCACAGTCGGGTGAGCGGACCATTGGTTCTTTGACTATGTGTAATTCTGCTCAAACATGCTTGTTCTGACCGGTATTCAACTTCTACCTATTGCCTTACTATATTGATCTCACTGTGGGCTAGTTTGCCCCAACTGCTTATATCTGTAACTGATTACCTGGACTATTTACAAGGGACAGTATGTTGCTTCTTATACAGGTTATACAATCAGTTCACTATTAAGCTATCAGTTTACTAGTGACATGCAACCTTTTTGGATCATTTTCAAGTGTGTTGTTAACTAAACCACATACCCCTTTATCACCCAGCTGGGGGCTTATTGAATAATCAATACGGTATTGGCACATTGATCTATGGTGATTGCCACCGGGCTCTGTGAGTTAATCCATTTTCACTTTTTGCACTTTATTTGCATTATGTTGGTATATGGTGTGTGCATGCCTTATACGTGACGCAGCTGCTCTTATATTTAGACAACGTTGTCTTTTTTAAATTTAGGCTAGGTGTTGATGGTGGGTACCCAGTATTTGCAATTTTGTATTACCTTTATTGTGCAATAAAATTAATTCCCATTCTTAAGCAGCTTGGTCGGCCCGTGACTCTTTTCAGGGGGTTCTCTCTTCCCCCTGTACTTTAGTATTTTTCTGTCTCTTCCACTCTCCTCCAGAAAACCCTTGCCTCAGATTCCTTTATCAGGACTTTTCTAGGAGTATCTCATATCCTTCACCTTATGTGTCACCTTGGGCTCTCTTGTAAAGAGCCTTTTCTTGTTTTGCACAAGGGCGAGGTGGTTTTGAGGCCAAAACCTCCCTTTTTACCTAAGGTGGTCTTCTCTTTCAACCCAATTGATGACCTTGTCCTCCCTTCCATGTGTCCTGTTCCAAAACATGACAAGGAAGTTGGCCCTACATTGCCTGGATGTGGTCAGGTTTAGCTTAAAACTACATCCTCTATTCGCAAGACTGTCCTGCCCGATGGCCCTGAAAAAGGACACCCTGCTTTCCGATACACCACTTCCAGGTGGATCAAACAGCTCATTATCAGAGCTGTTTGTGTCTCATGGCCTTTTCAGCATCAAGCATCTGTATCTGAGATTTGCAAGGTTGCCACCAGGTCCCCTTTTCACACATTTTCACAAATTCTATCAGGTGGACATTCAGGCCTGAGCTTATGCAAACTTGCTTCAGGCAAAGTATATTGTTCTGGTTCCTTAAACCTGTGTGTCTTGTGGGCCTGTTGGAAGTTCCAACTTGCTAGGTTTTTGCCCACTCCTCAGTTTTGGGTATGTCCCTTAGGAGCTTCAAAACTACTCAAGAAAGGAAAACTTTTGACCTACTACTGATAATTCTATTTGACACAAAAGATAATGATCTTAATGTGGACTTTGGTTTTCTAAATGAACAGTTTTACAACCCCCCTCACCTCTGGGACTGTCACTCCCACTGGCCCTCTCCCTGCCTTATCTTACTAAATATCCAAGTTTAACTACCATTGCTTTGTAAGTTAGTGTTATCTTTTCTTCCTTTTCTTTTTTCTCAGAGATTGCCCAACTTAACCGCTTGCCGACCGCCTCACATACATTTACGTCAGCAGAAGGGCTCGTACAGGCAAAATCACGTTCCTGTACGTTGCCCTTTAAGAGTCGGCCGGCGGCGCGCGCGCGGCAAGCTCCGTGAGTCGGGTCGTGGGTCCCGCGGACTCGATCGCCGCGGGCATACCCGCGATCGCCTCACGGAGAGGATGAATGGGGAGATGCCGTTGTAAACAGCATCTCCCCGTTCTGCCTAGTGACAAGTGTCACTCGATCTCTGCTCCCTGTCATCGGAGCAGAGATCAGTGACGTCAAACTCACAGCCCATCCCCCTGACAGTTAGTAATCACTCCCTAGTACTGATTTAACCCCTCCTCGCCCCCTAGTGGTTAACCCCTTCACTGCCAGTGTCATTTACACAGGAATCAATGCATTTTTATAGCACTGATTGCTGTATAAATGACAATGGTCCCAAAAATTTTAATAAAAATGCCAAAAAACTATCCCCTATTTTGTAAACGCTATAACTTTTGCGCAAACTGATCAATAATCGCTTATTGCGATTTTTTTTTACCAAAAATATGTAGAAGAATACGTATCGGCCTAAACTGAGGAAAAAAAAAATTTTATATATATTTTTGGGGGATATTTATTATAGCAAAAAGTAAAAAATAATGCGTTTTTTTCAAAATTGTCGCTCTATTTTTGTTTATAGCGCAAAAAATAAAAACCACAGAGGTGATCAAATACCACCAAAAGAAAGCTCTATTTGTGGGAAAAAAAAGGATGTCAATTTTGTTTGGGTGCAACGTCGCACGACCGCGCAATTGTCAGTTAAAGCAACGCAGTGCCGAATCGCAAAAAGTGCTCTGGTCAGGAAGGGGGTAAATTCTTCCGGGGCTGAAGTGGTTAACATTCTGCTAAACCTTTGTGTATTAGGGCCAGTTCACACTAGATGCAGTGAGAATTCACAGCAAATCCGCACTGCATCTAAATCGCAAACCTGTTCATGCAAACTGATTCCGGAGTGTGTGCTAAGGTAACGACACCCCGCAATCAGTTTGCCAAACGCAGCGCTATTTGGAGAATCAGATGGCATGGGTTTGAACACCCATGCCATCCGATTGTGGTGCGGACGAAAAAAAAAGGGTCCAGCACGAGTTTAGTCTGAATTGGATGCAAATTTAGTCATACAGTTTGTATGGCTGATTTCGCATTGCACAGACTTCGCATGTGATCTGCACAGCAATGCGTTGCGAACCAAATGTGATGTGTAGCATTGCACTAGTGTGAACTGGCCCTCTGAACCCAGCCTAAGTACTGCTTGGACCTTGAAAAGGAGGACAGACCCTGAAAGTGTGTTCTGAAAATTTGAATGTTAATGCAAATAAAAAAAGTATCATGAACAATACTCAATTGCACTTGTCCCATGGTCTATGAATACCAGTCCTGTGCTGTACGATTTAGATAATAGGAATTTTAATTGACCTGTAAATTTCTCATTTTGGAGCACAGAAGAACGCATGTCCCCTATCCTACCCTTTGTGTCTTGAATGCCCTTTATTGCTTGCTAAAAACTAGAGCCTCACTGAGTAGACAAGGGTATGTTCTAGGATCTGCCCTAGCAAAAGTTTTTCATGAGATTGTGTCCAATCTCATGAAATTAGTGGCATATAACCTATGATTTATGAATACTAGTCCTGTACTGTACTCCAAGATAAGGAATTATACAGGTAAGTAAAAATTCCTTTTTTCCCGGGTTTCTGAAGTCTTCTCTTAAAGTGTGTTTGGCATTGCTGGTGTTTAGACTTTAAGAAAAAGAGCTGCACAGTTTTGCTTTCATCTTCCAAGATGGTCTTGTCTTGGATGCAGAATATGTATAGCAAAACTCTGTTTCTCCTTAGTATGTAATTCATACAGGGTTCTATGTTGGGTCCCAAAACACAACAAGAAGCTCTATATTAGAATATGACCCGTTTTTTACTGTAGATGGCCTATATTATACGTCTTGCAATTTCCATAATTGCTTGTTAAAAGTACAAGGATAAAAAGAGTCTGACTAAGCATTGCCCTTTAATTTGTTATCAACATTCCTAAACATGATGTATTATACCCCCACCTAAGAAATTGCACAGTGCAGTAGCAAATGACTCATTACATTTATTGGTAACTACTTTAACACTTCCCCCCCTCCTGCCCAGGCTAATTTTCAGCTCTGTTGCATTTTAAATGACAATTGCACAGTCATGCAACACTGTACCTAAAAAAAAAAATGGTCAATTTTCCCCTACAAATAGAACTTTCTTTTGGCAGTATTTGATTACCACTGGGGTTTCTATTTTTTGTGCTCCAAATAAAAGAAGACCACAAATTTTGAGAAAAAAACATTTTTTTTCTTTGTTCCTGTTACAAAACTTTTTAAATAAGTTTGCTCCTTCACTGATGAGGCTGCACTGATTGGCACTGATGAGGTGGCACTTACATGCAACACTGATGGGTTCTGAAAGGCAGCACTGACAAGCAGCAGTGATGTGCACTGATAGGTGGCACTGATATGCAGCAGTGATGTGCACTGATAGGTGGCACTGATATGCAGCAGTGATGTGCACTGATAGGTGGCACTGATATGCAGCAGTGATGGGCACTGATAGGTGGCTCTGATGGGCACTCGTAGGCGGCATTGATAGGTGGCACTGGTGGGCACTTATAGGCAGCACTGATAGGTGGAGGAAACTAGGAGGCACTGACTAGTAGAGGAAAAGCTGATAAATGGCTCTTCCTTGTTACAATGTGATCAGCTGTGATAGGACATAGCTGATCACATGGTAAAGAGCCTACGTCAGAGGCTCTTTACCAGGATCAGAGATGCGGTGTGTCAGATTGACAAACCACACCACTGATCACTGCGCTGCGCACCCCTGCAGGCACACGCTAGCGACTTATCCCACTGGATGTCATATGACGTCCAGTCAGAATAACTTAACTACTTTACACACGTCATTTTGCTATATGGCAGGCGGGAAGTGGTTAAGATTGAATGTGTACAGAATGCCCCTCCCCCCTAGAAACATAATTTCCTGCTTGTGTGATTGTCTTATTGATCGTCTGATAAGTCTGCACTAAGATACAAGTCAGATTTCAAGCATCCCCTGCAACAAAATGTAATTTTTTCGTGAAATAATCCCAATAGGAAACTATGTCTTAGGGGTGCAGAGCCTGCAATTTTTCTCAGAGCCCTGCAAGTGCAGCAGCCGATTGATAATTATAAAACCACTCCCATACAGATTCACTTACCACATGGACACAGACAAGCAGTGATTTCTTCAGAATAACAAAAGGTAAGAATCTGCAACAAATAGTTTGTTAAAATCCCCGCAATGTACATTGATCACCCAAAGGCGAATGTTTTTTAACCACTTTTCATTACAGGTAAGCATATAATAAGGCTTACCTGTAGCTACCCCGTATATCTCCTAAACCTGCACGATTTAGGAGATATCCCCTGTATCAGCATGTGCCAATGTCATCGGCACATGCGCACTGAAGCAACGGCTCGTTTGTGCGGTTGCCTCAGCGAATGTGCTGTTACCGGTGGCTCCCGGGACCACAGCAGGGGCTTTGATCTAAGGTGAGTTTTTCATAATGAACTAGTATGCTATGCATACTAACTCATTATGGCTTTATCTTGCAGGTTTTTTTTTTGAGGGGGGGGGGGGGTACAACCACTTTAAAATAGGTAAGTATAAGCATCTTCCTTCTACAGGGTAGTTAGTATAGATTTTAGAAGTAGGGTGGGAGCAGGTTTAAGCATACTTAGTAATAGCCTGGAATGCCACTTTATGTTCTATTGGCAAAAGTGAATGGACCCTAGAGGTATGCATACAAAAAAATGAATTAGATAGCAGTGATCACAAACAAGCAATGTATCAATTATAATATTGAATAATGCAACATATACAGTATTGTTAAACACTGCAATTGACTGAAAATACCAAAAATAAAATACGTTAAAAAAAAAGATCATTTAAAGGCCAACATTCTGCACCTTTATTTTTAGGTCTTTCAACTCTTGCATAATTTCAGCATTCTCTGCTTTTTTTTTTTTTTTTTAGAAAAAGCATCACAAGTCACACTTTCAGCTCCACTCCTGTAACCTCAATCAACCATAAAAAAAAAGAAAAAAAAAAAAGTGCCCTGAGTGGGGTTTTAATCGACCTGAATTACGATCCATTCCCTGACACAGCTGCAGATATTTGATCAATTAGAAATTAAAGACAAAATCCAACTGCAGCCAATCAACTTGTCAGAGTTTAAATCACTTGAGAGCTTACTAAAGCAATTAAATGGAGTGTCATTAGTTTACAATATTTGATCCGTTCAGTTGCATTGAATGATCGATTGTATTATCATTGTAATATTTGGAGAAAAAAAAAGGAAAGAAAACATTTTGGCTTTGGATACAATTTAACAAACATTGAGCATCATGTTTCAGGTTATGCTCATACAAGCAGAAACACTTCAAGCCCAAACTTCAGGAATTTAAAGAAAAAATCCACCTTTGCAGTGGGGCCTGCGCTGCAATTGCGCATAATTGCAGAAGTGGTTACGTGATTCCTCTTTTGCCTAAAGCTCTAGTCTGTAGGCAGAGCCTCAATGTCATCATGTACAATGTAGGGACAATAACCATGTGTTGTACGGTATTGTGCAGCTTACAGAGCAGCTGTGGGAATAGGTTACATCGCTGAAGGGAGCCTGCTGAAGTGAGGAATAAGGTACCTTAAAGTGGATGTACACCCGATTCGTGAAATTTGAGCTGGGCACATAAATCTGCAGTATTTTCTTCTCTCTTCAAAGCACTATGTCCCGTAGCGTTCTCCTGCTCCGTTTCTCTGTTATCAGCCTGATAACTCCTGATAAGTTCTCAGCCACATATGATAAAAGCAGCCGGAGTTCTGTGTTGGGGAGGATGTTATAAATAGATTAGCAGAGTGTTGAACTATTAGACATAGCTCCCAACTGTCCCTGATTTCGAGGGGCTGTCCCTGATTTGCAGCAATGTCCCTCTGTCCTCCTCATTTATCCCTCATTTTGGTCTGATCTATATAGATGTATATAAAATGCACTTTGTATCTATCAAAAAGTGTTTTCCAGCACTAAAATCTTTTATCTGATTTCTAAATTGCTGCATTTGTCAATTCCAAAAGCCAATATAAAGGAATAGTAATGGTAAAAAAAAGCACTTTTTGGTTTAACCAATCTTGTTTTTTTTTGTACAATTCTCCTTTAAGGGGGCCTGGAAAAGGGTGTGTCCTATGCCTACATACTTTTGCTAATAGGTGTCCCTCATTCCCATCTCAAAAAGTTGGGAGGTATGTTCAACAATCAGCTCTGAACGTCTCTACCTATGAGGAGAGGGCGTGTGTGCCTTTCCTCCAATCAGCTGTCTTCACTGTATGCCCAGGCTTCACTGCAGTGTTAACCAGGAAGAGAAAATCTAACACGATCTGAACTTTCTAAAGGATATATACAGCTTAAAACAGCAGATATACATGTAAAACCTATGTAGGGAGATTTGTATCATCACTGTGTATCATCTGAGGCCGTTCACTGGGTATATGTGAGGGTTTACATCCACTTTAATCCACTGCCCCTAGACCAAGTGAACAATTAATACTAATAGCAGGTGGGGTGGAGTGGGACTCTGCAACAGTTAAATTTATACATTTTCCAGGAGCTGGGCTTTAAAGCCCCACTCCAGGCTGCTGTTAAATGTACCCCCCACCGCCCCAGCATTGCATGGGCTAAATTCTCTATGGCTAGAAGGCAAAGGAATAAGTAGAAACACTTGCCTTATTCCTTATTCCTGCAGGCTGCTTCTCTCTATGCGACTGGTGCCCCAAACTTGCTTTACTACCTGGTTGGTTGCAGCTTTCTGATGTCATCAAGTACAATGCAGTCCTGCATTGTGCACAAGGAGATCAAGAAATAAGGTAAGTGTTTATACTTGCAAACTATAGCATTCAGTAAGTCTTTTATCAGCCTAGTGTTATGAGGCAGATGGGGTTATTAGAATTGCTCCAATGACACTCTAAAGAGTAACTAATGAATGGTCATTGGGCTGATTCAAATAATGGACCGTACAAACCAGTGTTCAGTATTTCATGTCAATACTGGTGATCTCTCACTAACCTTTTGCATGCTATTCTGACATTTAGCAATACTGAAATTACTTTCTAATGAACCCAATTCTGTACGAGACACCTGCTTGACTGCTGCACTAAAGAACTTGCCAGATAAAAAAAAAAAAAACACTGGCCACGTGGGCAGAGATACGTTCAAAGCGTTTTTAAAGACAGCTATTCATATTTCATACCTTCAGCAAATAAAGGAAATACAGTTGCACACAGCATTGATTATTTAGAAGAATATGGGTTGTTATTGAGCCAGTTCCTAACAAGATAATTTTCTTTGGTAAGGACTGCATTATACTGTTCCATGAAAAGCATATCCAAAGGCACATCCCTTTTGGTGAAGTTGGTGTCCAGTTTTTTTATGGTCACACTACGGTGGCGTGGCTCTTCACCCACTGGTAACCAATGGTGCTGTTCTTCCACATCCATGCTTGTTAGGGCAAACGTTTCTCTTTTTCCTGGTCCATCCAGCAATCGCTGAGAATAATAATCCCTTAAAGTAGAATCAAGTTGCTGCATAGATTTTACTTTCTCAAGAAACACTTTGACTTTACTGTCAAAATGATCCTCTGAATAATCGGTCACTTTATTTGGTGTTACTAAGGAGCCTTGAAATTGGGTGCCAACTTTGTCCATCAAGAAACTTGTAGATTTTGGTCTTTTTTTCATTAAATTTGTGTTACTTTCTGGCCATTTGCGTTCATTAGTATTGCTAGTCTCAGTTTTTGGGAGATACTTGAATACTCTTTCCTGCTTCTGTGCCAGTGAACCTGGGTATGTAGATAAAGGAAGATTGCTTTTTTGTTTGTCTAAGAATTGCACTTGCCGCCTTGCTGGTGCCGAATAAAACCTCTTCGGAGCACTGCACCCACTTTTAGTTGGAAAGTCCATTTCTCTAGACTGTTGCATGCTGCTCCTAAACATGGCATTTCCTTTGTGACTCCTCTCTCTATCAGACATACAAGAAGTAGGCCTACATGGTGCAGATGCCGCTCTCGGAAGCTTTCCACTTTGAACTATAGTTCGTACTGCTTCTTCAGCCCCATCGTTGAGTGTTGTGTTGAGACTGGAGAACATTGCACGAGTCAGGTGTTTAATTATTTCTGTATTCCCAACAAGCCTTGCATAGGACAGCTCAGATCTTCTAAGTTTCAGTGTAAACTGATTATATAGGATTTTCTGATCAAGCGTCAGTGAGTCAGCTGCCTGTCTCTGCATTGCATCCAGAGAGAGAATTTTCTTCTTTAGAAGACTTTCTTCTTTTGCATTGAATGATATAGTGAGTGGAGATTTCTCTGCTTCTCTCAGCTTTTTCTCTGTCATTTTCACAGGGCAGAGTGTTGATTTCTCTTGGAGTTGCTGAGAACTTCTGTGAGAGTTTGTTGTTGAAAGTGTGGTTGCATTCTATTAATTGTTGTCAGGGAAGGTAGTTGCTCTTTAAGATGATGATTGGCTTGGAGCAAAACTCCAGTCAAGGCTTCCTTACAGACAGTGAAGTATTATGGTTGCTATTCACTTGCTATTTTAGCAACAATGAAGAACAATGTTGAACTTGTGCTCCAAATACAAATATGTTGTGTTGTTGGCAACCAGACAACAGTGACGTGAAAAAAAAAATAGGTTACCACAAAATGTCAGGGAAATCAATAAAATGTATTAGGTAGGCATTCTGGGGTGTTTACTTTAACAAATAATAAACTAGGTTAATTGAAAAAAGGAACTAACCTCATACCATTAACTCATAGTAAAGTTTGAATTTAAACTCCAGTAAACAAGGACATACAATTAACAAGAAAAGGCCTTTGTTTTGTTACTATGCACTAATGTGTGTGTGGAAGCATTGCTCACAATTGATGCTACAGACCTCATTTTCTTCTGGACGCCCCACCTGTACGGGATATTTAAAATATGGTTTGCGTTAATACTATTTTGTAAAAAGGTGTTTATTTTAATTTTGCATAAGAACCAATGCTGACTCAGAGTCCTGACCCATAGAACAATACACAGAGAAACCAACATCATTAAGGACATAAAATTAATTTCGTTTTTAGTTTGCTCATGTACTGGTTTATGTTTTTAGAATGATGCTTGTTAAAATTGCTTTGTTCATATTATGTCAAATGTTGTTTAAATTTGATTGTGCATGATGGGAACTTGAAACAGGAAATGCGAGTGTGGAATTGAACACACCTGAGTTTAATTTTGAAATATATTCACATATATATATATATTAGGATAACACTGGCATTTCCATATGGTATTAACAAAGCACGTTTACGTGTGAAACGCGTCCGCCTTTTTGTTCCCCTGTCCGTATCGATTGTTTTTACATGTTTTGGATACAATAAAGCCTTTTTGCATTACATGGGAGTGCTGCCATTCGTCCAGATTTTTCCTTACCAGTAGTCTGCTTGCAGTGGCAGGGCCGTGCACTTCATGGTTACAGCATGCTTTGAAGTTTACGGTTGGTACACATCACCTGGGTGCAGCGGCTTTTTTGCATTTATCTGGACTTTCACTTGCTACGCTAGCTCGGTGAGTACCTGACCTGGATATTGCATGTTTGGCTGTTTTTTCATTTTGAATCTTCATCATGAGCATTAGCACAGATAATACAATTTGCAAAGATTTCAAACAAACTTCCTTCACGTTGTCATTATGGGGCATTGTTTGTAGAATTTTGAGGAAAACAATGAATTTAATCAATTTTGGAATGAGGCTGTAACATAAAAAAATGTGCAAAAAGTGAAGCGATGTGAATACTTTCTGGATGCACTGTATGGCTGTGTATTTAGTGAGAATGATATTTACTGACTGCATATAAAAAAGTGCAACTGATAAAGAGTGGTAGTGATATGCTGGAGTAGGAGGGCAGATGATGCAGGGTGTGTGCTAATGAGGTCGCCTGGTAAACTCCTTCCTGCGTCATGTCCTAAGGTCCATCCACAAAGTAATGGAGAAGTTTTTTTTATACAGCCAGCTTGACACAGAGGTAAGGGGGGTGAAAATAAAATGAAAAGATGTTTTATTCCTGCAAAAGAAGTACATTATTGGTACATAGGGGTGCTGGAATTTAGAAACCAAAAAAAAAAATCATCTTGTCCCCATGCTGAGGTGGACTAGGGCCATTTTCCCGCCAACCCTGGGTGGTGGTTGTCAGGGTCTGCGGGTGGGGGGCTTATCAGAATCTGAAAGCCCCCCACCCCACATGAATGAGTTTGGGGTACATTGTACCCCTACCCATTCACCCCAAAAAAAGTGTAAAAAAAAAAAAAAGAACCAGCATACAGCATTTTACAAAGTACTTTATTAAAGCAGCTCCAGCATCTCTTCTCCCTGTCATCATGTACAATGTAGGGACAATAACCATGTGTTGTACGGTATTGTGCAGCTTACAGAGCAGCTGCGAGAATCGGTTACATCGCTGAAGGGAGCCTGCTGGCGTGAGGAATAAGGTATCTTAACCACTTGCCAACCGCCTAACGCAGATATACTGCGGCAGAATGGCACGGGCAGGCAAAATCACGTACCTGGTACATGATTTGCATCGTGCCCCCCCGCTGCCCGAGGCGGTCGGCATCGTTAGGGGAGCGATCCGTGCTGAGGGGGAGGCCACTCATTCGTGGCCACCCCCTCGCGATCGCTCCCAATGAATGAAAATCTTCCTCTGCTGCTGTAATGTAAACAGCGGCAGAGGAAGTGATGTCAGCTCTCCTCGTGTCGGTCTTTTCGTACCGGCGCCGAGGAGAGAAGACATCCAAGTAAGTGCATCAACACTACACTAACAGTAGAACACTCTAGGCACACATTTCACCCCCCTGCACCCCCTGTCACAGTGACACCAATAGCAGGTTTTTTTTTTTTCTGATTATTGCATTGGTGTCATTTTGTGACAGTTATAAGTAGTAGGGCAGTTAGTGTTAGGCCCCTTTAGGTCTAGGGTACCCCTCTAATAAAGTTTTAACCCCTTGATCACCCCCCGTCGCCAGTGTCACTAAGCGATCGTTTTTTTGATCGCTGTATTAGTGTCACAGGTGACGCTAGTTAGGGAGGTAAGTATTTAGGTTCGCCGTCAGCGTTTTATAGCGTCAGGGACCCCCATATACTACCTAATAAAGGGTTTAAACTCCCCGATTGCCCCCTAGTTAACCCTTTCACCAGTGATCACCGTACAACTGTTACAGGTGACGCTGGTTAGTTAGTTTATTTTTTATAGTGTCAGGGCACCCGCCATCTATTACCTAATAAAGGTTTAACCCCCTGATCACCTGGCAGGTGATACAAGTTAGGTTTTAGGGTCAGATAGGGTCTGCGTCGCCCCAGGCAGCGTCAGGTTAGTGCCAGTCCTGCTAACACCCACGCACGCAGCATACACCTCCATTAGTGGTATAGTATCTGAACGGTTCCCAAAAACGCAGTGTTAGTGGGATCAGCCCAGATACCTGCTAGCACCTGCGTTTTGCCCCTCCGCCCAGCCCAGCCCACCCAAGTGCAGTATCGATCGATCGCTGTCACTTACAAAACACTAAACACATAACTGCAGCGTTCGCAGAGTCAGGCCTGACCCCAGCGATCACTAACAGTTTTTTTGGTAGCGTTTGAATCAGTTGCTAACAGTCAGGAGCTTTTTTACCTGTGAGTCTCACTACTGTACCACTAAATTTAGAGCCCAAAATGGCAAATCGAAGGTACACTAGTGAAGAGGCCTACACGTTTCTGAGCATGACAGATAGTGAAGAGGAAGTCACTCATCTGTCAGATTCAGGCTCAGAATACGAACCTGTAGACAGCAGCGGCTCCATGACAGATAGCTCTGACGACGGAGTTGTGGTCCCTGCCAAGGTCAGGCGTACCAGACCCCAATCTTCTTTTGCTGTTGTTGAGGTGCAAGAACCGCAGGGCTCTCGTATGGAACAGAGAAGTACTAGTGTCGCTATTCCTTCTGGTGAACTGGCAAGCACCAGTGGCCTAGTACACCCCGGTCGTAGTCAAACCAGCACTGCACTAACACTTGGTGACGTGGAGAGTCCCATAAGTGCAGTTGAAGCTGGTGAGGTGGCAAGCACAAGTAGTGTCCCGCTGCCACCAAGAAGAAGACAAACACAGGCCCGTCGTGCCCATAGTGCCCTTCCTGCTGCATTCGCCAATCCTAATTGGGAACCCACCACTTCTGCAGCACCCGTACTTCCCCCATTCACATCCTCAACCAAATGCATTCGGCTGCATGGGAGTCATTTTCTTTATGTCCTCCCGAGTACCCCTACCCAACGAACCCCCCAAAAAAGATGTCGTTTCTGCAGCAAGCGCGGATATAGGCGTGACACCCGCTATTTTTGTCCCACCTGTCCTGACAATCCTGGTCTTTGCATTGGTGAATGTTTTGAACGCTACCATACACTAGTTGAGTATTAGCGTAGGGTACAGCATTGCACAGACTAGGCACACTTTCACAGGGTCTCTCAAGATGCCATCGCATTCTGAAAGACCCGAACCTGGAACCAGTTACCGTTATAAAAGTTACAGTTACTAAAAAAAAAAAAGTAACAAAAAACAAAAAAATATATAAAAAAAAAAAAAAAATAGTTGTCGTTTTATTGTTCTCTCTCTCTCTATTCTCTATCTATTGTTCTGCTCTTTTTTACTGTATTCTATTCTGCAATGTTTTATTGTTATTATGTTTTATCATGTTTGCTTTTCAGGTATGCAATTTTTTATACTTTACTGTTTACTGTGTTTTATTGTTAACCATTTTTTTGTTTTCTGGTACGCCATTCAGCTGCAGCGCGGATTTATCTTGACAGCAACAGCGTTTGCTCCCACGATACATAAAGCCGTGACTCCAGCGCTGTCGGAGGTGATATATGCCGAAGCATGGGGGCAGCAGGGGCGAAGGAGCGATTTGCTCCTAACTTTTGGGGCAGATGCCCCCATGCTTTGGCATATATAAATGGTGCATGTATGCCCATCATTAGAAGTGGGTGGATGAAGGGAGGTATTCTAATGGTGGGCATACCCACCGATCAATCTCTTTTTTTCGTTTAGCCCACAGGCTGCATAAAAAAAAGATTACAATATATGCCAATCAAGGACCAGCAATGTACTGGTATGTTGCTGGACTTTGAGTGGTTATACCAGAATGATGCCTGCGGGTTTAGGTATCATCTTGGTATCATTCTTTTCAGCCAGTGGTCGGCTTTCATGTAAAAGCAATCCTAGTGGCTAATTAGCCTCTAAACTGCTTTTACAAGCAGTGGGAAGAAATGTATCCCCCCCTCCCACTGTCTTCCATGTTTTTCTGTGGCTCTCCTGTCCCAACAGGGAACCTGAGAATGCAGCCGGTGATTTGGCCAGCTGACCATAGAGCTGATCAGAGACCAGAATGGCTTCAATCATCTCTATGGCCTAAGAAACCGGAAGCTACGAGCATTTCATGACTTAGATTTAGCCAGATGTAAACAGCGCCATTGGGAAAGCATTTTATCACACTGATCTTGGTGTGGTCAGATGCTTTGAGGGCAGAGGAGGGATCTAGGGTCTAATAGACACCAATTTTTTTAAAAAAGAGTACCTGTCACTATCTATTACTATCATAGGGGATATTTACATTCCCTGACATAACAATAAAAATTATTTTAAAAAAAAGAAAAAAAAATGAAAGGAACAATTTAAAAATAAGATAAAAAAGCAAAAAAAATAATAAAGAAAAAAAAAGCAGCCCTGTCCCCCCCTGCTCTCACGCAAAGGCGAATGCAAGTGTTGGTCTGGCGTCAAATGTAAACAGCAATTGCACCATGAATGTGAGGTATCACCGCGAAGGTCAGATCGAGGGAAGTAATTTTAGCAGTAGACCTCCTCTGTAAATCTAAAGTGGTAACCTGTAAAGGCTTTTAAAGGCTTTTAAAAATTTAAGTAGTTTGTCGCCACTGCACATTTGTACGCAATTTTAAAGCATGTTTTGTTTGGTATCCATGTACTCGGCCTAAGATCATCTTTTTTTATTTCATCAAACATTTGGGCAATATAGTGTGTTTTAGTGCATTAAAATTAAAAAGGTGTGTTTTTTCCCCCAAAAATGCGTTTGAAAAATCGCTGCGCAATTACTGTGTGAAAAAAAAATGAAACACCCACCATTTTAATCTGTAGGGCCTTTGCTTTAAAAAAATATATAATGTTTGGGGGTTCAAAGTAATTTTCTTGCAAAAAAAATTATTTTTTCATGTAAACAAATAGTGTCAGAAAGGGCTTTGTCTTCAAGTGGTTAGAAGAGTGGGTGATGTGTGACATAAGCTTCTAAATGTTGTGCATAAAATGCCAGGACAGTTCAACCCCCCCCCCAAATGACTCCATTTTGGAAAGTAGACACCCCAAGTTATTTGCTGAGAGGCATGTCGAGTCCATGGAATATTTTATATTGTGACACAAGTTGCGGGAAAAAGACAAAATTGTTTTTTTTTTGGACAAAGTTGTCACTAAATGATATATTGCTCAAACATGCCATGGGAATATGTGAAATTACACCCCAAAATACATTCTGTTGCTTTTCCTGAGTACGGGGATACCACATGTGTGAGACTTTTTGGGAGCCTAGCCGCGGACCCCGAAAACCAAGCACCGCCTTCAGGCTTTCTAAGGGTGTAAATTTTTTATTTCACTCCTCACTGCCTATCACAGTTTCAGAGGCCATGGAATGCCCAGATGGCACAAAACCCCCCAAAATGACCGCATTTTGGAAAGTAGACACCCCAAGCTATTTGCTGAGAGGTATAGTGAGTATTTTGCAGACCTCACTTTTTGTCACAAAGTTTTGAAATATGAAAAAAGAAAAAAAAAATGTATTTTCTTTCTTAATTTTCAAAAACAAATGAGAGCTGCAAGATACTCACCATGCCTCTCAGCAAATAGCTTGGGGTGTCTACTTTCCAAAATGGGGTCATTTGGGGGGTTTTGTGCCATCTTGGCATTTTATGTCCTTCGAAACTGTGATAGGTAGTGAGGAGTGAAATCAAAAATTTACACCCTTAGAAATCCTGAAGGCGGTGATTGGATTTCGGGGCCCCGTATGAAGCTAGGCTCCCAAAAAGTCCCACACATGTGGTATCCCCGTACTCAGGAGAAGCAGCAGAATGTATTTTGGGGTGTAATTCCACAAATGCCCATGGCATGTTTGAGCAATATATCATTTAGTGACAACTTTGTGCAAAAAAAAAAAAAAAAGTTTGTAATTTTCCCGCAACTTGTGGCAAAATATAAAATATTCCATGGACTCAACATGCCTCTCAGCAAATAGCTTTTGGTGTCTACTTTCCAATATGGGGTCATTGGGGGGGGGGGGGGTTAAACTGTCCTAGCATTTTATGGCCTTCAAAACTGTGATAGGTAGTGAGGAGTGAAATCAAAAATTTACGCCCTTAGAAATCCTGAAGGCGGTGATTGGTTTTCGGGGCCCCGTACGTGGCTAGGCTCCCAAAAAGTCCCACACATGTGGTATCCCCGTACTCAGGAGAATCAGCAGAATGTATTTTGGGGTGCAATTCCACATATGCCCCAAAGCACCCACCCCCCATGTTGAGGACATGTGGCCTGGCTTGGTCAAGGGGGGGGCACTTGCTCGCCCCCCTTTCATGACCTGCAGGGCTGCATGCTTGGATAAGGGTCTGGTATGGACTTTATGAACTTTTTTTCTCTCAAACACTCATCATGTTTTTCACATTTCCTCACTTTTTTCACTGTTTTTACACAAATTTTTCTCATTTTCATACATTTTCTTTCAGAACACCACACTTTTAATCATCCCCACACATGTGGAATTTGTTGCAGCAATCGGGCATGCTATGTGGAGGTTTTCTTGGCTGGGGTGAGGTTTCTTGCCTCCGCTCCGGAACAGACAACCATTTGGGGTCCCATCCTCCTCGATGCTGGCCAAGCACAGTGCTATAGCCGACCTGTGAGTACAGATCTCTTTCTCCCCATGAGGTATTTTCTCCCTTTAAAGGGGTAGAACATATTTACTAATATTACATATTTATTTATATTTACAGTTTACTTCTGCACCCAACTCCTGATGAATGGCAAATAGCCATGAAACGCGTTGAGTTTTCATGGGGTGCTCAGACAAGTCCGGCTTATTACTTATTCACTGGCCCATATATACTTTTTTTTACATCTAAGATCCATTGAGTACTATGCAATTATCAATGTGTATGTGTACCCAGAGGCGGCTCTAGGCTTTGTGAGGCCTTAGGCAAAACTTACACATGAGGCCTCACGGACTGGGACGCTCCGTGATGAGGCCGCTATTCCTCAGGCTGCGGGCAGTATCTGATTTGTCCGTCAGCTCCTAAGCCACAGAGTCCCAGTGGGGGTAGGCGGAGCCGCCGTCATCAACTTCAGTGATTGAGAACAGGCAAATTAGGCGGCCGCGAGGCCCCTGTGAGTGCGAGGCCTTAGGCGACCGCCTAATTTGCCTAATTAGAGAGCCGCCTCTGTGTGTACCTATCTTATAGCAGCTCTTTTGCATATGATGTACTAATGCCTGCTACTATGAAACACCTTGTATTATATTTATTAACATTTACTATCTTTTATGTGCTGCCTAGCTAATGTATATGTATCTAATATGTTTATGCCATTGTGCATGTATACATATGAAAATACTTTTTTACTATTCTTACAAATAAAAAACGATTACTATATACTCTACCTCCACAAGTCAATTGCTTCATTTAAAGTCCCACATTCCCCTTTTTTACATAGTATGGACTTCAAGGGGGACCCCACACCGTTTTGTTTTTTTTGGCGGGTGGGGGTTCCCCTTAACACCCATACCAGACCAAAGGGTTTAGTATTGTAGTATGGTCTCGGGGGGGAACCCCACGCAGTTTTGTTTTTAAATTTTAGTGTGGGGTTTCCACTGAGGATCCACACCAGACTCAAAGGGCCTGGTAATGTCGGGATCAAAGCTGGATCCCGTTCACTGAAGTTGGACATGAAGACTGTCGTGTCGTATCAGTGTGAACCCAGCCTAAGCTTTAAATCTGATGTTTTATAGCATTGTTTCTTGAAAAAGGCTACCCAGGGTACTATGGGTTTTTGTAAATAGAGGACAGCAGTAGTTATCTAGTTTCAGCCATGCTGTTTCTGATTAACCGCTGGAATGACATGCCTATATGACTACTCCAGAATTCATATTTGAAGGTAATCTTGTTAGGAATAAAACCAGTAACTTAAAACAAGCCTCTCAATACAAAATAGCTATTTACCAATTAAATTGGGACTTTCGTTCTATCATTATTTCTTTACGTATTCTCAACTTTGACTTCTTACTTACCACAGCTGCAGTAGAGAATAGTAGAGGTAGTGAAAATTATATATTTTAGTCAATCGTCTGCTCTCTTCCTTCCATCTTCCACAGCCCCACTGTTTACTTAGTTTGAAGTTTTAAACAGTGTGTTAAAGTGTTACTAAACCCACAACGGTAAAATCAGGCTGTATATGCAATAAAGCATGCTTGTATACTCACTGTGGAACCTAAGGGGTTAATCCTCCTCATTGTGTAAAAAAGGTTATTTGATCCAGTCTTCTCTGATCCTCCCCTTCTTCCACTGTTCCCAATCCATCTCCTGATAAAACAGAGCCATTGGAGTCACTCTGCACATGCTCAGTTTGGTGCGTATTGCTAGAGAGTTTTTTTCTTCTTGGGAGGGTGCACGTGATCAGCACAGGGCCAAACAGCACTGTCCAGACAGAAGGTTAGGAGTCCGGCAGCCAAATAGGACAGTCAAAGGAGATTGAAAACTCCTCCTACAAGCTTCAAGCAGACACTGACAGAAGTCACAAGACTGCTATATACTGCTGATAAGAAAAAGGTATTTAGCAGTTTATATTTACCAAAATAATTACATTTCCATGTTCGGTGTTATACTCCCTGTTCCTGTTATACTCCCCTCCTCTTCAGTGTTGTCCCTCACAGACTAACCTCTCTCTGTTCCAGCACTGATCATCTTCATGGTTGAATTAAAGGGGTTGTAAAGGTAAAAATTTTTTCACCTTAATGCATTCTATGCATTAAAGTGAAAAAACTTTTGACAGTACCGCCGCCCTCAGCCCCCCCGTTTTAACTTACCTGACGCCTCGAATCTTCGCTGCTCGTCCTCGTCATCTTCATTGCAGCTCAGCCTGATCGCTGATTGGCTGCAGTGGATGGATTGAAAGCAGCGCAGCCATTGGCTTGCGCTGCTGTCAATCACATCTGATGACGCGGCGCGCCGGGGAGCGGGGCCGAGTGATACAGCGAGCGGCTATAGCCGCCGGCTGTATCACGGGAGCGCGCCCGCAAGCACTCACCACCGTGCGAGGGAGCTCGCATTAAGGTGGTAAATGCTTGCGGGGAGGAGCTGAAACAGCCGCCGAGGGACCCCAGAAGACCAGGTTCGGGGCCACTCTGTGCAGAACGAGCTGCACAGTGAAGGTAAGTATAACATGTTTGTTATTTAAAAAAAATAAATAAATTAACTTTACAACCCCTTTAAATTCAGGGTAATCCAACATGCTTCATGTGAGCCCAGGGCATCATTGTCACACTACCTGTGAGTGCGTCAACAGGGCAGCCTGAGGGCTCCACAGTACTCCTAGACAGCGTGGCACTCACACGCCTGCCATGTTATCCAGGAGGAGCCACCCACCTCCGATACTGTTTCAAATAACAACCCTGACTTTACTGGACCAGCCTAAAGACTGTAGGAAATAGACACTCACAAGCCACTTTATTAGTTACAGACTAAGACTTAGTACAGACTAATCAGATCAGGCAACGTTTTTCCAATCTTCTGTTGTCCAATTTTGGTGAGCCTGTGCAAATTGTAGCCTCAGTTTCCTGTTCTTAGCTGACAAAAGTGGCACCCGGTGTGGTCTTCTGCTGCTGTAGCCCATCTACTTCAAGGTTTGCGGTGTTATGCCTTCAGAGATGGTATTCTGCATAGTTTGGTTGTAACAAGTGGTTATTTAAGTTACTATTGCCTTTCTATCATCTTGAACCAGTCTGCCCATTCTCCTCTGACATCAACAATGCATTTTCGTCTACACAACTGCCGCTCACTGGATATTTTCTCTTTTTCAGACCATTCTCTGTAAACCTAGAGATAGTTGTGTTTGAAAATCTCGGGATATCAGCAGTTTTTGAAATACTCAGACCAGCCTATCTGGCACCAACAACCATGCCACGTTCAAAGTCACTTGAATCCCCCTTTCTTCCCCATTCTGATGCTCGGTTTGAAATTTAGCAAGTCATCTTTACCACATTTAGATGCCTAAATGCATTGAGTTGCTGTTATTTGATTGGCCGATTACTAATTTGTGTTACCAAGCAATTAAGCAGGTATACCTAATAAAAGTGGCCAGTGTGTGTATATGGGTAATAGAAAGGATTAAAATACACTTTAAGATAATTGCTAGGTCACCTTGGCAAACAGGCAGAACACACCCACTCAGGGGATTTCCAATCTCTTGGGCACAGTGAAACATTATTTTACTATGTCTACATCTAAATACAGTGAAACGTGCCGATCACTTTCAAATATACACCGATCAGCCATAACGTTATGACCACCGAAATGTTATTCGAATAAAATTGATTATCTTGATACAATGACATATGAAAGTCAGTGGGATATATTAGTCAGCAAGCAAACAGGTAGTCTCCAAATTTGATGTGTTAAAAGTAGAAAAAATGGGCATCACGGTTTATGTATTGAGCTACGTAGCGTGCCCAGTCAGAGTGCCCACGCTGAACTGTGCCCACAGCCAAAAGCACCTATAATGGGAAGTGGACCAGGGAAATATGGAAGAACGTGGCCTGGTCTAATGAATCACATTTTCTTTTACATCATGTGAATGGCCTGGTGCATATGTGCCTCTTAGAGAAGGGAACAAAGAAAAGAAGCGTCACTTAAGTAAAGCTGTATAGTTTTAATAGACACAATGCATTAAAACACTCACATGGTATCTGAGGTATCTTTAAAATGGCATAATATGGTCCAGTAAAGTGTCAAGCATTAAAAAAAGGAGCGTGCAGTGCCTCCATCTTACCACTGCGCACGCTCTGAAATGTGTTGCATCATACCCGTGACGTCATCCCGTCATATGCTGCGCTCCAGCCCTCTTCCTAGGCCCGGTGACTGCGTTCCAGACCTCGCTCTGGTTCCCGCCCGAAAAACGGAAGTAACCCAGCTAACAGGACGCTGATCCGGCTGCACACAGCCCCACAGGAGGATCCGGATGTTGCCGCTTTGTACAGGAGACTGATGCTCTACTGGACCACATTATGCCATTTTAAAGATACCTCCATGTGAGTGTTTTAATGCATTGTGATTATTAAAACTATACAGCTTTACTTAAGTGGCGCTTCTTTTCTTTGTTCCCTTCTCTACATGTTTTAGAGTTTGCTTCAACTCCCTTTGCAAAGCAGCCCTAAGTACCAAAAGACTGTTTCTCACACCAGAGCAATACAGCTCAAAGGACTCCATTTTGGACTTACATTTACATTGAATGTCACAGTATTTGCGCCACTACACCTGTATGTGCATGTGTGTCTCTTACCTGGGGAACAGATGGCACCAGGATGCAGGATGGGAAGAAGGCATGCTGGGGGAGACAGCTCTTTGGCCAGTGTTCATCTCGAAAACTTTGGGTGCTAACATTTATATGGATGTTGCGTGACACCTACCTAAACATTGTTACTGAGCAAGTACACCCATTCATGAAAACAATATTCCCTGATGTCTGTGGCCTTCCTTTTTCAGCAGGATAATGCGCTGTGCCAAACTGTAAAAAACAGTTCTAAGAATGGTTTAGGGAACATAACGAGCTTAAGGTGTTGACTTGGCCTCCAAATTCTCCAGATCACAATCCAATTGAGCGTCTGTGGCATATGCTGCAAAAACAAGTCCAATCCATGGAGGCCTCACCTCATAATGTACAGGGCCTAATAGGATCTGCTACTGGCAGCTTGGTGCCAGATACCACAGCATACTTTCAGAGGTCTAGTGGTGTCTTGACGGTCAGGGCTGTTTTGGCAGCAAAAGGGTCTGTTTTGGTGGCAAAAGGGGGACCTATTCAAAATTAGGTGGATGGTCATAAATGTATGGCTGTGTATATAAAACGTTTTTCTTTTTTTTAATGGTTTGTCTCAGGGCGATTTCCTTTCACTTCCTATCCCAAAGACACAAAAGTAAAAAAAAAAAAATTCAGTTAGATGGGATATTCTGGAATTGGTTTTCCTTTTGGAATCATTTCCTCCAGTTCCAATGACAGTTCTAAAATTCAGCACTTTCCCTCACTTTCTGTTGAAGTGACGATGGTCACCAGGAAAAGCAGAGAAGACGAATTTCCCCAGAGAGAACAAATAAGGGTTTTAACACTTCCTCACTTTATCCAAAGCTAAAAAAAAAAAAAGTTTTGTTTTTCATACATTTTATTAAGTGTAGATCTTTTGTTGAGGTGTAATGTGCGGTGATAATGGACCACTAGGGCCTCAGCACTATAACAAACCTTCTGGCTACCTAGGAGCACTAAAGCCGCAAACTCACGAGCGGAATGTCCGACAGAAGCATGGTGGTGGCAGCATCATGCTGTGGGGGTGTTTTTCAGCTGCAGGGACAGGACGACTGGTTGCAATCGCGGGAAAGATGAATGCGGCCAAGTACAGGGATATCCTGGATGAAAACCTTCTCCGGAGTGCTCAGGACCTCAGACTAGGCCGAAGGTTTACCTTCTAACAATACAATGACCCTAAGCACACAGCTAAAATAATGAAGGAGTGGCTTCACAACAACTCCGTGACTGTTCTTGAATGACCCAGCCAGAGCCCTGACTTAAACCCAATTTAGCATCTCTGGAGAGACCTAAAAATGGCTGTCCACCAACGTTTACCATCCAACCTGACAGAACTGGAGAGGATCTGCAAGGAGGAATGGCAGAGGATCCCCAAATCCAGGTATGAAAAACTTGTTGCATCTTTCCCAAAAAGACTCATGGCTGTATTAGATCAAAAGGGTGCTTCTACTAAATACTGAGCAAAGGGTCTGAATACTTAGGACCATGTGATATTTCAGTTTTTCTTTTTTAATAAATCTGCAAAAATGTCAACAATTCTGTGTTTTTCTGTCTAAATGGGGTGCTGTGTGTACAGTAATGAGGAAAAAAATGAACTTAATGAACTTAAATGATTTTAGCAAATGGCTGCAATATAACAAAGAGTGAAAAATTTAAAAAGGGTCTGAAAACTTTCCGTCCCCATTGTGTGTATATATATATATATATATATATATATATATATATATATATATATATTTACCTAGGGAATAAATCGTTGCAATATTTTATGTCACACTCTATTTGCGCAGTGGTCTTTCAAACGCAATTTTTTGGGGAAAACTTCAATGAATTAAAAAAAAAACTAAACAGTAAAGTGTAAAGTTAGCCCAATTTTTTAATATATTGTGAAAGATGATGTTACACCACGAGAATTGTGAGAGAATTGTGATCTTTATTCTTAGCAAAAAAGATTGTGATTCTCATTTTAGCCAGAATCGTGCAGCTCTAATTTCAGCTGGTGTCTTGGATTTCCATGCCTTTTTGCACCTCCCTTTTGTCATGTGTTCAATACTTTTTCCCTGTGTCATTCCATTTTATTACACATAACCTAATTTCTAAATGTATTTGTTTTGGTTTCTTTGTATGCATGGATTACATGGGTTGTTACCGACATGTGGTGAAAGTTTCATGTCAATTGCACCTTTAGAAATATATTTACATAGAAAAATGGTGACATGTTCAATACTTAAATTATTGAATATAGTCTTGAATTTCATACATACAGTATATCGTTGTATAGTTTTTTATAGATTGTATGACACTGTTTTTGTTACCCTTTTGTCACAGACTCCTTATGTCTTTTATGATACATATATACTTTTTCTACTAAATAAAATAAATTTTAAATTTTAAATGAGTTGCCGTTAAAGTCCCTTTAACCTGTTGGGGGTAACCTCCTTATATATTCTGACTTTGGGGATGTTGGCAACAACCATGATATAGTTGAACAGCACTTCCTCTCCTTTTTCTCTGTAAATTATCTACAGAAATGTGAGGAGTGTAATCACTTTTGTGAGATACTTTATTATATCTTTTCATGTGACAACACTAAAGAAATTATACTTTACTACAATGTAAAGTAGTGATTATACAGCTTGTATAACTGCGTAAATTTGCTGTCCCCTCACAATAACTCAAAACACAGCCATTAATGTTTAAAACGCTGGCAACAAAAGTGAGTACACCCCTAAGTGAAAATGTCCAAATTAGGCACAAAGTGTCAATATTTTGTGTGACCACCATTATTTTCCAGCACTGCCTTAACCCTCTTGGGCATGGAGTTCACCAGAGCTTCACAGGTTGCCTCTTCCACTCCTACATGATGACATCACAGAGCTGGTGTACGTTAGAGACCTTGCTCTCCTCCACCTCCCATTTGAGGATTCCTCACAGGTGCTCAATAGGGTTTAGGTCTGGAGACATGCTTGGCCAGTACATCACGTTTACCCTCAGCTTCTTTAGCAAGGCAGTGGTCGTCTTGGAGGTGTGTTTGGGGTCGTTATGTTGGAATACTGCCCTGCGGCCCAGTCTCCAAAGGGAGGGGATCATGCTCTGCTTCAGTATGTCACAGTACATGTTGGCATTCATGGTTCCCTCAATGAACTGTAGCTCCCCAGTGCTGGCAGCACTCATGCAGTTCCAGAGCATGACAGTCCCACCATCATGCTTGACTGTAGGCAAGCCACACTTGTCTTTGTACTCCTCATCTGGTTGCCGCCACACACGCTTGACACCATCTGAATCAAATAAGTTTATATTGGTCTCATCAGACCACAGGACATGGTTCCAGTAGTCCATGTCCTTAGTCTGCTTGTCTTCAGCAAACTGTTTGTGGGCTTTCTTGTGCATCATCTTTAGAAGAGGCTTCTTTCTGGGACGACAGCCATGCAGACCAATTTGATGCAGTGTGCGGCATATGGTCTGAGCACTGACAGGCTGACCCCCCACCCCTTCAACCTTTGCACTCTATTTCCCAAAGACAACCTCTGGATATGGCGCTGAGCACGTGCACTCAACTTCTTTGGTTGACCATGGCAAGGCCTGTTCTGAGTAGAACCTGTCCTGTTAAACTGCTGTATGGTCTTGGACACTGTGCTGCAGCTCAGTTTCAGGGTTGTGGCAATCTTCTTACAGCCTAGGCCATCTTTATGTAGAGCAACAATTCTTTTTTTCAGATCCTCAGAGAGTTCTTTGCCATGAGGTGCCATGTTGAACTTCCAGTAACCAGTATGAGAGATTGAGAGCGCTAACACCAAATTTAACACACCTGTTCCTTATTCACATCTGAGACCTTGTAACACTAACGAGTCACATGTCACTGTGGAGGGAAAATGGCTAAATGGGCCCATGATAAGGTCAGGGATTTAATTTAGAGTTCTCACTTAATATGATGCCTACATGTAAATCTGTTTTTAACTTTTTGGCTGTTGAACTCAATTGAAGCTGCTTTTGTTTTCTTGTAACTATATTGCCATGGTGTTGAAGCTTGTGTTCGTAACCCAGGTGACTCCTGTTGTTGTTTACCCTTGCCCTGTGTGGGGGGGTTGTGCTAATGCTATTGTTTGTATAAAAGGCCTTGGAAAGATTAAAGAGCAGCAGTCCATTATGCTCAAGAACTGATACACGGATTTCTGACTCTGTGTCTTAATTCCTATATGAAGCAATAATTTGGCAAAGCAATATAAACTATAAGCAACTTATTTAAAAGTTGAATCTAACATTTTGGCGCCCGGACGAGGAACTCACCGATGATACTACAAGAGGTGGATGAGCTACGCTGACGGAACAAAAGAAATAGGCATTCCGGGAATCACAGATCAAAAAAACCTGCGCAGGTAAGAAAAAGCTTTATTTTTCTTATATTCTGTGCTCCCCTGATTTGTGCCTATCCGTTCTGTCAGTTACGGTTCTCCTGGTTTTAAAACACCAGCCTCTGTAGTGGTGAGTCTAGAATTACTGCATATTTTCATTTATATTGCTGGAATTATTTGTTTGTTTTTGTTATCTGTGTTTGTCTTGTCTGTCTTGTTGAGAAAGTGAATGAGCCTAGTCAAGGATGGTATGAGTTAGAAGGGGATTGACGAACTAAGCAACAGAATGCGCCTTACCTCACACGATTGGGAACCTGAGGGCTTGTGAGCTTGGGGGTCTGACGCTTATGCTTAACCTCACATCTAACTCATAAACCATAGACGGGTTGAGAGTATAAGCCCTGTCTGCTCCATAAAGCAGGGATAAGAGTGTATGAGAGGGATTCCCAGATACGGGGAGGGAATAAGGTCTCAACAAAGTCCCGAGATCTAGTCGGATACCTGGCCACTTAAAGGAATGCTTGTATATGTTGTAGCCGCATTTTTGTATATGTTGTAGCCGCATTCTGGTTTGTTATTGGGCTAGCATATAAAGTAATTTGGTTTCAGAAATCTCATTCCGGAGAGGTTTCTAGAATTCTAGCACCCTAGGAGGAAGGCAACGAGGAACTAGTGTAACTTAGCTGGTTTGCTATTGGGCTAGCATATAAAGTAATTATTCATTCTTGTATATGTTGTAGCCGCATTATATTGTACACTAAGTGTCCCACACGCTACCTAGGCAGGACTGTTAGAATGGGCCAGAGGAACACAAAACCCCGTCAGGGAATTGTGGCGCACTATACGGTGCCACAGATAATTAAGAACATTTATGGGAAAACCGAAGCACAGGACTTAAAGGATGTCCTTCGTAAATTTAAGGTGAAAGGAGCAGCGGGCTTAGACCCGGATGTATGGAGTGAAATAAAAAGGGACAGACAAGGAGAGGTGTTAGAGAAGCAATAGATGCGTCAGGTTCAATGCTTAATTAAGGTCTCAAATAGAGCGAAAGAAGAGGGGTGGAAGTATAATCCAGATTGTGATGGTTGGGATATGAAAGATAGAAGAACAAAAAATGTCGAGGCTCCCAGCTCAGCCATCCCACCCCCATACACTGACGTAGAACGCAAACCACACAAGATATATCCGGTACTTGAGGGGAGAGGATGGGTTTGTCAGGATTGTGGAGCACAAAACCCAGAATGGGCAGTAGAATGTGTGCATTGTGGGGCACAAAAACCTCATCCAGAAACTGTAGCTCCCGTACGCACTGATACACGCATTGTTCAGGTAAACAATCCAGAATTTGGACAAGCAGCCCATCCAAATGCCCCGCCTACTGTCACTCGTAGAATGCAAATAAGGACTTGGGCACCATGGTCGGCAGACACCCTTATGGCATTAATACAGAGCGCCCCAGACCCGGTAGCAAAGCCAGCTGCTTTTTGTAGATTTGTGACACAGTTAATGAATACACATGAAGCGACCTGGCAGGATGGGGAGGATCTATGCAGACACAAAATGACTCTGACCCTGTTTAACCAGTTTATGACGGAAATAGGTCCACACAGACCTGCAGGACAAGTTGATGGGGAGGGCAACCTGGAGGCAGGACATGTCAGACATATAGACTCAAGGGGCCCTTTTATTGCTAGATTAGAAGCTTTTTGTCAGGCAAAACAACAGGAGAGGGGGTCCATATCACCCATGAAGCAAATGCCAGGACAGACTGTATCGGAATTTTACTTATCTATGGAAAGTATGATGGCAGATGAGGGATTGGACTTGGCCCTGCCAGTCACAATCCGAGCCTTCAATAGACAATTTATGGAGGGATTAATTCCACAGATAAGTGAGAGACTGAAAGCCTGCACACCAGAGTGGAGGGCAACTAGAGATAGAGGGACGTTGTTACAAAAAGCGCAAGGCATAGAGGCGGACTTAGCAGAAACCAAAGGGAGGAAATCTCATGCTATCAACGCACTCGGGGGTCCCCAAGAGCAAGGTAGAGGTTCCTTTCGCAAACCCCTTACCTGTCACTACTGTAACAAGATTGGTCACATCAGACGCAACTGTAAGAAAAGAATAAGGGATGAAGGAGAGGAAGGTGTTGATTCTCCAGTTAATCAGAGAAGGAACCAGCCCAGGGACAACAAAAATAGTCATATCAGGCAGCAGGGAGATGGTCCACGAGCATGACTCACCCTGGTTTTAGAAAAATCCAAAACAACAATGCTTAAGACAAATATAACGGTTGGTAATAAGAAAATCTCTTGTTTAGTCGATACAGGAGCTTCACGCTCGTTACTTTCTGACTTTGAACTACTCCCTGGCCAAAAATCACCTGACACTTTACTAATAACTGGATATGATGGCATTTTAGCCGACGCCCCGCTTACAAAACCTCTGAAAGTTAAAGTAGGAAACCACATGTTCCTTTCACGCTTTCTGGTATCCAGAGGAGCCCCCACTGATTTGTTAGGAGCTGACATTTTGCAGAAAATAGGAGCTAACATTACCTATCACCCAGATGGCACTGTCACCTTAGCTATAGGGGATAATCAAGAACACATGGAAATGTGTAACCTGATACAATACCTAGAGGAGGAATCGGAATTGTCCGGTACACCTCCTTCAGACTTAGATCAGATTTTGTCGTCCCTTCCAGGAGAACTATGGGAAAAACATCCAGCTGATGTTGGACTTTTGCCCATACCTCCGGTTACCCTACAGCTGATTCCAGGAGCAGTGCTTCCCCAACAAAAGCAGTATCCACTTAGTGCACCCCAAGAGACGGCCATAGAAATGCAGGTCCAATCCTTCTTAAAAAGTGGAGTTCTAAAAGAGGTAAAATCACCGGCAAACACTCCCTTGTACCCGGTTAAAAAGAAATCAGTAGCCGGTAGTCCGGTTAAGTATAGAATGGTCCAAGACCTTAGAGCGGTCAACAAAATACTAGCCCCGATGACACCTTTAGTACCCAATCCACATACATTACTGTCACAAATACCATCAACCAGTATGTACTTTACGGTTATAGATTTAGCGAATGCTTTCTTTTCCGTCCCGCTTGCTGAAGAATGCCAACTTTGGTTCGCATTTTCAATAAAAAATCGGCAACTAACCTGGACACGCCTACCTCAGGGTATGGCGCATTCACCTACCTTGTATTCGCAAGCATTGCAAACGGTGTTGGGAGAATGGGTACCACCAGATTCCTGTGTATTGTTACAATATGTGGATGATTTATTGTTATGCTGCCCTGACAAAGAAACTTGTTTGGCCACCACCCTTGATTTGTAGCGATTTTTGGCAGAAAAAGGTTGCAAGGTTAATAAGAAAAAGTTACAAGTGTGTCAGGAAAAAGTTATCTTTTTGGGACATTGTATATCACAGGGTACAAGACATCTCACTGAGGAGAGGGTTCAAGTGATAAAGGGAATGTTACCCTTACGGAATTTTAAACAATTGCGTATGTTTTTAAGTATCGTGTCATATTGTAGACAGTGGTTACCACATGCTAGCGCTTTGATGCAGCCATTATACGATTGTTTGAAAATTGTACCGTATATGCTTACAGAAATAGCTTATGAATCGTTTATCACTTTGAAAAAGTTGTTGATTTCTGCCCCGGCTATTGGTATACCAGATTACACCAAGATATTTAACCTGTACATTGCTGAGATCACTGGACATGCCACAGGTGTTCTGACACAGGCACATGTAAAACAAAGACCAGTCGCTTACTTTTCAGCAGCATTAGATCCAGTATCTAGAGGTTCACCGTCCTGTGTACGGGCGGTAGCAGCAGTGTCAATTATCATAGATAAGTCATCAGAGATTGTTCTAGACAATCCAGTCGTAGTGCATACCACACATGACATACATGCAATCTTGTCTCAGGTACAGCCCAAACACATTTCAATGGCTAGGCAATTAAGATTACAGTGTACTTTACTCTTACCTCCAAATGTTACTTTTCAGCGCTGTACAACCTTAAATTTGGCCACCTTTTTGCCTCTTCAGTCACCAGATTTGGCAAGGGGGAATGATAGTACTAATAGTACTAGTGAGAAAAGAAATGAGGACACTGACACTCTTTTGTTTAAAGAAGTAGATCAGCACGATTGTTTTCAGCTCATGGAACAGGAGACAATGGGATTTCCACATGTTACAGATACACCGATTTTAAATGCTGAGCACACCTTGTATATAGATGGTAGTAGGTTTGCTGATGACAAGGGTAAATATCACACAGGGTATGCTGTAGTGACTGATACGCAGGTAATTGAAGCACAGGCCTTACCAGCCCACATGTCAGCACAGGAAGCAGAATTAAAAGCTTTAGAACAAGCCCTAGAATACTTAAAAGAACGAGAAGGGAATATTTACACTGACTCTGCTTACGCTTATGGCGTAGCGCATGATTATGGCCATATATGGAAGGCTAGAGGTTATCTGACAGCAGCAGGTACACCTGTAAAACATGGAGAAGGGATTAAGAGAGTCCTGAACAATCTTCAAAAGGTTAAACGAGTGGCCATCATGAAGATAGCGGCACACACAAGCGCAAAAACAATTGAGGCAAAAGGAAATGCATTTGCAGATTTGACTGCAAAACAGGCAGCTCTAGGGGAAGGAAGCCCTGAGACCTTAGCAGCGGTAGAGGTGAGTATCCCAGAACCAACATGGCAGCAGCTGAGTAAATTACAGGAGCAAGCAGGGGAGAGCGAGAAAGATAAGTGGGTCAGAATGGGAGCAGCACCAGACCTTGACAATGTATGGAGGGAAGGGGGCAAAATATGCCTGCCTGCCTCTCTGTACCCAGCAATGGCAGCGGCAGTTCACCTACCCACACACGTCAGTTCCAATTCCATGTATAGGATTGTGAACCAAGGATGGCTCGCCCCTGGATTCAGTAGTACTGCAAGAAACTACTGTGCAGCCTGCCAAATCTATCTCCTGAATAATCCAGGACAGAAAGTGAAAACCCCACGAAAACACCAGGTCCGGGCCCAATACCCCTTCCAGAGACTGCAAATTGATTACATACAAATGCCTAAGAGCGGCCCCTTTGAGTTTGTCCTCGTGTGTATCGATTTATTCTCAGGTTGGCCCGAAAGTTATCCAGTAAAATCGGCTACAGCTAAAGCCACAGCTAAGAAACTGATCACTGAGTTAATACCTAGGTTTGGTCTTCCTGAAACCATAGAATCAGATAGGGGGACACACTTTACAGGAGAAATCATGCAGAATGTGATGACCATGTTAGGGGTTCAACAAAGTTTTCACACCCCTTACCACCCACAGAGTTCAGGATCAGTGGAGAGAGTAAATGGGACAATAAAGTTAAAAATACAAAAAGCCATGCAAGAGTTAAACAAGCCTTGGCCAGAATGCCTGCCTTTGGCTTTGTTCTCTAGAAGGTACACTCCAACAGGAAAAACAGGATTATCCCCATACGAAATACTTTTTGGGAATGCACCTAGATTAGGTCTATACTTTCCACAGAGTATGCAATTGCAATGTGATAGTTTGACTGCATATGTGATACAATTACAACGTCTAACTAAGATCCACAAAAGTGTGTATTCTTCTCTTCCAGACCCTAATTCAATAACAGGTACACATACGCTGCTACCAGGGGATTATGTATATGTAAAGAAACACACCAGAAAGACATTGGAACCCAGGTTTGAAGGTCCTTACCAAGTACTCTTGACCACAGCCACTTCAGTAAAGCTGGAAGGAAAACCTACCTGGATACACGCATCACACTGCAAGAAACAACCCGAGAAAACAACATGATGAAATATCTACTTACATATTTTTTGTTGAAGATTGTTGTTTTACAAATATATGCATGGACTCCTGGTATTAATGTACTTGAGGTAGAAGAAACAATGACTTTTGAATGGAGTATAGATGATCCTAAAGTAGCAAATGTATCAGGATATGAGATAAATAAGGATTACACTGTGGGTAATTATACTGTTGAAGGACATAGGCGACCGTTTCATGTAGATGTAGGTATAGCATGGATACAGGCAGACCCCCTCTCAGAAGTAACCGTAACTTTCCAGTGGAATGATAATATGGGTTTCCCCTTTAACAATAGTAAGAACCATAGGTGTCATAAAATATCCCTTTCACAGACATGGAAACAAGCCCGGGAACGGGTAGTGGGACAAATGTACCAAATATTAACAGTCATGGCAGAAGGAGGGAATATAACCGAAGGGATGTTTAATCTGACAGATATTACTGTTAATCAATCCAGTACTTTCCTCTGTGCCTCTTGGTGGAGGGAAGAGAGAAATGATGGGTGGTATTGGAGTGCAGAGGCCTATGGGTTTCACATACAAATGGAGGAAGAAGTAACGCCAACAATTGAATCTTCCATATTAACACCCGTACCAAACACTTGCATAAATGTATCAACATCACAACAGAAAACAAAAATAAAATTCAATATCACCTTTCCCTCGATACCGGAGTGTAGGTATAAACGAGAATGGTACGACACACTATTGGGACTGACAGGTACAGGGATGGGAATTTTAAACTCGGTCGAGATAGAAGAAATGAACAACAGATGGAAGCATGCAGGGGGACACATATCTGACAGCTTGACTATCACAAGCAAATGGTTACCCACCACTTTTGAAACCCAATTGCAAGAAATACCCCTATTACAATTTTTGGGAGGGTTAATAAATCACACGATAGGAGCAGAGCTCCAGCTGTGGAATCAAAATCAACAGTTTGTAAATTTCACACAGTGCTCTTTTAACCTCTTATCCTATCATATACAAATAAATAGGGCCAGGACTGAACTACAGTTGGGAAATTATCATACCTGGATGAAATATTTTAAGGGTTTAACTGACGATGGTGTATGGTTCCAAGTAAAAGGGGATAAGATAGAATGTGAGGAGAAATGGTGTGTAGGAAGGTTTGAAGCATACCGGGTAGAAGATGTAATGGAAATGTGTAAAATAGTGGTCATGCCACTAGTAATTAAAGACGAGTTTTGGTATCCAGAAATATATGGGAAATATGTAGATAAAAGAAACAGAACCCATGATTTAACTCTATGTGAAGGAACTAATAAGGGAATGGTATGTGGCAGAAGTTCCCCAGTATATGAACCTTGCTTGTTAAAATACCAAACTAGCATATGCAAAATGCAAAGAACACCGATAAATGTGAACAATAGATTCATAGAAATAGGACCCCAGCATATTTGTATCATTACTAATGATAACCGCACCATGTCAGCATTAAATAAATCGGCGCCGTTTGCGGGATGTATAAAAAAGATTAAAGTATTACAATGGGGTAACGACACCTATCTTTTTGAACCAGACGCCGATAAGATATTCTCTTCAGTCTATGAGGTACATAATCTCACTGACACTACACCCTTTATAATTTCTTTAGACCCACTAAAACAGGTTTTGGAACAATCAGAGTTGTTAAGACAACACATAGAAACACTAGAACATACCCTACAGAATAACCTTGTATCCGCAATTATTGACAAAGGTAGACTAGTACATCTTTCCTCACAGATACAACAGGATACTGCACCACATTGGTGGGATATATTTAGTGGAATGTCTTCTACAGCAACCAATACCTTTCACTGGTTGTTAAGTCCAATGGTAATTATTATTCTAATATTAATATCACTTACAATCACGAATATATGTGTATACAGGAAAATAAATAGGAAAATTAGGAGAATAGACAGGGTATACTGATAAATGTGTATTGACATCACCCTACTCCTATAAAACTCCTCTTCTTGAATTTTAAGATGTTGGTAATACCTAGGGAGATGGGTTCTACCCCTCTGACAACTCGCGGTCAGGGAAAGGACTCTGGGGAAAAACTGACTAGAACTTATTCATGAGGACCCAGGGGGAAGGAGAGGATGATGTCAAAGGGGGAAATTGATAAGGTCAGGGATTTAATTTAGAGTTCTCACTTAATATGATGCCTACATGTAAATCTGTTTTTAACTTTTTGGCTGTTGAACTCAATTGAAGCTGCTTTTGTTTTCTTGTAACTATATTGCCATGGTGTTGAAGCTTGTGTTCGTAACCCAGGTGACTCCTGTTGTTGTTTACCCTTGCCCTGTGTGGGGGGGTTGTGCTAATGCTATTGTTTGTATAAAAGGCCTTGGAAAGATTAAAGAGCAGCAGTCCATTATGCTCAAGAACTGATACACGGATTTCTGACTCTGTGTCTTAATTCCTATATGAAGCAATAATTTGGCAAAGCAATATAAACTATAAGCAACTTATTTAAAAGTTGAATCTAACAGCCCAATTTAGACATTTTAACTTGGGGGTGTACTCACTTTTGTTGCCAGCAGTTTAGACATTAATGGCTGTGTTGAGTTATTTTGAGGGAACAGCAAATTTACACTGTTACACAAGCTGTATATTCACTACTTTACATTGTAGCAAATGTAAACATGTCACATGAAAAGATATAATAAAATATTTATAAAAATGTGAGGGATGTACTAACTTTTGTGAGATATTGTATTTTACTCGCTGTATATATTTTTGAAAGTATACTTTCTGTGGCCTTTGTTATGGTCTCTGTTCCAGGTATGTGTAAGGTTTCTGGTGCAGAGGCTTCACACTGCTAAACAAGCTACATATAAAGAATTTGGTGAAGCCAGTCATTTCAACTCTGAGTGTGAATAAAAACAATATTATAATTTTTCATAAAAACCAAGAACTCCAAAACCAATGAGGGACATCTGACAGCCATTTATTTCAATATTAGCACATTTACAGCAATTACACAGAGCAGAGATAAAATATTACTATGGGAACCATATACATAATACTGGCAAAATTAAATACAATAAAAAGTGAAAAGTGCTTTGCAAGTATAAAAGCCTCAAACTAAAGAAAACGGTATCATACAATATCTTTACAAGTTTACAAAACATGACCAAGTTAACATTCCCACCTCTACAAGACCCTGTAAACACTGGGCTTTCTCCTGCTTTTCAGAGGGGCAAAGGATGGGAGGCTCCATGATCACTCCTGGACCTCAAACATTATCAGACTTTAAAACAGGGACCTACAAGCAATTACTTTATTACCCCCCCTCCACTTTTAATGTGAACACTGACATTCCAGACTGTGTGTAGGTGGTCTTACAGTTATAATGAAGATAAATTACAGCTGCCAAGCTGGTGCATACCTTGTACAAACCAGAGTCATTTTGAGGCAAAGGATTTTGTACATTAAAGAGACACAGCCTGAAACCCAAACTTTTATTATAGAGATGGTCAGCCACCAATAAGCATCACATGATACTTCATTCATGTCATAACCTCTTAACTTCCCCACTACCAAGCACATCAGGCGACATTGAACAGATGTACTCATCATAAAAACACACACCTATCAATGTGTCATAACACCTGAAAAAAGTTTAGTATAATTGTACAAATTAGTAGACACTGACTACTGACAAGATAAGGTCAATCCTAAATGGCTACCAATAGACTGGCTAGCTATATGGTTACCAAGTCCCTTTTTTTCATATAAGTCAGTAACAAAGCTGTTTCATAAATTACTTGTCTGCACAATATGAACTTCTATAACAGAGAGACCTATGTATTCTGGCATTTCCAAAGTAAAAAAGTTAAGGAAAACAAAATTTGCTGACTGTGTGGTATTATGACTAGGCTATATTTAATGCACATTGGTTGTTTATGTGAAAATAAGACATTTATTTTGCACTGGCATTTAAAGAATGTATAAAGAAAGTCAACTGCACAGATGCTCTTACGAAAGAGAAACTGGTATAACACATTTAGATTCTAGACTATGACAAATATAGGAGGCTTGGCTCCAAAGATATCTAAGGATGCTTTAGAACAATGTCTAAAGAAACCCTGTGTTACGTATGACCTCACCTTTTAAGGGGAATTTAAGGAGAAAAATTTGAGTTGTGGTCACAGTTTTCCTTTCAGGCACTTTGAAAGAGACCCACAATCTCTTAGAGTGGTCACTAGTAACAAATAATGCATGTTTTCCAGTTATACTGCCAATGCAATCTGTGCTCATTTGTAGATTTCTTCTAAATTCGCACCTGGAAGTGTGGAAAACACGTACTATAATTGGTCCTTGGGGACTTTTTTAAAAGGTAACTTTATATTAAGCATACATATTTTATTAGTTTGTAGTTCTAGAATTTATGTTTTTGCAATGATGAATTCAGTCTTTCCCAATGTATTATCAAGCGATATTTAAAGCCTATTTCAGGCCAATATTAACCCCTGTCCCTCACCCCCTCTAACTGACCACTTGCACGAAGAACAAAAAAAATATACAGCATTGGCGAGGGGGTTCATGTTTTGGCTGGTGATAGGTTTTAAAAAAAACCAATTTAGTGTACCATAGAGGTTAATAGGCTGCTTACCTGTCAAAATATATACAACCCAGACCTGTATACCCATATGTTCATACTGCTGTGTGTAAGTGATTGGTGAAAAAAAATTGACTTTTTGCTCATTGTAAATGTTTTTTCTTGGATTCTGTTGAGGGACACAGGAATTCAGAAGCAGCTGGGTTATACTAACCCCCCCCTCCTTTAGGAGCTTGGGGCACTGACAAACAGGAATATTATTTAAGTCAGTCCGATATAACCCCTATTCTACTCAGCAGGCCTGAGAAAGCAATATGTGGGACCAGCACAAAACACAGATAAGTGGAACCTGTGTCATTCAGTGCACTGTAGACATTTGTACATGCCATACAATTTGTTTCCTAATTTTCTTACTTGTCCAAAAAGGGACACAGGAGTTCAGATATATTGAGAATTTCCAAAAACACAGTCTGCAACTCAGGATTACCTAAAGGGCCAAATCTTAACTAGGTGGAATGAAGATGCCTGCAAGCCAGGGGAATCTATGACCATAGAAGTTTACAGAAAGTCAATCTTGATGCTCAAAACCAGGACAGGAGACCAAGAGATCTCGGCTATGGGGGAAGGACTGCATCTGAAGGAACACTGAGTCTTCTTTCAGAATGAATGTCAGAAAATGGAGAACAGAGAACTCCACCTAGTGGATGCCCTGGTACAACCAGCAGTGAAGTTTGAAAAACTGCCCAGCAGTTAAAAATGATGAGTTAGCTACTGGTGCTTCAGCCCAGCCAGCCTTAACCATAGTCTTCAGAGACAGGGTCACACCTGGAGCTGTGCCACAGCTCTGGACCCGAAAAATAACACAGTATACCAAGGTCTGGAAAACACCACAATG
This sequence comes from Lithobates clamitans, assembly GCA_037952925.1. Lineage (NCBI taxonomy): Eukaryota > Metazoa > Chordata > Amphibia > Anura > Ranidae > Lithobates > Lithobates clamitans. The sequence continues at coordinate 6,598,578 of JBBGZY010000498.1, forward strand.
CAGAGCCCAGTGCCTGACCATTCCTGGCTAGCCCTGCATGTCCAGTACTGAGGGGTCCGGGTACTGCCTTCAAAAGGTAATGCTAAAGAACAGCTGATACAGATAGCCACTATAAAAACCAACTCAAGCAGATATGTAGTGAAGAAATTTGATTGAAGTCATTAAAAAACATTCCACAAAGCAAGAAAGGTGGTAGACTTTTTCAAAAGAACTTTAGAAAGACATCCCGACCTCCTAGGACACTAGGAAAAAACTGACCCATGCTGGGTAGAGGAGGGATTAGAACCAACTTACAATCTGTTTGCCAGTGTCCCAGCCTCCTGAAGGCAGCTGTATAACCCCAATGTTTCTGAATTGCTGTGTCCTTTGACAAGAAAGAGCATCAGTAGAACATCAAATGATTTCAAAGCCAGATTGTTACCCTGTTTCCTTGATTCCCAACAAAAGCAGAAGGGGTAATGCTGACCAAGTAATCTACATATTTAGACTTTGAGTCATCAGACTCAAAAAAGGATAATCATGTAAATCATGTAATCATGGGTTTGCGCCCCCCCCTCTCTTTGTCATAATATATAGTATGTTTTTGCGGGCATACTGCCTCTAAGAATTCTGCAGGATTTTCCAGATGAGGTATCCCAGCCAATAGGAGCACCTGGAAGGTGCTGGGACAGGGTTTGGAGCCTATAAAAAGGGGCCAGAACCAGAAATGGCCCTCTTTGGACCTTCTAACAAAATAGCTTTAGCACAGAGCTCCCCCCAGCACTTGAACTGTGCTGCAACATGGAGTCACTATTGAGGCAGCTGTTGAAGAAGGCAGAGAGCGGTGGAGGAGAGGCTTGGCTACAGCGCTGGGTGAAGAACAGGGGCCAGTGGAGAAGCTCGGGAGCCCGGAAGACAGCGGTGCACCCCGTCCAGACTTACAAGCCCAGCGGGATTTGGTGGTACTGGCCGTGAGAGAGAGAAGCTAGCACCGGCGTGAGCGGAGGAACAAGCCGCCTGTAAGGTGCAGGGAAGAGAAGGCGCACCAGGAGGTGGAGCCGCAGTCGTCAGAGGGCAGCACGAGTGCTCCCTTCATGGAGGACGGTATGAACAGACAGGAAGGGCTAAAGAGGCAGGCCCCATCTCCTCCTCCAGCGCCGACTGGACAGAGGTAATAGAGGCAGGTCCGGCGCACGTGGAGTGAGACAGCGGGTGGCACCGCTGCCTACTCCTCCAACGGGGGGAGTTTGTAGCGCCAGCGGGGAATCAGACAGCAGCTCAGTATTGTAAAGGGCCCATATCAAGGGTAATGCTATCGCGGTTGTGTGGGGTAACATCATGTATTTATCTGCATTTGAGACTTCACTGTTTAGAACGGCCTTTGTACTGGTGTCCGGGGCTTTTAGGATTTCTGAGTTGGTCCCGCCCAACAAAGTTCGGAGGATGTATAGTTTGACCAGATCCTCCTGGAGGAATCGGTGCTTAAAATATTCATCAAGCGATCCAAAAACGGATCAATTGGGCAAAGGTCATTGGCTTTCTATTTCTGCAGATGAGGATGTTGGTATTTTTCCAGTAGGGATGGTTCATTAATACCTTTCATTACACCCGTCGGGTGCGGGGCATTTACCGATTCATACAGGTGGTCTTCCCCTGACTAAATTTCAATTTGACTTTGTTTTCAAGAAATGTTTAAAATATATGGGATTGCAGCATTTTAAGTTTACACCACATTGTTTCAGAAGCTGCCAGGAGAGGTAGGTCAGAAGTTGACATCAGAGCGTTAGGTAGGTGGGAATCCAAGCGATATAAAGTTTATATACGTCCTAATCTTTTTTTTTTATTTCCCAGATGGCCCATGTTATGTCTGGATCCTCGAGCACTCCTATATTTTCTGAGGGCGCAAGAGAGCAGCTCAACGGAATTATTCTGAGAATCTATCCTTTCCTTTCGACCAATGCTGTGGAAAAGTGTGCGGGGCCTTCAGTGGAAACAGCTATACATAATGCTATCCAGATTGAATCAAAGCTGCCCCCCCCCCTTTCCATTCTAATTATACACATGGGGGGAATGATTTGGGGAGGATGCGGATACCAGATTTACTATTCATGTGATTTGTATAGATTTAAGTTGACCTCTCCTAATACCACTATTATCTTTTCGGAGATCGTTCCACGCCTGTCTTGGCTTTACTCTCTGCAATGCCAAGTCATGGAAAAAATGAGGAAGAGGATAAATAGGGTGCAGGAAAAATATTTGCCTCTTCTGGATGGCTTTTCTTACAGGCATATTGACCTTGAAGGCGGTATTGCAGGATTGTATCGCCAGGACAGGGTGCACCTCTGAGGTGGGGCTTGACATTTTTAATCTTGGACTGCAGTCCTGCATTGCATTGGCCGCGGGTATGTGTTAGGCCGGACTTTTTCTTTGAAAAAGTGCCGGCTGGTGGGCACTGTTTATTGCAGTAAATTGCTTGAGTTCTGACAACTGAGCGTGATTGGTGGTATTTGTGAAACTACTTCATTGTTATTGAATAACAAATTATTGACAATAATTTGATCTGTATGTTTTGGTAAACCAATAAATAGAGCCGTGGCCATTTCATGCCATTGTCTGTGTATTGGTCTTTAGTTAATGTTTAAGGGTTTTTTTTTATAGGGGGTTGCAACCTGTGGTCCCATGTAAAAGGAGGGCACAACCCTTTGGGCCCTCCTTCATGGGTCTGCAGCCGCCCCCTTTTCTCTTTTTCATAATATATTGTATGTTTTTGCAGGCATACTGCCCCTTTAGGAATCCTGCAGGATTTTCCAGGTAAGTTATCCCAGTCAATAGAAGAAACTGCAAGGAGCTGGAACAGGGTTTCAAGCCTATAAAAGGGGGCCAGAACCGGAAATGGGCCTATTTGGACTTTCTAGTAAAATAGCTCCCCCTCCCCCTAGCGCCAATTTATGTGGTTTTTCCACCACCCTGGGCATCGTTTCTTGCAGCAACTTGCTCGAGTTCTGACAACTGAGCATGATTGGTGATATTTGTGAAAATATTTCATTGTTATTGAATAACAAATTATTGCCAATATTATGATTTGTATGTTTTGGTAAATCAATAAATAGAGCCATGGCCATTTCATGCCATTATCTGTGTATAGGTCTTTATCTAATGATTTTTCTAGGGTTTTTTATGGGGGGTTGCGACCTGCGATCCCATGAGGATTCTAAAGCATTGGCCACAAGTATATTTTTACTTACATATACATACACAGTGCAATATGACAATAAATGGATTTTTTTCCCCCTAAGGCCCTTTTTCTATAAATATAATCTTATTCGATAGAGATTCATTTTAGTATTATTTGGCGGAAAACATTTACAGATTTTATATATCTTTATGTTTCGAAAAATACTCTACAAAACTTACTGGGAGTTTGCTAGCTATTGATAATGACTATGGTTGACTGAATAGGAAAAAGATGGTTATATATACATACACAACTGAGCATGCAGTGTATGACTGTGAAAAATCAATCACCTTGTCTACATTAAACAGACTCGGACAGATGGAAAAACGCAGCAATGCTATCAATCCCTCCAGTTTGGGGTCTCCAACTTCTACAATATGCATATCTAAAGTGGATACCATAATTAAAACTCAATGACAAATTGTATACATTCTGATTTGTTGCAAAAAAAATATGCATGCTTTTAGCCTAATTGTTTTTTCTTTAAAATGAAATGAAAAAAACATACAGAAAAAAAAAAAATGCTCCATTAATCCCAATATATAAATGAGCACCATATATACAATTTTCCTAGAACTATTTTTTATGTGAAAACATTATGGGAGAGATTTACTAAAACTGGTGTACACAGAGTCTGGTGCAGTTGTGCATAGTAAGCAATCCGCTTCTACCATTAGCTTGTTCAATGAAGCTTTGACATACACCACATGCTATAAACCTGTTGGTAGCAGGCAAAAAAAAAATCAGCCTAATTTCATGTTTTTTGCTCTTACACTTGGCTACTGAGAAGTGTCACAATTTTAATCATCAAGAATATCTAAAGCACATTGTCTCATACCTTTACTGTCAGCATTCTTGATTTGCTATCGATTAGCTATTGTTTACAGAACATATAAGATCTAACATGTTCTAGGCAGTATTAATATGGCAAAAAAGGTATCATAACTAGGCAATACAGTAATCAGCTTGAGAGACAAACGCAATATTACCAAGATTAAAAAAAAAAAATGATGGCAGGGCATACATAGAAAGATTTTTCCTAATCCTTAAACCGACTACAATCTTATTTGTGTCTTGACCAACAATAATTAGTGCTTCTAATTGACATAAACATTCCTAAATTCCTTTTGTTCTGCAAATATTTTGCCTACCCTGGTTTCTCCAACCTCTCCCTATCTAAATCCATCAACATTTTGGATGATAATAAATAAAACCTTTCCATTTTATTGCATACCTTAGATTTCAGACCCTGTGACATCATCACTAGGTCCTTTTGCTTCTCTATACAATACAAGACTAGCAGGGTGCTCTACATAGCTTCCTGAGAACAGTAAGCTGTGGTAGTAGGCAAATGTGATGCTGAGCCTCCATGATTGGAATAACAAACTCAATGAATAAAAAGGGAGGGCCTGGGACAGTAAGGTTGGGGAGGAAAAAGATGGACTTCTTCCAGCCAGGAAATTAAGTGGGTTCTAGCTGACTTGCTGCAATTTAGAACACACACTTATTAATTTACTATTATACAAAAAATTATTTTCATGGCTACCATTATTTTACTACCTCAACAGATTTAAAATTCATACATTCAAAGTTGTTAGACATCATCATCATGACAATGAAGTATACTAACATATTTTTAAAACTAGCATTTAGAATTATTATTTAGAATTTTTATCTAAGAAATGTTATGTCTGTAATTTCACATTTTTTATTACTGGCCAACAGCACAACATTTTACTGCTCCAATGTCTGTTATTTACGGTTAAATATATTAAAAGAAAACCCTAATTTTCTCTCTAAAAAAAATAAAAAAAATATATGCTTTACTACATCTCACCTGTATTTTATTTTCTCTTTTCTAAATTTCTTTGCGGTTATTAGAGTTCTGACTTTTTTTGCTCCACCTGATTCAGAATACATTGGGTCCAAACTCTAAACTATTAGAGAACAATCCTCTCCATATGTCGTCACCCTTCCTTCCACATTAGTCCAATCCAGATCTAGGAAAATAGCACTGAGAATTCCCTTCTCTGAATTTAATGTCCACGTTGGGTTACTTAACCAGATGCACAATTTATTAAATGCAAAAAAAAAAAAAAAAGTGGAAACTGGAATACTAGCAAACTGTTCATCTACTTGTTGTGAAACAATTTGGAGGGATCAAGGGGGCATTTTCTACTTTATAGCTAAGAGCCAAGGAATATTCAGACTTAAAAAATGCATTGCAATCGTGACTGGCACCCTTTCATTTGTAACATTTTAAAGCTGAACTCCAGCTAGATAAAATTAAGATTAAAGCTTTTTTTTTTAAATTCAACTACTGTTAAATATATGAATGAGATTTTTTTGCAATCTCCTATAGAGCAGCACTCAGACTGGGAAAGGAAAGGACAGGACTGCAGGCCAATCAAGTTGTGCTGCGTGCAAATATATGGTCAATGAACATGCTGACAGGAAGAGACAGCATACTGAACAAAAGGATAACCTAACTATAATAGAGAAAATAGTGTCATTTGACTGTGCTGTATAGGAGGGCTGTTGAATCTTAGAATTGGATGGACAGAAATACAAATTCTAAGGCAGGCGAAACAGCTCCTTTATATGTATTTCACATGTGTATTTATCCGTTTGCCTGAAGTTCAGCTTTAAGAAACAGTCACATGACTGTTGAAGGTGAGGCTAGACTTAGATATGCCATGATTACCAGTCTACCGTTTTTACTCACATACCCATTATTGGGCAATCGCATATAATGGGGAATTTCACTTTTACAGGCCAATCCAAAACCAAGGTAAAAAGGTAAATAGGATTATTTGCAACATCTGTATAAGTACGTAGTTGACACTTGTGATAAGTATTTAATTCATAGTATTTATGAGTTATTCCATCCATCTTTCAAGTGGGAGCTTTAGAAAACAGACGTTAATGAGCTATAACTACTATTGAGCACAAAATAAAATGAACTGCCTTTCAAAAAATTGTTTGCGTGGAACACAAGAACAAACTTGTGTGGAAAAACTGAAGAAGTCAATGTCTTCTTAATTACAGTATGTTTAATATAACCTTAAATAAGAACTACATTTTATCCAAGTTACTTAAAACACATAAAAACTATGGACCTCATGTACTAAGACAACCTTATTTTTCTTAGTCCACTAAAAGCAAGTTCTATTGCACACTTTCATACATGAGGCCATATTAGCTTGATTCACTGTATTATACTGCTGCAGTCCAAACATGCTATGTGTTACGTGTCCCTTAACTGCAGGCAACTTCAATGGGGAGTTATTAAAACCATGTGCAAAAGCAGCCAAAAGATTTCTCTCACTCCTTCAAACTCTTTAGGAAAGTCGGTAACAAGCTTGTATTCAAGTGTTCAATTCCTAAGCAGCCTTGGTGAGAAGTCACACTAACGTTGTACCACATGATCCTTTAGTGCATGCTCAGTTTATGCAGGCATTGTCTCCAAGAACATAAAAAGAAAATAAGTCATATATATGCATGAATTGAATTATATTTACACAGAGGGAGGTTGTATGGGAAACCCCTGAAACATTTGGGAGACCCTAAGTGTCCACTTTTCCATACGTTCCTTCAGGAGGCCTGTAATTCTTTGGGAAAGCCTTCAGCTGCAGACTGCTAAACGCATATTTGCGACATCCCACGTTCTTCATGGTGTTTTCCCGGCGACAGCCCTCACTGGGGAGAAAACAGGCAGAAAAAATAAACGAAAACCTGGACAAACAGTGAAAATGTGGGTAAAAGCAGACACTTAAAGCACACTATGGATGCTAAAGGATGCAGATGCATGTTAAAACTGTGGTATGTGCAGACCAGCCTTACAAGCAGGATTGTATCTTTGTGGAATAAAAAGCTTTAAGTATTGCATTTTATGTTCACAAATAAAGCATGATAAGAGCAAGGTAAACCAGCTTTGCTATACCGTACCTGAGAAGTAAGGAATAAAAATGTTGACCCAAAAACAACCAATAAAGAGACAGGATGTGTCACATGGGTCATGAAAAAAAACACATACTCTGACTCAGGCTTTTGTAACCTCTGGTTTACCATTTGTGACCTAGTTAACAACTTATTAAGCACCATGGAATAGGTATACAGAGTAGGACTTATTGAGGATACATCTGTGGCCTCCTAACAGAACTTCTTAGTAAACTCTAAACAATCATATTTTAAGGAAAAAAATACAGTTATTGCAATAGAACTAACCTCTAAGATGCTTCCTGGCAGTGAAGAGCTGGCTGCCTGGAGGACACAGCTGTATGGCCCATGACACTGTGCTTAACGTAATGGGATTATGAGAAATAATACAGAAGTAGTAAACGATTGCCAATCACTGTTCGTCAAAAAAGTACAGTCTTATTACAGTGGAAGCAACCTCAGAATTATTGCCCAGGAGGTGGTGGAAGCAGCACCGACAGAAGGATTTGGTGCAGAATGATGGGCCCTAATGTGCATGATATAATCAGCATGCTTGTAGAAGTAGCAGGCTCCAATATATGTAGCATGTTATATAGAACCAAATTGCAGGCTCGGTATGCTGACATAATATTTCAATTTTAGCTGAAACCAGGCGATTGCCATAATATTACTAATGCTCTTTAACAGTGGTATGAGTAAATCATTCAAAATACTTACCACTGATTCTGACCTTAGAATATTTCTAAAATATGGAAGCATATACAGTAAGAAACCAGTCACAATACATAGTCAGAAGCACCTATGGGTGTCTTGCCCGCAGTTAGAGGTTACAAATTGTCGGGTATAGATTTCAGAGTAAGGGCAGTTAGTGGAATAGACAGCACTAGTGTATTTAGTTGTATGTTTTTTAGGCAATTTGGAAACCACATTATTAAAGTGTGGTTTCGTTTTTTCCCCCCACCTTTAAGATTATTTTTATGTGCACAAGACCAGTTTGCAAAAGCAAAATACTACTGCCAAACAATTACTTTCCTGACAAATAGTTTCCTCCACTTTTCTTCCATCCAAGCCCTATTTCAGATTAATAGGTTCAGTTTCCCTTGTCCACAGATGCAGTACCCTGCCACAAGAGAGGCCAGCCTACTACAGAGCATCTAAGTCTATGCTCTCCAAGAGAACTGGCCAAGGAAGGAGCTTCCACTCCACACTTAATTTTAAGGATTCAGCCTATTTATGTTCTTTATTCATATACAATTACGTATCCATTGATTAGAATAAACAAGCAGCAGGATGGCCACTTCTCCATTCTTCATTGACTAGAACAAGCAGGCAACATGGTGGCTATGTGGTTAGCACTCTTGCATTGTAACTTTAGTGTGATAGGTTTAATTATTAGGGACATTAACTGCATGGAGTTTGCATGGGACTCCTCCTGTGCTCCGATTTCTACCCCAAAACGTACTAGCATTTAATCAAGTTGGTCCGTGTGTTTATGTAGCGGATTGTACTGAGGACTGTAGACCAGGGAGTAGGTTTACATAAAATGATGTACAATATATTAGTACATGAATACGTAAAACAATAACAATTACAACCTTGTGCATAAAAGTTCTACTCTGTTACTTCTCAGATTCCTTTTTAACAGGAAAAAAATAAAAATAAATTTGGTAGGATGCTACAAGAGTTTTAGGCATGAAACTTAGAGAGTTTCACAATAATACATTTACATTGAATTTCAGAGTTTTCAATAATAGATCACCCCTACCCTATGCATCTTTTAGGACATTATAAAAAGCTCATCTGACCAGCATATGTTCATGCTGTTTAGCACATGAAAATTTAATTAACAGCAAACTCCAATATTTTAATGTGGGGGGTATGACGATTTCATCATATGGTGGCTGCAGTGATGGTATTTTATCACGGTGTATCTATTGTTACATTTGCTAGGGAGATATTAAAATACAAGACTATTCTGCTGGCTGGGAACAATATGTGTGATACACATGGTCTACTATATTAGAGCCATCAGTGAATATCATGCACATAAAACTCCAGTACAGAAAGCTTTATTATCAGAGCTTTCAAAAGCTCAATTGAGTACAAGCATTGGCTGCACACTGTACATATAAAATCCCACCACAGCTACCAATCCCATAAAACGTAAACTCGTGACAGATTTGTTATGTTTTTGCCGCATTTATTGTACATAGAGTTGAAATAAAGTATTTGAAATGTCTGAAAACATGACTAACTTTGGCATATTAAAAGAACAACGGAAGCATAATAAATCACAGGCTGTAATAATCATTCAGTTCTGTGCAGAAGGCACTTTTTTGGACCATACCACTGCCCCATCATCCATGTCAACACCAAAAGGTTTCACAATGGATTCCTCGTGAGGCTGTACTAAACATCAAAATACCAAAGATGCCCCACGGCATGGTGCAGTTACAATGGTGTGCAGACTTTACTGCAGGACTAGTCTAGCAACTATCGTTGGAAAGGAAATGCAGGAGGCAGAAAGTTAGGAAGATCAGTTAGATTTTTTTGCTTTAAAAAAAGTTACATAAAAATACTTTTTAAACAGCATGCATCTGAGGGAGATTCAATCACTGTAGAGTTCAGTTGATTTAAATGTATTCTAAAGCAATTACACAGCCACTGAAGGCCCTAAAAATCAAAAAATAGATAAGTGTCTTTGCTTTGGAAAGCAGACATGAGTCATTGTATTCCCCATGTCACATAAAATGTGCAATAGCAACAGCAGGTGCAATTCAAAACCCAACAGAATACTGTTATTTGTTGGTATGTAAGCTACATAGTGATATTTGCATGTATTGCATTTGCATGATTTAAATACAGAGCAGCATCAAGGCATGAGGTATGTAGTCATGAAGAAGCTATATATACAAAAACGGTGCTTCATTGCACTGAGCTGTTTCAGACTCCAAATGTAAAATAGTAAGGCATAGATCTAGGACACAGCTCAATCACTTCTCTTGGGTGTCCCTTTCCCTGTCCCCAGGAGGGTCACATTTCCAGGTATACACATCTCAGCTCAGTCTTCATTTGCAACGAAATCTGGCCACCAAGTATGCTACGCTGAGGAAGAGCCACACTATAAGTAAGTTAGGGCTGAGCGCTAGCAAAGGGACAGAGTAAAGGAGGCTGGGGTCCAGCCTGAAATCTCGGATCGGAACCAAGCCACTCAAGTTCTTCTGGGTGACTATTTCTCGCGTTCCAATGCTGTGAAGAGGATAACGTTCGGGAGGGCAGCAAAATAAAAAGGATTATGGGAATTAAATTAAAATCAGAAACATACAGTGGAGAAAATAAAGAAGCAGGAGGGAGGACGCAACATAAAGAGAACAAGTTAGAAATGGACAGTATATTTGTAGGACACAGATAAAGGTGAAGTAAAATAAGATTAGCAGATTAAAAAAGGAGAGAAAAGAGAGAACAGAAAGAGAAAAAAAAAAAACATAAGAAAAAAGCATTGTAAACTAGTGAAGAGTAAAAGAAACAGACTTCTGGTAGGCTTTCATGTTTGATCTAGTTGTGACAGCCACTAGTCCATGCTACCATGCATCATCATGCTGCAAAGCAGTGGCAATCTGAAATGCAAGCGGACCATGAACAACCTTTACAGATTTTGACCCTTTCAGCTTTAAAGATTACATTTTATACTACCATGTTAGTAACTTATATGGTGGGACTAGAGAGTTAATCTAGAGATACTGGGGAATACTGCAGAGATCAAGCTAAAAAAATAAATACCCATTTTTATAAGGGAATACAGGGGTTCCCCGGGTTACAAACAAGTTAGGGACTGTAGGTTTGTTCTTAAGTTGAATCTGTATGTAAGTCGGAACAGGTACATTTTTTAAGTGTAGCTCCAGCCCAAAAAAAATTTAAGCTTTTTGGATAGCACAGGGAAGGGTCAACACCCCTGTAATGTTTGTTTTGCTGTGTGTGCCCATGTTCAGAAGATTTCACCTCACTTTCTGTCCCAATGACAATTGGATTTGGAACATTTTGGGATGTTGTGGAAACAAGGATTGGTGATATAGCATCAGTGGAGGTACCTTTTCCCCAAAATAACTCTTAAAGGAGAGAATTTCCCTTCCTAGGGGTAGATTTCCTCTCACTTCCTGTTGTCTCCTTCGGTTTGTAAGTAGGAGATGTTTGTAAGTCGGATGTTTGTAACTAGGGGACCACTGTACACACTAATCACCAATGACTAAATGACTCACTGACACACTTTTCTTGGCTATGTTTAATTTAGGCGGGGCTACACAATAAATATTATAGGAGACTTGGTGAATTATGCTTAAAGTGGAATTTCAGGCTCTTACTAAGTCGAAAACGACGGTTCTCCCCTTTATAACCACTATTCTAACTATCCTGTAGAAGGAAGATGCTTATACATACCTATTCTCAGGGTGCTCCAGTCCGGTCACATGATCGGCTCCCAGCGGTGGCTTCAGGGGAGAGGAGGGACAGCTGACAACAGTTGCCCCATAGTAAGCCTATGGGTGATGGCACTGCCCAGGCATTCCATCCGTTGTCAGAGCTCTCTCCCCTGAAGCCAGACACTGGGGAGATCATGTGATGGGACCAGAGGGGCTCTGAGAATAGCTAATAAGCATTTTACATTTACGGAGTAGTTAGTATATGAGTCAGAAGGGGGTGAGAGTCGTTTTGGGCTTAGTATTAGCCTGGGATTCCTGATAAGCTAGATCTGACATAAAGATCAAACACTTTGGTATCAGTTTTCAGTACTCTTAGCAAATGGGATGCTTTTAGGGTACCCACATGTATACACTGGTTATACTATATAAGACAACAATAACCATTCTAAACACACCTGCCACTGTTGACTACATGCACAGGGACTCAGTTATCTCAGCCAGTTCTGCTGTCACCTAAAAATGTCCAGTTAATGCTCAAGTAGCAGGGCATAGCCTGTAGTTTTACTGATAATTAACTGTTTATGACTTCTTGGGGGATTTCCCTTCACTTCCAGTCCTTGTGACAAGCTTTCACTGAGAAAAAGTTCAGCTTACATTTATCTACTCCAGCAAGAATCCAGAGAGAACCTCACCAATACTTCCTAGGAGATTTACTGACGTCTCAGTATCAGGCTTTCTGAATGTGAGATACTGCAAGGAGCCTGCTATGGGTTGGTTTGGGAATTCTTTCCTGGCATTGGAAACAGGAGTTCTAATTTTATCTGAAAATAATTTAGATGGACTAGAGCACTACATCAAGGACTGGATGAAAAACCATATGAAAAACCAAAGTAGGAAGCATGTAGGCTGTGTTCCTGTATGCATCTCAAAGTTCTATTTTCAGTTCTGGCAGGGGTCTACCTTTAATTAGGGATACTGCACAAGGCCAAATAACACACTAACCAACATATAGAGGGGCATATTTATAAAGCAGTTAATGTGACATTGACCAAACAATAATTGCTGGTGAATCAATTTCTGTATATAAAAACACATGCACCAGGAAAATGTATCTGCAGTGAATATTTAAGGAATTGCACATTCACTGCTTTATAAATATGCTCTTTAGAGTAATATAGTAAAATACAATGCACGTGTGAGGCACACTGCTTGATACACAGAGGGGACCTCAGTGAAGTGTACTCAAAATCTTTTCTAATTTAACAGCCTCCTGATGCCTGGTAGCATTAGAAATGTGAGTGTATACCCTTCCCACCCAAGATACCTGTTGTTGATGTCAGACTATCTCTGGCAATACTATTAATTTTTGGTGAGGCTGCCAACCTATCAGACACTTCTGGGACTGATCATTAGCCTATAACAGTATCAAGTATCAAGAACACATTGTAAATTCCCCCAAGCTCATGGTCCTCACAATGCTTCCGCAATCCCTTTCAGTGGCAAAGAAATCCATTCTAAGATTTTTCATTTGTGCTGCTTACCAAGCTATCCCTAGATACTGGAAATCCTCTTGAGTTCCTAAGCTACCTGAATGGTTAAATTATATAATGCATATGGAAAGGCTAGTGGCCGATGACTGAGATACCAATGAAAAATGTTGTTTGGTCATCCTGGATGGTGTATAAAAACTCAAAAACACTGTAAATACTTTCTTACCAACTTAAATGCAAACGGGACCAAATCTGACACTTTGACTACCTCTTTACTAAATGACACAAATTAAATTGTTTTTTTGACCACACACAAGATTTTGAAAGCTGAATTGCCTATACTAGATAAATTCACATACTTCAACAGAGAGACTCCTTCCCTACCATCTTCTTCTCTTATCGTAGTACCCTACTCTAACTACCCTACCAGTTTCCTTTTTTCCTCATCCCATTCATTTCTGATTTCTTTTAACCCTCCCTGCTCTCTTTTTGTTGATCTAGAAATAGAAAGCACTTTGTTTCTCCATTCAATTGTGATGGCTTTTCCTCACTGACTAAAATGGCCACCTCTGTTAAGCATATGTTACCTTGTTGCCAATGTTGGATGTTTATGACCTCAAAAGCTAAACTATCAATGCCCAAGATGTAACTTATCTGTGTTCCCTAAATAAAGTCTATTTGAAGGAAATGTGTGTGTGCTAAAACTAGGAAAGGGTCAAATAAAAGAACGAAACAGAAAGGGTAAGATGAAACTGAAAATGAGGATGAAAACAGACACATAAAGACAACGCAGAGGAGAACAAGCTAGGGGGGGGGGGGCATCTTTAAATTACAAAGGGGGAAAGGCTGCAGACTGGTATCATATCCTTATATGTGGAAAATATAGTGCAGGGTTACAGGTCAATGCTATGTTTATACTGGCACATTAACAGGAAATACAATGCTACTTTTATTAATGAGATATTTTTATTCCACAGCTGCTTCTGCACATAGAACATTAATGCGGGAACATCATAATCAACAAAGTGAGATGGCAAGGGGAGGCGAAGTCGTGACAAACATTCAAACCTTATAAGCGCTCTGACAAGGAGCTGGGATGTTTAGAAGCAGAAGTAGGCAAACTATGGCTCCTGAATTGTTTGACGACCTCTCCCAGCACCTTGGCTGGCTGTCAGTCCCACACCACCTAGAAACAATAGGTTGCCTACCTATGCTCCAATGTATAGCTGCAAGTGAACTAGCATAATCTGCAGATGCGTTCCCAATCATAATAATGGCTGCAGTCTTTGTAGGACATAAGGTATTGCTTTCTTACGGATTTCATCAGTGCAGCCAGACTGTGTTCATAAGTGCATTTTGCAACTCATCTAAGGATCAGGATTCCTAAAATTTTAATCTAATCTAAAAAAGATCCAAATCAAAATTGAATTTTTATTACTTCTCTATGATAATGAAAATAAGAGTTTTGCATAAAAATGCTCTTGCCATCTAGAAATATTCATAAAAACATAGCACACAATCTTTGTTTTCTGGGAGTAGTTATTTCTTTCTTTTTTTGGGAAGCCCACATCTGTAGCTCATCCAGTTCTTGTACTTAGACAATAATAAACAGCAAGCTCTCCTTACCTTCTCATACACTCCAAAGCTTGTGTAAAGACCTGCGGGGCCATCCCATGTTCATGTTGCAAAATTAAGCATTGCTCCAGTGTCACTGACATAGCAGTACGATCCTTGGCACTTTTACAGCTTGTAAACCGAACTCCATTGAGTCGTCGACATATCTGGTTAAGAATAATGAATACACAATTCAAAAGACATAATAACAAATGAAACACTAGTAAACTGAGAAAACATGGGAGGGCCTCCGATTTTTACTATACTGTTTAAACCGAGAGTGTCAAACTGGTGGCCCTTTGCTGATAGTTGTGCAGCCCTGGCACCCCGAAATTGGTGTCGGGAGCAATAATTGGTAAGGGGACTCTAATGGTATTGATCTCTTGCTGTCCCATGTAATGCATCCCCAGTTTTTCGCTCCTGTAGCATATCTCCAATCTACAACCACATCTGTAGCATATGACAGTCTCCTTTAAAATCTCTTATACTGAATATTATGTGTGGACCATTAATGACGTCAGGGGCTGCCGTTGAGGCATCCTGTACCTCGCATGTGGACTACCTGAAGTATAAACAAACATTTTTTCTATGTCTTACAGTTATACTGAACGAAAAAAAGAAATGCCCAGTAGCATTTTAAATGTACCTGGTTTGACTGGAAACGGACAACCCTTGATGTAAATAAAGCGTCTGACCCTCTCAAGTGAAAACATACAAGTCACAGTTGTCATTTCATTACATAAAGGGGAACTGGACGCCTCTGCTGGTTAGATTATGTCATTATGTAGCACTACAAACACAGTGTTGTACGATAGTGTGTATGGTAGTTACAGTGAAAGTAAGAATGGGAATGCAAATATGGTTAATCCATGACCCAGACCGTTCTGGGCATTTATGTTCACAGAGCTGTTTTTCAACCTTTAGCTGCCATGTACTTCTGCGACTATTGCACCTTAGCTTATTTACAAAAATGAAAGGTCAAGTTCACCTTTACAATAAAATACACTATTCTATCAAGGGGCCC
Organism: Lithobates clamitans; assembly: GCA_037952925.1. Lineage (NCBI taxonomy): Eukaryota > Metazoa > Chordata > Amphibia > Anura > Ranidae > Lithobates > Lithobates clamitans. Next base: position 6,614,274 of record JBBGZY010000498.1, read on the forward strand.
CACAAACAGCTTTCCAGTAGGCCAGGAGAGGATTCCCAGAAGCCTGCCCATAAGCTTCCACTGTAAAAATCAGACCTTTCCTGGCCCTGATTTGAGATGTTATGTACATTAAGCACCAAACCTCCAATATCACAAGAGCAACTGCTCTTCCTCATTCAAAACCCCAGCATGCCCTGTAGCAGCAGCACTAAGCTCAGCAGGCTTTGGGGATGCGCTTATGGCCTACTGGTATGGCATTTAACAAAGCAAAATATTTTAAAGTTACATAGTATTTTTTTTTTAACACCTTGACTGAACGGTGTATTTTATTGAAAAGGTGAACTTAGCTAGCCTTTAAAACTTAGTTCCAGACAGACGTAAAATTTCACTAATTAACCACTTCAGCACCAGAAGGACTTACCCCCTCAATGACCAGGCCATTAAAGTGACCCTGTGAAGATAGTAAAAATACTTAAATTTTTTTTTTGCAAGAAGAGCTCTTGTACTCGCCTTTTCGGTGGCCTGCATCCCCCACCTCTGGTTCATTCCAGTCTGCAGCCTCCATCAGTGTCTTTGACATTTAACACTTCCTGGGAGTGTCAGATGCCCGTGTCCCTCCACTGTACACCATGGTTTCACCCTTCGACTGCTGGGCCCTCTAACGATGTAGGGGATTGTAGGATGGTACCACAATGCATAGGAGGAAACACCAGCATCAAACCATAGAAGTTTTGAATGCAAAGACACTGATAGAGGCTGAAATGCATAGTGCTACCAGCAAAGAACGCCCAGCTACATAAAATGGCAGAACAAAATTAAAAATGGTTTGCCAAACAGTTCACATACATATGTTTCAACTGTGTATCTGACAGCTCAAAAATCTAGAGTTCAGCTTTAAAAATAATTGCCTGTTAAATTATTCACACACATCACTGTAGGCCATTTGTAGATAATTAACCCATGTATGGGTGCAGGAGACTCCAGCTTAACCCCTTCCCGCCGACCGTACGCACATATGCGTACTCGGCTTTCCGGGGTTATACCGGGATGATGCCCGTTGTTTTCAGCGGGCGATCGGCTACCCATATGTAACAACCGATGCGGCTAAAAGCCGCTCAGTTGTTATACCGGAGGAGCGGGAGGGGACATCCCCCCCCTCCCGCCGCCTCCCGCCGCTGTTACCGGGCCTCCCGTGCAATCGGGAGTCCCGGTGTCCGTTCGGCTGCCTTCGGCGGCTGGGGGCGGACTGGAACGAAGCTGCGAGCGGCTTCGTTCCAGCCTTCTTGTTGAAAACGCGGAAGCAACGTCATGACGTCACTTCCCGTTTACTCGGCTGCCAATGGCGCCGAATTTAAAAAAGTACACAGTATTCAGAATCGCCGTTTTCGGCGATCTGAATACTTTGAAGTGTAAAGGAGGGATGGGGGGTCTTTTAGACCCCCGATCTCTCCATAAAGAGTACCTGTCACCACCTATTACTGTCACAAGGGATGTTTACATTGCTTGTGACAGCAATAAAAGTAAAAAAAAAAAAAGAAATTTTAAAACACAATTTATAAAAGTACAAAAATAAATAAAATAAAAAAAAAAAATAAAATTTTTTTTTTAAAGTGCCCCTGGCCCCGCGAGCTCGCGCAGCGAAGAAAACGCATACGGAAGTCGCGCCCGCATATGTAAACGGTGTTCAAACCACACATGTGAGGTATCGCCACGATCGTCAGAGCGAGAGCAATAATTCTAGCCCTAGACCTCCTCTGTAGCTCAAACCTGGTAACCGTAAAAAATTTTTAAAGCGTCGCCTATGGAAATTCATAGGTACCGTAGTTCGTCGCCATTCCACGAGTGCGTGCAATTATAAAGGGTGACATGTTTGGTATCTATTTACTCGGCGTAACATCATCTTTCACATTATACAAAAAAATTAGGGTAACTTTACTGTTTGGATTTTTTAAAATTCATGAAAGTGTCACTTTTCCAAAAATTTGCGTTTAAAACACCGCTGCACAAATACCGTGTGCTAAAAAATATTGCAACAATTGCCATTTTATTCTCTAGATTCTCTTCTAAAAAAATATATATAATGTTTGGGGGTTCTAAGTAATTTTCTAGCAGAAAATACGGATTTTAACTTGTAAACACCAAATTTCAAAAATAGGCTTAGTCATGAAAGGGTTAATATGTTTACTAGAAATTGATCGAGATGTAAAGCATATTGTTATGTTTTTTTTATACTAACCCCTACACTTAGGGAGAGATTTACTAAAGCTGGTGCAGCTGTGCATAATAACCAATCAGCTTCTAGGATTTAGCCCACGTTCACATCGGGCCATTTTGACATGCGATTTGACGTGTCAAATTGCATGTCAAAACGCCGCCTATTGCCAGCAACGGCACCATCTGCAAAGTCGGCATCGCACCGATTCCCAGAAGTAATTCCTGCACTACTTTTGGCGACTTTGGGGGTGATTTTAATAGACATCTGTGCATGAACCTGCACAGAAGTCTCTGAAATCTCTCATGCAGCTGGACTGACATGCAGGTTTGAAATCGTGCGAGTTCAGCTGATTTTGCACAATTTCAAACCTGCATCAGTATGAACCTAGGCTCATTGTCAAAACTTAATTGAACAAGCTGAAGTTAGAAGCTAACTGGTTACTATGCACAGCTGCACTAGATTAACACCCCCCCGTCTATATGCCAAACCTATAGACCCAAAAGATATCCAAAGCTCAGGCATTCTAGGCCCAAATGGCTTAATCTAAATGGGTTGAAATGAAGCATTGAAAGCAGTCACAAGTGATAAAACGCATATGTATGATGTACAGTATTTCTTGGAAACAAACTAATGGTCATCCACAGTACTTCTCCTATAAATTGTAAAATGTTTTTTAATACCTCAGCAGCTTGCCAAAGGATGTCAACATTTTTGTTTTTTCGTGCATGAACATTCTGTCCTAGGAACCTGAGCAGCTCAGGAAGACATGTTTGACTCCGAGATCGAGGGAGACCTAAAAAGAATAGACGGGAAGAAACCAAATTTAAAAATAGGACCAAATTTGGGAATCACTAGATTCAAAACATCAAAGATAGGTCTTGTTAGCAATACAGTGAACAATGACTTGCAGTAACCAACAGAAACCAAATCTTATCTTTCATCAGTATAGAGTAGTCCAGACAATGAAAGTCAACTTCTGATTTGTTCCTATTGCTAACTGCACTTTGCATACAGCAAAATGTAATCAATATCCCACAATTAAGGGGTGAAGCAAATTAGTAGAACATTTACACAACTGATAAGTAAAACTTACAGTCTTCTGGTAAGACTTCTTTGAACTGCTCATAATATGAATTAAGTCGCATCAAACTCTCATTGTTTATGACTTCCTGCAGGGATGTATCGCCGAACCTGCAACCATCATAGAAAATATAGGTTTAGATGAGTGAAATGCAAGTGTACCACTTAGCCAAACTGATGTAAGTAGCAACTTTTACTGAAGTGTACAGGAAAAATGGATATGGCTCATAAACTGGAGCTCCGGGTGCAGAGAGTGCCATAAGCACTCCCTTTCAAGGTTAGGCCTTCTAAATGGTGTTAATGATGACAGCTAGGGCTACAACTTTACATAAAACAATAATGCAATAGGCGGGTGGATTTGTAGGTTCAATGCCAACAAATTGCGCCCCAGTTTATTTTCAATGTAGCAAAACAAAATTCCTCTCTTGCAGTGAGGCTGCCCCAGCACTGCAAGGTTTAAATGCTCATTTAGGTCTAGGGCAGTGGTGGCGAACCTTGGCACCCCAGCTGTTTTGGAACTACATTTCCCATGATGCTCCACTACACTGCAGAGTGCATGAGCATCATGGGAAATGTAGTTCCAAAACATCTGGGATGCCAAGGTTTGCCATCACTGGTCCAGGGGATGGGAAAAGCAATTTTACTTACCCAGGCCTCTGCTCCCCCTACTGATGGTTCCAGGACCATCTGCACTGCTTCCTCAAACTTCCAGGTTGTATAGGAGAGCACTAAGGGTGGGGGAGCGACCTGCTGCTGCAGCTGTCTAAATCTGCTGTGGGGAGGGCGCATGGAGCATGGCTTGCCAGGTGCTATGTGTTTCAATGGATACACATAGCTTGGCTCATATAAGTTACAGTTAAACTGAATGAAAGAAGTCACCATCACTAACCATTCAAATTATTACTACAATGTTCCAATAAAAAACTGAAATGAAAGGTGGCAGAATGAACATTTCCTAATGTTTGAGAGGTTTACTATCCTGCGCTATCAAAGTGTATGCTAAGGATCAAAGTGCACTCGAAGCAGCACATGCCAAGGACTCTTTCGTTTTTTATAATAAAGTCTGCTGGAAGTAAAATATCTGCTGTGCATTCATTGCTTTGGTATATGGTCTTACTTTTCTGCCAGTGTCTGCTGTTCATTAATCCCCACATTAAACAGGACTGGCTGAACCCTGAGCAGCATCCCACTCTGAATTTCACGAGGGAGAACATCAAACAAAGAGCCTGGTAGAGGAATCCGCACATTAAAGCCATCCCTGCGGGAAAATAAATGAGATTAAGACGGATTTAAAATTGTCTTGGGTTACTACAAAACCATCTTTTGGAAACAATGGACGTGATTTTGAGTGCTCAGCCAATACCCATGAGAAAGAGCAGCCAAACAGAGCTGCATCGGAGAACTACTTTTACCAGCTCCTCCCATACACAATTGTTACACTTGTTTATGTCAAAGGAAAGCATATTACAGGTACTGCTTGTTACAGCTGCATACATTTTTATACACTTATCTTTTCAAATCTCCATGAAACCATTATTACTTTGTGTACACAAAAGTGATGACGTGAAGATAAGTCTGTATAATTGTAGAAGTGTTCACTATCAGTTACCGTATATAATCGAGTATAAGTCGTTCCGAGTATAAGTCGAGGCCCTAATTTACCACAAAAAAAAAAATGGGAAAAACTTATTGACCCGAGTATAAGACGAGGGTGAGAAATGCACAGCTACTGTAAGTGGAAAAGAGGGTCAACAATGCCAATTTGCAGCATCACTGTTCCCATTTGCATGCCTCACTGTGCCCATTTGCAGCCATAGGTCCCCTGAACTTCAAACTCAGTAATTAAGGGTTCCTAGATGTCCCCTAGCGGCAGCCAAAATTTGGGGTCTCTGAACCCAAAGGGTCCCAAAATGACATTGCTGCAGATTGACACAGTTGACCGAATTTGGGGCCCCGTATCTCGGGGCCACTTAGTACTAGGAACCCCAAATTTGGTGTGCAAACTCAGTGGAACTAGTACCATAAAATTTCCAAAGCTGGGGTTTCTAGCACCAAGTGGCCCCGAGATACAGGGCCCCAAAAATCAGTTCAGAAAATGTCAAGCAGTTTTCTACAGCAGAGAATGACATTTTCCGAACCGGTTTTGGGGCCCCGTATCTCAGGGCCACTTGGTGCTAGGAACCCCAGCTTTGGATATGTTATACTACCAGTTCCACTGGGTTTGCACACCAAATTTGGGGTTCCTAGCACCAAGTGACCCTGAGATATGGGGCCCCAACTTCGGTTCAGAAAAAGTCAAGCACTTTTCTGCAGCAGAGAATGACATTTTCTGAACCGATTTTGGGGCCCCGTATCTTGGGGCCACTTAGTGCTAGGAACTTCAGCTTTGGATATGTTGTGGTACCACTTCCAGTTCTGGGTTTGCACACCAAATTTGGGGTTCCTAGCACTAAGTGGCCCCGAGATACGGGGCCCCAATCGGTTCGGAAAATGAAATTTTTTGCTGCAGAAAAGTGCTTGACTCGAGTATAAGTCGAGGGGGGCACTTTCAGCACAAAAAAATGTGCTGAAAAATTCGACTTATACTCGAGTATATACGGTACTTATTTAGTAATGCACCACAAAGTTTTAAAGTAGGCTTAAGACCAAATTGAACTTTCAGTTTAAATCAGCTAAATACATTGAGGTGCATTAAAACAAAAGGCTTTCAATGTCTTTTATTTTGTTTAATTTCTACAGCAGCCACAGCCTGGGTAGATAAACCCTGTACTCTGCAAGAAACTGCAGGGTACATGCTTTTGGAAGCAGTGGTCACTCTGCAGTGGTCAGACACACCTCCTACAGGGTCAGACCTATAAGCTGTGCAATCAGCAAAGCTTATGCTCTGTGCTGACTGGAAAACTCCAGTTCTGACTCAGCTGCAGGTGTGCTGGACCTATGCAGAGAGACCATTGCTTCCCTAAAGAGAGTAAGGCTCCTTCTCTACAGCATGCTGGCAGTGGAAAGCTTTTCTGCTCAGGCTGTTGCTTCTTTTTAAAGAAAATCAACAGAAAGACGTTGTGCACATCTTGTTTTGATGCACATGGAGTGTATTTAGCCAATTTCAAGGCTTACTTGTAAAAAAAAAAAATTTATAAATGCACATCTTTTTGCAGGGAAAAAAATGTGCATTTAATGTTTTTATATTAGGAGCCTGTAAAACATTGCACCTGCAATCTTGTCCCCTCAAGGCTAGGCCTTGGCCCCTAATTATTCAATACAGAATTCTTTACGGACTGCTGAGACCTTACAATTGGATTGTTAAATAATGAGAGAGAGGCATTTACAAGTATAAAGAAAGAAGTGATGCCATATATAAAGGTCAAAACTGATCCCCAACAGACCTGAGCCTACACGTTTTATATACTGAACCAATGGAGAACCAACACATAATAAATATAATAAATATAATAAATGACGAATTGTAAATCGGCTCACCGGTTTCCTGTTATTACTGGTAGCATATCACTTGATGCGTTCGATATGGCCTGAGTGACTTTGAATGTTACATTCCTCAAGTCCATAATACCCAAACTCATATCTTCCAACATGGCCAGCTCTTCCCCTAAAATACAGGCAGTCAAATGTTGAATTAGAATATGGAGGTTATTACTGCATTAAATAATAAGAAGAGAGAAACAGAATAAACTGGCCATACAACTGAGCACAAAGCTTTGGGCACCCATGGTATGCAGGTTTAACTATGTCTTATGTGTCTTTTACTTTACTTACCTTTTAATTTATTAGCTAAAGTTATTTTCTGACTGGAAATAAATATACTGGATGGGGGGCAGGAGGCGGAGCCTAGCGGAGCAGACATGCATTGTTAGAGCTCCTCACCGCTGAGGAGAGAAGAGAAGGACAAAGCGGAGCCTGCAGGCTCAAAAGGTATCCATTTGAACCTTTTTGTCCCAGGGAACAAACTGTGAAAGTTTGGGCAGGAAATATGGTACTGGGAGGAAACCGTGGCAGAAATAAAAATCACCTCACAAAGAGCTCACAGGCACTCACTGCAGCTGAAGCAGCTCCAGTCACCTCACAAGATACAGCATCAGGGCGCTCTCACAGACAGAAAATGTCACAGCAAGACTCTCCATTTGAGTCAGATACAGAACAAATCCTCTCACAAACTTCTCCACAAGCCTCCTCAGCATCCCCAGTAATATTATTAGAATTTGAAAAGATGCTTCATAAGGCTTTAAAACAAACCTCAGACCAAATAACAAAAAGCCTAACCAAAGAAATAAGAGAGCTGGGAAACCGCACCGCAGCCTTAGAAATAAAAATGGATGAAATTGAAATTACAACCCAAGAAAATATAACAGAATTGGAACAATTAAAAAAAGAGAATTTAATACTTCAAACTAAGCTCGAAGATTACGAAAATAGAGCCAGACGTTCAAACTTGCGCATAAGGGGAATACCTGAAACTGTGACAGACCTGCAATCTACTATTACTGCTCTATTACAAGAACTAAAGCCAGATATCCCTATTGAACGTTTAGAACTGGACAGAGTACACAGAGCCCTCACAGCCAAAAAGAAAGATGGACCCCCACGTGATATAATCACAAAATTTCATTATTACAGAACGAAAGAACAAATACTAATTGCTGCAAGAGAAAAAAAGGAACTTAATTTTCAAGGACACAATTATCACATTTTTGCTGACCTATCCCAACTTACTATTACTAAAAGACGATCCATGAAACCCCAACTAATGGAACTGCAACGCCACAACATTATGTATCAATGGGGCTTCCCCTTTTCAGTTAGATTTAACTACCAAGGTACAATTTACAGAAGAAGATCAGCAGATGAACTACAACAAACCCTTTTAAAATTAAATCTGACAGAACCGACAAGCAGCAACTCTCCCACACGCAGAAGAATGGCATCATCTTCACCTTCAGGCAGCACCCAGAAAATTTCAGAACAAAATGGGAATCATCATTCTCACAAAAGAGGCCGTTATGCCACATCATCCATGGACCAAGAAGATTCAATGGACTGACATCCTAATTCCTGATATCTCTTCATTTATTATACTAAGAGATGGTTCTCTTTAAAAAACCTGTATTTATAACTGAATGTAACTGCATTATGATGGTCACACACTGTGTGGGATCATGTTACATTCCAGTTATATTTCTTATTACTTCTGATTCATATAGCCTTAGAATATATAAGTGAAATAAGGAAATTCATGTTCAGTTATATATTATCAGGTAATAACAATAGATTTATTACTTTTTAGGACAAATATGTTCAATAATCCAGAAGTAAAGGAAGCTTTTTCTTTCTTTTCTTAAAACAAATATATTATTACCTAGTAATAGTCCCTAGAATTATGTTTTTGTTTATTCTAATCTGAAGCAATACAACCTCAATTTTATGAGTTAACATATCTAAACAGTTACATAAGAATAAAATATGTAATTGTTTACTCTAAAAGGGTTAAAATCCCAAAATAATTCAAACTATCTTCATCAATACCAAAGTTATTAACAGTACCTTTCTAACTGAATTATTTAGCCTAGGGCAAGACTAACCATATACAACCACCCTGGAATAAATAATTTCAACAAAAACTATATTCTGCACTCCAATTAATGAAACATCATTTTGATGTCTTTTGACATAGCACTTCTCTCATGTAAGCGGAAGATCCGTGTACCCCCATTAGCCCTCCTCATTCTCCCAACCATATTATGTGGGAGTTTGACGAAGGCACTTATTCCCCTGAGAGAGATATTTATTCTCTTTCGCGGGTAAATTGTGATTACTTGCAAAAAATAATTTATACAATGTATCATTTAATCTCATATGTTTTTTGTTTACTCTTTACTCCAGAATTCACTGGTTTCTTTTCTATCTATTCATCTCTTCAGTCCACACAGGTTGATCTGCGCAGTCAGCTCTGCATAACAAAAAGTAAGTCAAAACTATTTGATCTATTGCCATGGCACCACTGAATATACTTTCCCTGAATGTTCAGGGAATAAATGTCCCTCAAAAAAGGACCAAAGCCTTCCGTACTTTCCATAACAAGAAGGCTCACATAGTATGCCTCCAAGAAACACACTTCACCAAAGATTCTACTCCAAAATATATTTCTCCTTTTTATCAACAAATTTACACGGCTTCTGCCTGTACCAAGCAAAGGGGAACTCTAATTGCATTTCACCGATCCACACCATTCACCTTATCATCAGAAATTAAAGACCCAGAAGGTAGATACCTGATACTCATGGGTTATATAATGGATACAGCAATCACGGTGATTTCCTACTACGCTCCTAACAAACAACCTACACCATTCCTCTCACATATATTACAAGTGATTAATACACACAAAATAGGAACAGTGATAATGTGTGGGGATTCAAACCAGGTCCTCCTCCCATTTCTAGATAAATCACCTTTTACACCATCCAAAATAACCTCTAGATTACCTTTTTCTCAACTTCTTTCCAAATACAATCTGGTAGATTCATGGAGAGAAAGTAACCCAATGAAAAAGAAATTCACTTATTTCTCGCACCCTCATCAAACCTTCACCAGAATAGATCATATTTTTCTAACAATGGGAATGATACCAGAAATTATTGCATCAGATATAATTCCGATTTCGTGGTCTGACCATAATGCAGTATACACTACTATAGCCTCAGCCATACCAAAAGCGCATGACCCAACGTGGTACTTACCGGACATAATGCTCAAACACCCACTACATCAGGTGGCCATTGAACAAGCTTTAAAGGAATACATATCAATTAATAATACAACAGACATCTCCCCAATAACACTGTGGGAAGCTCATAAGCCTGTCGTGCGTGGTACAATACAAAGACAAATGGCACTATTTAAACTGGAACGCAAAAATCTAGCAAAAAAACTAGAACTCAATTTTAATGCAGCCTACATATCATTTCAAGATAATCCATCTCAGAGTACAAAATCTCATCTGGAAAAATCTAGATTGGAATACGATCTATTTCTCACTGAGTCAGTTGATAAATCCCTCAAATGCTCCAAACACAATTTCTACATGAATACAAACAAACCAGGTACATATTTGGCTCGGGCATTAAATTCAACTAACAAATCTTTCAAACCAATACGTTTGAAATTATCAAAAAATGTTTACACTTGTAATCCAGTTAAAATAGTCCATAAATTTCACTCACATCTCGCAACTTTATACAAGACAAACAATGAATTTAATCCTACAGAGGCTGAATCCTTCTTCTCAAAAATAAACTTACCTGAGTTATCTCAGAATCAAAAAAGCAGTTTGGATGAGCCTATAACTATAGATGAAGTTGCTAACGTCATAAAAGACCTAAAACTTAACAAAAGACCAGGCCCAGACGGCTACTCGGCTTTATACTATAAAACATTCTCAGAAATTCTCTCTCCCATTCTCACTGAAACTTTTAACAAACTTCTAGATGGACATTCTTTTCGGCAAGAAACACTAATGGCAATTGTTTGTATGATCCCAAAACCCCTTTCTGATGATACTTCCTGTGTGAATTATCGGCCTATCTCTCTGTTAAACCTTGATATTAAATTATTAGCAAAAATAATAGCAAAACGCCTCAATAGCATTATAGGAAAATTAATACATAGAGATCAAGTAGGCTTCATGCCAAATAGACAGGCAGGCGATAATATACGCAGGGCAGTGTTATTGGCACATATTGCTAAAAAACGGAAAATCCCTTTATGTTTTCTATCTCTCGATATTAAGAGAGCATTTGACACAGTATCCTGGCAATATATGCAATATTCATTACAAAAATGGGGTTTTGGACCCCACTTTTTAACATGGATCAAAGCATTATATAATAAACCCAAAGCCTATATAAAATATGCTGGATACAAATCTGAAGCCTTTAATATCGAAAGAGGTACCCGACAGGGTTGCCCATTATCTCCCTTATTATTTGCCCTTATACTCTAACCCATGGCCCAATACATCAGAACAAACCAAACTATAACTGGCATTGAAGTAGGAGGTATTACACACAAATTATGTATATTTGCAGACGATATATTACTTTTTCTATCATCAACACAGGTCTCTGGTCCTAACTTAATACCAGCTCTTGATGGATTTGCAGCCCTATCCGGCCTTATGATTAATCCTAAGAAATGCCTAGTGCTTAATATTTCACTCACAAACATGGAATTGATCCCGGCTAGGGCTGCACTCCCATTCACATGGGCAGAAAAATCAATCCCATATCTTGGAATTCATTTAACAGCATCTCATTCTGACTTATTCTCAACCAATTATCCTCCTGTATTAAGACAGATCACAAATCTAATAAAACAATGGTCGCAACTTCCTTTATCCTGGATAGGGAAAATTAATGCAATCAAAATGACTATTCTACCCAAATTGCTTTATCTATTCAGAGTCCTCCCTATTCCAATTCCTTCCTATTTTTTGAGAATAGTACAAAAAAGAGCAACTTCGTTTATATGGGGCTCTTCTAAACCACGTATACCTATACACACACTACATCTTCCCAAAAATAAAGGAGGCCTGGGATACCCTAATTTTACTAACTACTACAGAGCAGCACATTTGGCCAGTCTGTCCAAATACCATGCAAAACAGGAAATCCCACTATGGGTATTTATAGAGGCTTCAGAAAATGACCCTCTATTAATATCAAATTTATTATGGCTTGATCCTAAAGACCGCTTTAAAATTCATAATCCCATAACTAAACACTTGTTATCTCTCTGGGATAAACTAAAAACCAAATATCAGTTACAATCTCCACACAATCCTCTCCTTTCTTTTATCAGAAATCCGGCCTTTTATCCGGCATGGATCTACCCAAATTCTTTTAAAGCTTGGACAACATCAGGCATTCAGACACTAAATGACTTCATAGCATCTAAATCATTCCTTTCATTCCCATCGCTTAGAGAAAAATATGATCTACCAAACTCTGAGATTTTTAGATATCTCCAAATCAAAAATTTCTATACACCATTCCTAAAGGGGGATACACCATTATCCCAATTATCCATTTTTGAATCAATCTGTACAAAAGATCCATTTGCTAAAGGTACAATTTCATCACTTTATAATCAATTATATGGAGTAGCAAATCTTAATAGACCCTCTTACGTTTAGAGGTGGGAGGAGGACCTGGGACGAACTTTAGAAGACACGGACTGGTCTAACATATGGCTCACATCTAAGTCATCTTCACCCAACATCTTAGCACTGGAGACAAATTATAAACTCCTAACTCGCTGGTACCTTGTACCCGCTAGAGTGGCAAAATATTCACCTAATACCTCAGCTCTTTGTTTTCGAGGATGCCCAGAAATAGGCACATATTTACACATATGGTGGACGTGCCCAGTAATCCAAACCTTCTGGAAGGAAGTTTTCGTGATTGCATCTAAAATATTTAAAAAGATAATACAACCAGATCCATATTTAACTTTACTTAATCTAAAACCGGAATGGTTAACACTCTCTCAATTCAAACTTATGATCCAACTAATAACGGCTGCAAAACAAACAGTGGCCAAGGCATGGAAATCTCCTACATTGGTACTAGCAGAAACAATTCACAGAATGAATAATACAATGTCCCATGCTAAGATGGTAGCCATCGATCAAAATCAAATTCCAAAATTTGAAAAACTTTGGCACCCTTGGATAAAACAACAGTTCCTGTCAAATTTCAATGACTCTGTCCTGTTGCCATGGTAACAGATTAAATGACTTACAGAGACACCCATTCTAAGGCTTCAAAGAGAACTAAAAAGAATAATAAACTGACGAGCGGGACAACCTTGTGGACCATACCTCTACCTTTCAACCCTTTTTCTTCTTTCTCTTTCCTTTTCTCCACCTTACGATTAAAGCTCATTATCAGAATTTATTTGACCTATATACACTCTACTTGTAAACAATATGTATAGTAGATATAAATCATTTAAATACCTACAAAAGTAACTAAGGAAATGATATATATCTTTAATTTAGGTTTACGTGAACCCAATGTTTAATATTTGAAATTTCATGATATTTACCTATATAAACCCTACTGTAAAACAATGAGCTTACTTTATAGATCCTTGTAAACTTACTTTATGTATCTTTATAACATTGTATACTCAATAAACTTCTTTTGACAAGGAAATAAATATACTGAAAGGGTCCTTTCACACAGGCGGTCTGCCTGGTGGACTCAGATTTGCTCAGCGGGGGATCGCTCCACGTATCCCCACTGAGCAGGCAGATGACAGGTCCGTCTCCGCTCACTGTACAGAGATGGACCTGTCAGACCCCTGCTCTCCTCTATGGGGAAATCGGATGAAAACGAACAGACCTATCTGCTTTCATCCAATCCGATCCACCAGATGGATGGCAAATAGGGTCACCATCTGCCTGGATTTGGCGGTCAGGATCGGCTCGGATAGCAGCGGGTGTCAGCGGACATGTCACCGCTCACATCCGTCGCTCCATAAGGGTGAATGGAGGGTCCGATCAGGTCTGCCTGAAAAACTGACAGGCGGACCTGATCGGAAAGCCCTTCTGAAAGGAGCCAGAGGATTCTTGTTAAAGGCCCAATTGAACTCCAAGTTTAAATCAGCTAAATGCATTCCAGGTGCATCAAAGCAAACAAACAGTGTTCAATGTTTTACAGTTTGTTTTCTTTCTAGAGCAGCTATTGCCCAAGTAGAAAAGCCCTTGTCCTGCCAGCACGCTGCAGAAATGCTTGGTCTTTGTGGGGAAGCCGTGATTTCTCTGTGTGGTTCTAAAGCCTTAAGGTTTTTTCACCCTAATGCATTCTATGCATTAAGGTGAAAAACCCTCTGTGCTGCTCCCCCGCCCCTTTCTTAACTACTGAGCCTGGTCCGATCCAGCGATGTGTGTTCCAGCCGCTGTCTCTCTCCTCATTGGACAGATTGATAGCAGCGGGAGCCATTGGTTCCCACGGCTGTCAATCAAATCCTGTGACACAGGAGGCTGAGCCCCACTAGCAGCACGCACGGGTGCTCCCCCATGGAAAGTGGCTTTCCGTGGGGCCACCTGAAGAAGAGGAGGGGCCTAGAGCGCCGGCAGGGGACCCCAGAAGAAGAGGACTGGGGCTGCTCTCTGCAAAAGCATTGCACAGAGCAAGTTTTTATTTTAATACAAAAGAGAAAAAAAAATTAGAACCACTTTAACCTGAGCTAGAGCTCTCCAATTAGAGGGAGTATGAGCTTTGCTGATTGCAGAGCTTTAGGTCTGACCCAGTAAGGGTCATGTCAGACCTCTGCAGACAGACTACTGCTTTCCTACAGAGAGAAAACGGTCCCACTCTGGAGTAGGCAGGGGACAGATTTTTCTAGTCAGGCTATTAGAAAGGAATACAACTGTAAGATATTGGAGCACCTTTTGTTTTGATGAATCCAGGAGGTTAGTTAACAGATTTAAAAAGATTTCAATTAGGCTTTAAGCATACAATCCGTAGTAAGGTTTTCTTTTAATTATAGTCTGACAAAGAAAAGTGGGTGCCTTTTTAACTGGAAGAAATAGCAGTAATGGTAATGTTTAGTATTATTATCACTAATAGTAAAGGCATCAGTCAACGTAGCTGCTGTTGCATTCAGTTAAGTTCATGTTCTGTAGCCATTTATGGAATCTACAAGTATAAGCTCGTATTTTTGACAAAAGGCTGTGCAATTTAGGAAATGATACCTTCCTGAATCGTGGACAGCTGAGAATAAGACGGAGCTGGGTCAGTTGACCTGCCGCTGTACCAAAAATGCAGTTACACTTTATTCTGAAATTTAAACATAAGCTATGTGAAAAGTGGCAAACAACTGTAATAAAGGCTCAGGGCTACAATGCACAATGGTCATCTTTGGCTGGAAGTACAGAAGGCTGCCACTTTGTATTTAATATAGTACTTTAAGCCTGTTGAGATTGGACTGAAATAATAATTTGTTCTGGTCACTATTACATTGAAGGCTCTGCTGCAGCTGGGTGTCAGCTTTTCTATTCCTCTATATTCCACAAATCAGGATATGCCATGCGTCAAAGCTAAACTAAAGGAGCTTATTTGTACTAGCCATGGTATTGGTATTTGGTATTTTTTTCTGGTTGTTCATTAGGAAAACTTGCAGACTCCTGAAGCAGTGGCGTCACTAGGGTTGGTGTCACCTGGTGCAGTAAAACATGGTGTCACCCCCCCCCCCTTGTCTAGGCTGTCCAGCACCATGCAGGCAGAGCACGGTCACGGGGCGCACCCCAAACCATCCCCTGTAAATGATGGTATAGGGTGGTATAGTGGCAGGTTGGGGTAGTATAGGGCAGGTTAGGGTGTTACAGGGCAGGTCAAGGTGGTATAGGGCATGTTGGGATAGTACAGGGCAGGTTGGGGTGGCACAGGGCAGGTTGGGGTGGTATAGGGCAAGTTAGGGTGATATAGGGCAGGCTGGGGTGGCACAGGGCAGGTTGGGGTGGTACAGGGCAGTTGGGGTGGTATAGGGCAGGTTGGGGTAGTACAGGGCAGGTTGGGGTGGTACAGGGCAGGCTGGGGTGGCACAGGGCAGGTTAAGGTGGTATAGGGCATGTTGGGCTAGTACAGGGCAGGTTGGGGTGGTATTGGGCAGGTTGGGGTGGTATAGGGAATGTTAGGGTGATATAGGGCAGGTTGGGGTGGCACAGGGTGGGCTGGGGTGGTATAGGGCAGGTTTGGGTGGTACAGGGCAGGCTGGGGTGGTATAGGGCAGGTTGGGGTGGCACAGGGCAGGCTTGGGTGGTATAGGGCAGGCTGGGGTGGCACAGGGCAGGTTGGGGTGGTACAGGGCAGGTTGGGGTGGTACAGGGCAGGTTGGGGTGGTACAGGGCAGGCTGGGGTGGTACAGAACAGGTTGGGGTGGCATAGAACAGGTTGGGGTGGCATAGGGCAGGCTGGGGTTGCACAGGGCAGGTTGGGGTGGTATAGGGCAAGTTAGGGTGATACAGGGCAGGCTGGGGTGGTACAGGGCAGGCTGGGGTGGTATAGGGCAGGCTAGGGTGGCACAGGGCGGGCTGGGGTGGTGCAGGGCAGGCTGCGGTGGTACAGGGCAGATTTGGGGGCGCAGGGCAGATTGGGGGGCGCAGGGCAGGCTGGGGTGGTATAGGGCAGGTTATACCTCTATGTAGTGACACTGTGCAGTGTGCAGAGTAACTTACTGTACATAGTATGCCTGCAGATGAAGACTCAGGCGGGGCTGCTGTGTCCTCGCCTCTATCTACTTTAGCTGCGGGATCAGCCATAGTGAAGGAGTCTGTGGGAGGAGTGGAGGAGGCAGCCACAAGCCCAGCTCCGCCCACCAACTTCGGCTCACTCTGGGATATTAGACTGAGTGAGGAGTGTTACAGGCAGCCTACCCCGCATGGCTGGATGCCCTTCTCGCACCGCTCCGCTACAATACAGTAATACAAAGCAATACAGTACAGTGTTTAGCGGCGGCCCTGGTGTCACCCCTCTGGCGGGTGTCACCTGGTGCGGCCGCTCCCCCCCCCCCCGCACCCCCATAGCAACGCCACTGTCCTGAAGTACAGTATAAGCACATCCTAAGATTGGACACTAAGAAAAGCTGCTCCTGTTTAAATAGCTAATGGACAAGACAATGCGCACATGTGATATACAATAAAACATGCTGACTAGCCTAAGGCTGGCTATACATGGAGTGAATTTCTTTCCTGCAACCAAGGGTTGCAGGAAAGAAATTTGCTTGATTCCGCCATCAACACAGACAGCATTGATGCGGGAATCCCTCTTGCCGGGCCATTGTCTTCTCCTGGTGGAGGGGGGGAGCAGTCCACACTGGGAGAAGACAGCCGCCAGCAAACATCACAGGTAAAACCCAGCATGCTGGTTGTACCCAAGCTGATCGATCCATCAACTTGGTACATTCAGCCTGCCCATACACTGTTCGAATCTCGGCCTGTTCAGCAGGAACCTGCCGAAATTCAAACCATGTATGGCCCTGCCTAAAACCAGAGTGACCACCTATGCCATCGAGAGAACAGCCTTAATACTAAGGAGTGCCTGAAAAAAAGAAAAGGTTTTCAATTATGCAACAATGTGGACAGTGGACACTAAGCAGCAGTCTCGCAACACTAAACAATGGAAGCCTTTACATTAAATGCTCAGAAAAGACAGAAAATGCACTGATCTGAAACACTGGAGCCCAAGTCTTTGCAGGAGCAGGCCTCAACTATGAGCTGACTGTCCCCAAATTGGACACTGCCAATTGCCATCAATGCAGCAGCCTCACAATTGCCATCAATGCAGCCTGATCGATGCCCATCTGCAGCCTAGAGGGGACAGGGAGGGGGGTGGGACGAGGGCAGACAGATTACACACAGTGAGAATCTCTTATGATAGACAGAACAGTGGTCCAATGGCGGCCCAGGAGACGGGACTTCCTATTACAGAGGCCGCCAAGTAAACATGAGATTCTCACTGTATGTAATCTGACGGCGCTCGTCCCGCCCCCCTCCCTGTCCCCTCTGAGGCAGCTAAAATTGAAGTACTGGCATATAACACGCACACACTATTTGCAACCGATTTTCATGGTGAAAAAGTGAGTGTTAAACGCCAATAAATACAGTACTTTGTTACATTACAGCCTTTAGTTCAATGTTTTTTTAATCTGAATTATATGTAATGGATTAGAAAACAATAGTCTAAGTTGGTGAAGTAAAATGTGAAAAATTTACATAAAACTATTTTTCAGAAATAAAAAACTGATAAATAAAAAACTGAAAACTGGCATGTGTGTATGTATTCACCCCCTTTGTTATGAAGCCCATAAAAAGATCTGGTGCAACCAATTACCTTTAGAAGTCAGATAATTAGTGAAATGATGTCCACCTGTGTGCAATCTAAGTGTCACATGATCTGTCATTACATATACACACCCTTTTTCAAAGGCCCCAGAGGCTGCAACACCTAAGCGAGAGGCACCACTAACCAAACACTGCCATTAAGACCAAGGAACTCTCCAAACAAGTAAGGGACAATGTTGTTGAGAAGTACAAGTCAGGATTAGGTTATAAAAAAAATATCCAAATCTTTGATGATCCCTAGAAGCACCATCAAATCTATCATAACCAAATGGAAAGAACATGGCACAACAGCAAACCTGCCAAGAGACGGCCGCACACCAAAACTCACAGACCTGGCAAGGAGGGCATTATTGTGAGAGGCAGAACAGAGACCTAAGGTAACCCTGGAGGAGCTGAAGAGTTCCACAGCAGAGACTGGAATAGCTGTATGTAGGATGACAAAAAAGCCGTATGCTCCATAGAGTTGGGCTTTATGGTAGAGTGGCCAGAAGAAAGCCATTACTTTCAGCAAAAAACCAAATGGCACGTTTTGAGTTTGCGAAAAGGCATGTGGGAGAATCCCAAAATGTATGGAGGAAGGTGCTCTGGTCTGAGACTAAAATTTAACTTTTTGGCCATCAAAGAAAACGCTACTGTAAGGAAACCAGTAGAAATCGCCTGGCGCACGCTGGTGCGCATGCGCGCACGCACGCGAGACCACAGATGCCCGTGCGCTTTAAAGGAGGCCCCAGCTACTGATCGGTGCTGACTGGTCTTCAGCTGTGTCCCTGTTACTCTGAACCTGTGTTATTCTGCCTGATTCCCGTTGCTGACTTTGGCTCCTGTTTACTCGGCTCTGAACTCTGTTATACCTGATCTCTGGTTCCTGATCCCGGCTTCCCATCCGACTCGTCTCTGCCTGATGTTCCGGTACCCTGCTGCCTGCCTGTTGACGAACCCGGCTTCCCATCTGACCCGTCTTTGCCTGATGTTCCGGTACCCTGCTGCCCGCGTGTTGACGAACCCGGCTAGCCCTGTGACCTGGCCCTGGTGCCCAGCACAACTACCCGAGTGTCTGCAACTACAGTCCTGCGACCAGCTGCGACTTCCTGCTCTGCAATTACAGTCCTGCGACCAGCTGCGACTTCCTGCTCTGCGACTACAGTCCTGCGACTCGGGTTCCTGACTTCCCCCTGCAGGCACTCGTGTGCCTCCTGTTTATTGGCTCCTTCTGTTCCACTCTCAGTGGGACCTGGACTGGAGATACAAGAGAGGCCGACCTCGTCAATTCAGTCTCCCTTCAGGTACGTGACAGCTACATCTGACGCAAACGCAACATATCACATCACCCAATGAACACCATCTCCACAGTGAAACATAGTGGTGGCAGCATCATGCTGTGGGCATGTTTTTCAGCATTCGGGACTGGGAAATTGGTCAGAGTTGAGGGAAAGATGGATGGTGCTAAATACAGGGATATTCTTGAGCGAAACCTGTACCACTCTGTGTGTGATTTGAGGCTAGGATGGAGGTTCATCTTCCAGCAGGACAATGGCCCCAAACACATTACTAAAGCAACACTTGAGTGGTTTAAGGGGAAACATGTAAATGTGTTGGAATGGCCTAGTCAAAGCCCAGACCTTAATCCAATAGAAAATCTGTGGTCAGACTTAAAGATTGCTGTTCACAAGCGAAAACAAGGAGCTGGAGCAGTTTTGCAAGGAGGAATAGGTAAAAATCCCAGTGGTAAGATGTGGCAAGCTTAGAGACTTATCCAAAGCGACTTGGAGCTGTGATAGCCGCAAAAGGTGACTCTACAAAGTATTGACTTTAAGGGGGGTGAATAGTTATGCACATTGTTTTTTTCTGCTATTTTGTCCTATTTGTGGTTTGCTTCACAATAATAATAAAAAAAAAAATGTTTAAAGTTGTGGGCATGTTCTGTAAATTAAGTGATGCAAATTCTCAAACAATTCATGTTAATTCCAGGCTGTGAGGCAACAAAACACGAAAAATGCCAAGGGGGTGAATACTTTTGCAAGGCACTGTATGTCTTGTACACATGTTTTCTACTTTATATTTTATAATTGATGATAATTTCTTTGCATTTCATCAGTGCTAGAGCTGTGCCAGTATTGGTGGTTCTAAATAATCCCCTGAGGAAGCCAATGCTGGCGAAACATATTGGGATATAGCACCTACTGCTGACCATCTTTGCGCTTGTGGGACACAAGTGACCAGTAAAAAGCAAATTATATATGCTCTGTCAATTATTTTTATTGAACCCTTCTTTTTCTACTTTATGTAACAATAAAAATCATATTATTTTATTCTAGATGTACATTTGATTATTTGAGCACTACTATAATCCCATCCTCCTATTTCCATTTATTTTCAACACCCGGGATGAGGTATATGATATTTTAGAGTCACTCAATCCACTTTCCATGTATACATATTGTGTGGGTGCAATGACTTCCTCCCACCAAAAAAACATATCAATTGGTTAATGCATTTTAGCATGCAGTGTTATTATTACTGATGGTGTATTTGATAGTAAATTTATATAACAGAAGACTGCTATATATATGTCAGAGCTGGATACATGAATATTGCCAAAGTTCATTAATAAAAGATTAGGCCACTGGCTATCCTGTATTGGGCTATTAGGGATTAGGCCACTGGCTATATGTTAAGCCACTATATCATATGCATACCATCCCATCTGTTATATAACTATACGTGTCCCAGTGCTGTAAAAAAATTATGCTGGTTTCTACCTTATCTTAGAGCGTCTTAGAACCTTATATTGCAGATGGGATGGCATACATATAATATTTTTTTTTTATAGCAGCAGGAGCAGAGTGGCGGGCAGTGTCTCAAGCTGACAGGCAGGGAGAGGATGGGGGAGAGCAGAGAGCAGGGCAGCGGATGACGAAGGCACGTAAACTGACCATGGTGTCAGAGCTCAGCAGCTATAAACTGTGGTCAGTTTATAGGGGGGTGGGCATAGCCAGGCAGGATCAGCCAGGTTTTTTAGGTGATAGAAGGGGCCAAATGACACAGCACAAGCACTGTGCTTTTATTCATGCTTAAAGGGAACTGGATCTATTTTTTTCTTTTTAGAGTAACAAAAACTTTAAGTAGCAATGGGATTTAAAATGTAGTGCTGAAGTTGAGGTCACTGAAAACACAGTAGGGATTGTGTACCAATCCTACAGAGTGTAGAGGTCAACTGCTTCAGAGTGGCAAATAGCTATGTGACTGAAAACCAATACAATTAAAGTGGAATTCCAGTCCCCCAAACACTTTAAAAAAAAAAAAAAAAGCTCTGCATTTGTTCAAACATGTACATTAACAATTGCGACATGTCATATGTGTTGCAATTTTACTTTCTTCAAAAATAGTTTTGTACCAACTGATCTCAAAAGCAGGCAGGTTCCATTTAAGCTGTGGGCATCTGAGGCCCTCCTGTCTTAATTTCTGGGATTTCCTCGCAATTTTGCGCATGCGCAGTAATGCCGACGCGAGGCTCTCCAACTTCCTGTCAGGTTGAAATAGCAAAGTCGGCATCGGCAAAAGTTCCCGCCCCATTGCTATAGCAACCTGTCCATCAGACACGTTTGTGTCATTGACTGTCTGTAAATAATGTGAGATTTTGTCAGTAGGCGATTCGCAAGGACTCCTGGGATACATGACGCCGCTATCCCAGGATCCCTTGTGAATCGCCTAGTGACGTAATCGCCTAGGCGGGGAAATGCCAGAAGTGCGGGTGAAACCCTAGATTAAAGGTATTTACATGCCAGAAAAAAAAAAAAAACGATTTCCATTAGTAAAAGCATGATCAATGGGTATGCAAGTGACATCAAGTATAAAAAAATGGGTGGAACTCCGCTTTAAAGTGTAAAATGTGCTCATGTTTATGTAATGGGAATATATTGGCAAAGAGAAAAAAACTGAAAAAAACCCCCAAAAATGATCTTTACAACCACCAGTGGGCTTGAACAAGCTCCTAATCAATAAAGCGGACTTGCAAGAATAAATATGAAACAAATGAGCCACTAAAAAAAAAACAAGTTGCATCCTTACTTTTTATTGTTCTGTAGTCTAGCTTTCAAAATACATCATGATAACGTTACTATACTGTAAACATGAAGGTGAAGTTGACCCTATAATACTGAGGTTTGAATGACGAACCAAAGCATACAAGCGAGTCTAATCAGTAGTATTGCTAAGGCCTGCACACAAGATGTCAAAAACGCCACTTTTACAGGCTGCTTTTTCCCTGCCTCTAAACAACTCTCCATGTTAGCCTATATGTCCATGCACACATAGGCATTTACAAGTGTTTTGGGGCAGGGAAAGAAAGGCACCGCCAGTGCTTTTTAGGAGAGGATCATTTGGGCAGAAAAAACACCAAAAAATCTGCCTGGGCCCCCCTGTTGAACTGATGGGGGCCCCAGGCCCCATCCACACAGGGGGGCCGGTGGTACCCCCATATCGGCAGCCCTGCCTAAATAATAAAGCTGGCAGCATCCTTCTGCTATGAAGCAACAGAGACTTTGGAGTAGAGGATCCGTCTTACCAGAGTACAGCTTTCCTGCTCCCTACTTGTGTCAAATGGAAGTGCCACAAGCTAGGAATTATAGGACTACAACTCAGTATACGGAACAAGAAAGTGAGAGAAAGAGAAAGAGAGAAAGAGAAAGAAAGAGAAAGAGAAAGAAAGAGAAAGAGAAAGAAAGAGAAAGAGAAAGAAAGAGAAAGAGAAACTAAGAGAAAGATAAAGAGAAAGAGAAAGAGAGAGAGCTCGCCTTCAAAAAGGTTTGAAAAGAATGTGTTTATTTTCTGTAGACGAACCGGGAACCACTGCTGTCTGAAAAACCATGTCAAAGACTAAAAAATAAATAAGTGCAAGAACATCCAAGATGTAGGCAAGCCACATATTTGAGGACATAAGCAGAAGGTGGAAGCACGTTAAATAAATATGTCAACTGAAAAAAGAAACAAGGTCTCTAATGGATTCTTAGGCTGCCAAAAGAACCTATCTATACCCTCTCTCTTTCTTCAGACTACTTGACTTTGAAAAAGCTCAGTGGCAGTGAAGGAAAATTCATAGTTACCTTAACACCCCCCTACCAATCTACCCACCCCATCTGTGACCGTCGCCTCCATAGCAGGGGAAACCGAAGAGTACAAAGAATAATTGGAGATGTGATGTGTGCAATCTTTGTAATAATTTATATAGCCTAGGTCAGGGTGTGTACAAAACTTGGGTCTCCTTTGCTAGAAACCAGAAATTTCCAAAAGGATGTCTAACTGGGGATATGAATTGAGGTTTTGTTCAGTCAAAAAACAGGCAACATATTAAGTTACAATTGTCACATGAGATCTATAACAAGAACAAGCAATAGAAAGTAAGGGTACGGGTCTTGTTGGTAACCTTTTATGAGCAGGGCATACTACAGTGCACCAGAAAATACTTTACTATCTTGATAGAATTGTGGTTCATTCTGCAAACAACTCACCATAGGTGCTGAGGAGGCTTTCAAACTGAGCAAGCAGGCCAATTGTGTACAGCTGTCGTAGAAAACCATCATCATGGAGGCAGTTTCTCAGTTTGATGATAAAGCCACAGATCAGAGCTGTTAACTGAAACACATAAAATGCATATTACCTAGAATTATTTCGTTGCTTCACTGAAAATGCAATATTGGAAACATAATTGTGTCCAAACCTATGGACAAGGACCGCTAATGAGGTTCCAGAGCGTGACTTTTTTCTCTAAATTTTGTTAAACCACAAAAAACCAAAGTTGTATCCACAATAGGGATAAAACTTTTTCGCAGAAGAGAGTTTAATAAGACTTGTGGCCACTCATTACAATTAGAAGAAAAGAGGTTTAACCTTAAACTACATAGAGGGTTCTTTACTGTAAGAGCGGCAAGGATGTGGAATTCCCTTCCACAGGCGGTGGTCTCAGCGGGGAGCATTGATAGCTTCAAGAAACTATTAGATAATCACCTGAATGACCGCAACATACAGGGATATGTAATTTAATACTGACACATAATCACACACATAGGTTGGACTTGATGGACTTGCCTCTTTTTTCAACCTCACCTACTATGTAACTATATAACTATGTATTTTTTTTTAAAACACAAGCCTTGTCGCTTGATTCTACAAACATAATAGAAAAACCTGTAAGAAAAGCATACAGCTACGTGTACGTACAGGTCACGTATGGTAGATTTTTTAAAGGAATCCTGGATTGAGAGGGTGGTCATTGCTGACCACCTTTTAAAAGTACTAAACCTTGGCTATTTAGTTCAAATACTTTATTAAAAAGAACATGATAAGGAGCAGAGAGAAAGCAAACCAATCTGCGCCATTTTGAATATATGATTTAATTTCATTACCGTCACCTGTATAGCAGAGCTGCTGTGCTGCTAAAAAATAAAGAACCATGTACGGCCCAGGAAGATAGGGAAGCCTCAACTACAGATTACAGTTCATCTGAAGGCACCCAATTTAGATCTACCCCATTATTAAAAGATGATGATTTGCAACTCCATACATGCTGTTGAATATTTATTGATGCTCCATAAAAGACAAATGAGGTACAGCAGATGTTACCAGGTTTCAGCCATGATAGCCTTCACGAGTTGCAGATCATCATCTACTAATTGTGTTGGCAGCTGTGCCATCCTGCACCCAACAGCTCAGGAGGATTTTTGGATAATTTGGGCTAGTAGCACCTTTTCTTTTTTTGGATACCCCATTAATACGCAGACGCCATTCTGTGCTTGATCTCCTGCTTTTAGGCTGTGCTTAAAATAAAAGACAATGTAAAAGAAAACAATTGTGACATACTGTTTGACAGAAGACAACATCTCGGCGGTACTGGAGACTTAAGCACAGGGCAATGGTGGGAGCACTGTCCTGCATTAGGAGGAACACCATGGCTTTCTTTGCTTTATCACTCATCATAGCTACACAGTCTGTCAGTGTGCTCAGTAAAGGGTAAAGCGCCTCACTCCATTCTCCTGGTAGAAAAACAAAAACAAACCTATATCAGTATAATGATCATCCAAGCCCAACTTGCCTGTACCACAAGAGAGTGTAAAACTTGGAAAGGCCCCAAGAATCAACACTAAACACAGATACTACCAGTGATGGTTTTAGAATGGGTAATTTAAGTTCACTTTGGTAAATGAATCCTATGGTAACAGATTCAGCAAAACAAATAGGCTATTTTTACTCTACAAATTTTGAGGGAATTAAAAGCAGTTTGATTTACATACTTTTTTTTCCCCGTAAATTCTTTATTAATAATGGGTTTGTTTTGCGAGTTATAGGCTTTGAGAAAGTGTGGGGACAGAGAATGACTAGGTCTGAGTTAGAACATCGGGTCCTGCGGCCTTGCCCTGCTGCATACCTTTTAAGGCCACCTTGAATTCTTTATTATGAATGGAGGATTCCATGATATCTCTAACTTGTGGGGGAAGGGTGGGCATGCCTGGTGCATGCAGATATGCACTGATATCTTGTTCTGTGTGAATGATGCTTTCCCCTGATGGCTAAGTGAGAGGTTATAAAAGGCATGATGGCACTCTTGGAGCTGTCCCGCTATATACTAAAGTAAATAGAGCTTTGTTCCATTCTATGCTGCTATTTAGGGTGTATATGATTTAATTCAGGATTCCCTGAGGGATCTAGCAAAAGACTTTCCCAGTTTGTTGCCGATTTATAGTAAAGTTGTGTAATTTTTACTAGATTTGTTTTTATTTTGTCTAAAAGTAGGGAGTTCAAGCGATCTCCATGAATCTTTAATTTCATAGATGCAGCTTGTGCTAGTGTATATTTGTGGGATTGTCCTAGTTTTATATTTGCTCTAGCAAGGAGGAGATTTGTGCTGCTTTGTTTCTTAAATGTGGGGCCCGGTTTATTGAAGCTACCTCTAAAGACACACTTATGTGCCTCCAGGATAATTAATGGCTCTGTTTCTATGGTGAGATTATCTGCAAAATATTTCTAAAGTTTGTCAGTTAGGGATTTTGGTGTAGTTCTGCCTTCAAAAGTCTCTCATTGAGCTTCTAGGACTGTGCTTTCTGGGTCTGTTGTCCCAGTTAAAGAGTTGGGGTTATAGGGGTATGGTAATGATGTAAAACACAAATCTAAATCTGGAAAACTGTATGATAAATGCCGCCCAGTTTGAATAATGGTAGCTTTTCGAATGGACCTTTAAAAACATGCCTTTAAAAGTCACTCAAAAATATTTAATTAGATCTATTTGCCATTTACAAAAGGTCTACTACATTGCAATCATATTTGAAACATTACAGCAGGTGACACAGGTGGTCAATACAACTAGTATTATTTCATGTGAATACATATGAAATAAAAAGGGAAGCTACTCTCAACTTGGGGTTAGGAGACCAGAAAGGAAATAAAAGCAA
Organism: Lithobates clamitans; assembly: GCA_037952925.1. NCBI lineage: Eukaryota > Metazoa > Chordata > Amphibia > Anura > Ranidae > Lithobates > Lithobates clamitans. Next base: position 6,640,906 of record JBBGZY010000498.1, read on the forward strand.
TGACAAACGAGCAGCAAGGGGCCCCAATTTATTAATGGCTGAGCATTAAAGTATTTCTAAACCCAGTGATATGAAAATAGTTCCTCTGCGCCCCCCCACAGTGCCCACAGCTTATAAATCATCTTTTTACATTAAAATACGGCCACTATATACCTTTTTGGCTGATCTGTATACCACAGTTACATGATAAACTGCACAGTTTGTCCAGTGCTAAGATTTTAGGTAGGAGGAGATTTACACTACAGCCTGTATACATGCCCACATGTGTGATGTCAATATCATGTGACCTGAACAGTTCAAATGAAAACAGGAAATGTTCTCTCCAGCAACAGAGACTAAACTGAGCATGTGCCGGACGGCTACCCTCACTGTATTAGATGGCCTTGCCAAGATAGACAGTGTAGGAGGGAAGGATCTATCCATATAGTGTCAAAGAGCCTTTTTACACAATGCAGAGGATTAACCCCTTAAGTTCCATAGTGAGTATAACAAGCATGCTATTCTCCATATACAGACATATTTTACTGTTGTGGGTTTAGTAACACTTTAACTTCACTAGAGTACAAGCAACAACACTGATCCTTAAATATTAGATTCCTTCTGTTATGAAGAACCCAGAAGGGATACATTTAAAAACCTTAAATCAAAAGTTTAGTGTAATATGCAGTCCGGTGCTATGACATTATGAAACTTATCTCTTAAAAAAATAAAATACTACTAACAACTTAACTAGAGCAGTGGCATCTGCAATAGCAAACTAAACGTTAGGAAAAAACATAATTACCAAATGAAAAAAAAAGCAATGAATGGAAAGTAGCACATACCTGGACCGGCCTCTTCTGTAGTCAAGCTGCTATCTGCATAGAAATGGAGGTGCAACATGCATGGATTAGGGGGCAGCAAACAAAAAGTTCCAAGAAAAAAAACAAAAAAAAACCTGCAAGCAAAGGTCTGAGCATCCTAGAAACATTAGTACTAAGCTTGCAGCTGTAAGTAGCAGAAAAGCAGGTTTGCAAACACCTAGATCTGGCTACATGCAAGCTGATCATTTTGATTTGCCATTTTCTCTAAAGTAACCTCTTATGCATTTTTCACCATATGATCAGTTGATCTCTGCAACTGAGAAATGTGTGCCTAGTTTGTGCACTGTCACTTAAAAGCACAGATACCCTTTAAAGCCCAACTCCAATATTTTGTAAGTGCACCAGCAGTAAACAACATTTTGGAAAAAGCAACTCTCACTGCAATAATTACTTTCTATTTGGTGCTGTCACACCACAGCAATTCCTTTTCAACATTAGGTGTCCTCGGTCCTGTGGACTGAAGACATGCTGTAAGTGCAGATTACCACTGAGTCCAGCATTCACAGTGTCATTTTGCAGAGAGAGTCACAGACATATTGATATAGGACCCAAATCGCTACATCACTGGGGATCCCCCCCCCCAATTCCGGTAAGGGAGAAGAGGACCTGTATGCATCATGTGACAAGACTAAAGACGTCTGAAAAAAAATGTATAAAAAGTGCTGCCTGGAGGCCTGCAGGAGGGAACATGGAGAACAGAATTTGGCTTTAAGAGCAATGTACATATTGGGATAATCTACAGTAACACATTCTAACAATCATTTATTTTCTCAGGACATTAATCTGATGTTCAGTTAACCTTTCCTGAAAACCATTACAACACTTTCATCAACATACTGAAGAGGATTTCCAGTTTTTATAACTGGCACCATTCACCACAGTTGTTAAATCACAATGCGACTTACGAGTTGGCAAAGTAGGAACACATCTGGTGTTAAAAATAAATAAATATAACAGAAACAATTTTTAAATATGTATATAGATTTGGAGTATTTTTGTATCTTAAAACTGCAGTCAAAGTACAGATGCTGCACAATAATTTAAATACATGTAATATTTTCGACCTAGCCTTTAAAGCGTCAACAGTGCACTGACGCAAAGCCCTAGGGAAAAACTGATAACATTGCAAGCAGGATCCAGAAATAGAGGGAAGTCACATGTCCAGACTCCACAGACCAAATGCCTGCCAGTTTAATATACTGGCATACAGAAAAACATAACCCAGAGACAACAGTATATTTAGAGCATTACTTTACTGCTGAGCTATAGAAGGCTTTGAAAAAGCAGGCATAATTATTATTAGGGTTACTGCCCAGATATATGTATTGTTTTGTGTACTAGAACATAAAATATCCCTTTGATACTACTTCTGCATCTAGAGGAAACTGGCAGAATCACTTCAGTCAATATCTTCCACAACAATTAAATGCAAAATTAGAGTATGCATTGGCACTGATAACGGAAACCAGTGGAGAGGTCTCAGAAGGAGACATACATAAGGAAATCTTATATCCCGTATGCAGATATTAGGCTTGGTGGGTTTGTACTCAGAATTCCAGTTAAAAAAATACAGCATTGATTACCTTTGAGCTATGAAGTTGCTCATAACACCATTTCTTTACAGATAGTGGGAAATATTACTCTTCCTAACCCTAGTCCAATTTTTTTTTTATATAAGTGCGAATGTGAATTATCTTAAAAGGGATTATACCAGACTAACCTAAAAACAAACTATCAGAGGAATTGCTAGAACACGATATACTATTGAAATGTTATGCATTGTACTAGTTTTATTAAAAAGAGCAAACTACAACATGAAGTATATAAACTTAAAGCAAAACTAAAGGCAAAACTTTTTTCCTGGTGCCCCCATGGCAGCATACCTGTGACAAGCTCTGCCTTGGCTCCTCCCTCAGGACTAGTGAATATCAAAAAAAAATGGTTAGCACAACCCCAGCATTCTCATTTTTTTCCTAATACCTCATGGCAGTGAATTTTGGTTGAACGGTCTCTATTCGGCAGCTTCCGTCCGGGTTTAGCCTCTCCCGGATGCGGTCCCTTCTCTTGGGCAGCTAAACGTGCTTATAAGGATGGGAGTCCCTTCTGTAGGGTCTTTTGGGACAAGCAGTTTGTCTCTTAACCAAGAGCTTCACCTGCACTAGTGTTTTAGGCGTTTGCTCAGGCTTGGCAACAGAGGTAGCAGCTACTTTCTTTTTTTTTTCCCCCCATGTTACTTTCTACATTCGGTCTCTTCTTGATCCTTCTGTGTGCTCCCTTCACCCATGTAGCCTCTTTAGGAGCGGCGCACCAGCTTTTTTATCTGTCCCCAGCATCTTCTGCCGTGTTCTGTGCATGCGCCGGCGGTCAAGACTTCTGGGTCCTGGGGCCGACGGTCAGCCTCGGAGGCCACGGCAACCATTTTGGGGAAGGGCAGGACTCGCATGTCTTTGCCCTCATGCACTGAAGTCAGGACCTCTGCCCCTCCTGTTTTCCCTACTTATTTCCCGGCAGCCTCAGTGGGACGCCTGACGCTGCCTAAAGAGGTTGTCCTGCTGAGAGCTCCGGAGAGTGGAAAATATTCACTAAAGTTGGGTAAAAATTTTTTTAAAAAGGGGGATAGAAGGGGGGAAATAAAAAAAAAAAAAAAAAAAAAAAAAAGAAAAGGGAAAATAAGATAAAAAATAGGAAAATATCTCTATAGGCAAAACAGGACCTAGCCTATTAACCCTATCCTATTCTTTCTTAGCTTCTTCTTCTGCTAGCAGCCCAAGATGAACCATTCCCCGCCACAAACAAGATCCTACTCTACATTTAAGGTAAGGGCCTACTTCCAGTTAAGTTTTTTTTTTTTTTTTTAACATGTGTAAAGAGTGCACTGAGGCTGGTACTCTTATGCATTTCAGCCCTGTACGCCAGAGGTTGTCCAAAAGGACCTCAAGGAGACATGAAGACTCTGATGAATCTAGTCCCAGCTGAGAAAGGTCACCCAGGCTCGGACACCATAAGAATGGCAGGAAATCATCGGCCAAAAGACGCCGACATTCACGTTCTCCGAGACCCAGATCCCCAAGATGTCGGGCCTGCGGGGCCACCCCACTACCAGACAAATTGGTCTGCCGGAATTGTCTCAGGGACTATGCTGCAGACAGAGCATCCAAAGGACTGCAGGTGGCGGACCTACTTAAGAAAGCAGTCAAAGATTCCCTGGCAGAGTTAGTGGTGACAATGCCATCGCAACGGTCAGCTTCTCCTCCTCAAGAAAAAACGACTAATGCATCTCTTCCCGGTCCGTCCACAGGTGAAACCTCTCATCCGACGGCTGCTTCCTCCGCTAAACATATGGAGGAGAGTGCCATTTCTGGAGACTCCTCGGACGATCTAGATGCCTCAGGTTTTGCTTTTTCCATGGTCCAGCCTTACGTGCAGGCGGAGAAACAAACAATTGGCTGGGAAGAAACTGACACAAAGGCCAAGAAGTCAAAAATGTACTTCCCTTTTCTAAAATGTCAGATTTCTTCCCGCTCATGGACAAAATCAGAGATGTGATTGAGGAGGCATGGAAAGACGGAAAAAAAAAAAGATTCTCCCTTAATCATCTGGGAAAGTTATACCCACTTTCAGATATGGACTCTGCAATGCTGGACGGCCCACCAATAGTAGATGCAGCCGTAGTGCGGTTGGAAGAACGTCACGTTACCCATTGAAGACTCAACTTCAATTAAGGATCCACTAGACAGAAGAATGGATCTCGACCTCAAAAAAGCCTACCAGATGGTGGGCAATGCCTCTAAAAGTGCAATAGCCCTGACTTCAGTATCCAATGCCCTTCGCGTTTGGACAGATAACATAGAAACCTCTGTCCGGCAAGTTATCCCAAAGGAAGACATCATCCACTCCGTTCGATGCTCTGCAAGCTGTGAAAACAAATATACCGCGCTGTCAAAACATATATAAGCAGCCAGCACAGCAGTGTAGAAATAGAGCAATAAAGAAGGTAAAAAATGTGCAGCGCTAAGAAACTAATATCAAAATATAAAATTAATATATGAAAATATTAATATCAGAAAATATGATGACATATATTTAATGAAGAATAGTGTCCATATGTGACAATCACTGAAATCTTGTAAAAAAAACATAAGAATTGCACTTACATTTTCCAATGATAAAATAAACGCTTCAAAACAAGACAGTAACTATGGAACCAGCAAGGGAAATGCGACGCGTTTCGCCTAAACAGGCATCATCTGGTGATGCCTGTTTAGGCGAAACGCATCAGATTTTCATGCTGGTTCCATAGTTACTGTCCTGCTTTGGAGAGCTTTCTTTATCATTGGAAAATGTAAGTGTAATTCTTATGTTTTTTTAGAATAAATATATTTTTTATGGAATTACGCTATGTGCCCCCTTCTCCTCTTTACCCTCATGGTTGGGCTGACCTGCCTCTGTGTTTAAACCTGCTGAACTCATCATCTTGAGCGTTTATTCAGAGGTTGCATCCATGCAATGAATTTGTGCCTTTCTTGTTACCCCTTACAGCTTGATTGGCTCGTCAGGTGTACACCTGTATGAGTCCAATCTTTCCGGTAAGAGTCTGGTGGTAGATTCTCAATGTCACTCACAACTCATTCTGATGCCTGTTCAAGATTTCAGTGAGTGTCACTTAATTTTTATTTGGATCACATATTTTGGGACTTATTAGGACCTTTCTGCGGTCCCTCATATTCACATATGGACACTATTCTTCATGTAACATATTAATCTTATATTTTGATATTAGTCGTTTCTTAGCGCTGCACATTTTTTACCTCCTTGATGCTCTGCAAGGTCAGTGCTCCACACAGTGATGGCCAAATGGGCCTTATGGCTGAAGCCATGGTCGGCTGATGTTGCCTCAAAACAAAACTGGTGTAAAATACCATTTGATGGCAAAGCCTTGATTGGGAGAGAAATTGGATAAGGCCATCTCTTGTGTCACAGCTGGAAAATCAGGCCAGTTGCCCCAAGACATATGACACAGGTGCACCAGGGCATTCGCTCCCAGATTTCAACACTTCAAGAACAAGGACCACAGGCAGTCCAGACAGGGGAAAGGCTTTAGACAGAATTGGACAAGCACACAGTTCACAGTCCTCAAGACTAGTAGACAGGGACCCTTGCCAACCCCACAGGATCCTCAAAATCCTTTTGACGGCAGGCCAACCCAGGCGATCCCAGTGGGTGCCAGACTCAAGGACTTCTCCAAAATCTGGGACCAAAAATGCAGAGAAATCCCCTCAAAAAGCGGAAGCTCTACATCAGTTTCTTAACAAGCAGTGGTGCCGGTGCCTCCATCCGAGAGTTTTTCAGGTTTCTACTCTACCCTGTTTTTGTTTCCCAAGAAAAACTAAGGTTGGAGACCCGTGATAGACCTAAAAAGACTAAATCACTACATATTTCTAGAAAATTTCAAGATGAAGTCGCTACAAACAATTACCTGTGTAATCCAACCGGGGGGACTGGAAGCGGTCGATAGATCTGCAGGATACCTACTTGCACATACTATACTCCCACCACTTCAGAAATATCTGAGGTTTGCAGTGGGGCAGGTACACCTTCAATTTCAGAGATTCCCGTTCGGCCTCTGTACGTTGCCCAGAGTCTTCACGAGGACCTTAATCGCTATCATAGCCCCCCTAAGAGAATTAGGTCATAGAGTATATCACTACTTGAATGAAATTCTCCTACTGGTGAAGGATCCAGTCCAGTTAGTGGAACATAAGAGCATTTTGATGTCAACACTAGCAGAATTCGGCTGGAAGATAAACCAGGAGTCACCTTTCTCAGAATCAGGAGATGGTTTATCTAGGCGCATTATTCAATACAATGAATAGAACGGTATTCCTCCCGCCCCAGAAGGTGATATGCATCATTCGAAAGATGAAGAAAGTGAGTGTGAGGTCCTGCGTGACAGCTTCGAATTGCCTGATAGGACTGATTTCATCATGTATCCCAATGGTCCCTTGGGCCCATTGGCACCTGAGACATTTTTAGTTGGAATTTGAGACTTAGAAACAGACACCATCTATCCCAACCCATACACCTGACAAGTCTAATGCTCAGGAGTCTACATTTGTGGATGAAGAAACACACGCTTATGAAATTGCGTTCATTAGGGCATATCAACTGAATCTCAATTACCATAGACGCCAGTGCAGCAGGCTGGGGGGCACACTGCAACCAGATTTCAGTCCAGGGAAGATGGTCCTTCCGCACAACAGGCCTGGTATCAAACATCCTGGAAATACAGGCAGCCTACCTTGTGTTACTAGACCTAAAATTAGAGATTACGGGGAAACCAGTACTACTTTGGATGGACAACAAGGCTGCGGTATCATACATACACCAACAAGGGGGGACACACAGCAACTCCTTACTGAGGGAGGTGGAAACTCATTATTCTATGGGCAGAAAGGAATCTAAGAGACCTAAGAGCAGTCTATCTTCCCATCGTCTAAACTCAAGAGCCAACTGTCTATCTCGCAGGTTCATGGATGCCAACAAATGGTCTCTGCACCCAGAGATTTTCAATTGGATTGTAGACCAGTGGGGTCAACCAAGCTGGACCTATTCGCAACAGCGATCAATACCAAGCGGTCAAGATTTATCTCGAGGCTCCCTCACCCTAAGGTGGAGGCGGTAGATGCTCTCTCAGCCCCCAGACATGCGGTCTGGCTTATGCCTTCCCTCCCTGGCCTCTTATCCCAAAATTTCTAACGAGACTTATGTTAGAGACCATAACGGTAATAACAATCCTGCCATACTGGCCGAGACACCCTTGGTTTCCCATGTCAATGTACCCGAGTATCCAGCCTCCAGTCAAAAATAACTTTTCTTCTGTCACAGGGATGTCACACCCATCCAGATCCCCACAGGTTGAATCTTGGGTGCTCCACCAAAGTTATTTTAACCCTTCTCAGAGCAAGAAAGCCATCAACAGACAGTATGTATGACAAGGTGTGGAACAAATTCAGGGCTTTCACGATTGGCAGAAGCTTCAATCCATCCTCCTCTCAACCTCTCAAATTTTTTGCAGGCAGGCCTAGACTTAGGTCTAGGGCTAAGTACACCAAAGGTACAGGTAGCGGCAACTTCAGCAGCAACCGGTTAGAGATGGGCCGAGGATTCCCTAATAATCCAATTCTTTAAAGCCGTCAAAAAGATCCGCCCACCAACTAAACAAAATTTTCCCACCTGGTATCTTTCAGTCATCCTAGAATCTTTCGCCAACCAACCATTTGCCCCTTCAGAGTCAGTGTCACTGTGGAATCTAACTTTAAAAAATTGACTTTTCAAATAGCCATAGCATCTGGCAGAAGAGTTTCAGAGCAGATCATAATCATATCATCTTCTATCCCGACAGAGTGGAACTCAGAACGGTATGAGGATTTATTCCCAAAGTCGCATCTTCCTTAAGTATGTAAGAACCTTAGGCACTTCCAATGTTTTCAGAGCAGGTCTCAGGTTCACTTCACGAGCTGGATATCGCCTCCACTTTGAGATACTATCTGCAAGCCACGGCGTCCTTCAGGGATTCATCTAGGCCAGGGGTCTCAAACAGGCAGCCCTCCAGCTGTTGTGAAACTACAAGTCCCATAAGGCATTGCAAGGCTGACAGTTACAAGCATGACTCCCACAGGCAGAGGCATGATGGGACTTTTCGCAGTTAGTTTCGCAACAGCTGGAGGGCCGCCAGTTTGAGATCCCTGATCTAAGGCTGTTTATAATTCCCTGGGGCAAGAACAAAGGCAAGGAGGCAACAGCAAGAACAATTGCCTCATGGATTGTTAAAACTCATGGAGAAGGTGTACAGGGCAAAGGGACTGGAACCCCCTTCGGCTGTTAGGGCGCACTCCACCAGATCAGTTTCTGCCTCTTGGGCGGCAAGAGCCAATGTTTCAATTGAAACCATATGTAGGGCAGCGACTTGGTCATCCCAACATACGTTTCTAAAACATTACAGGGTGGATCCAGGAGCTCTCTTATCGGTGGAGTTTGGCAGACAGGCTATAAAATCAGCCTTTGCTGCTTCTTCTAAACAATAACCTTTTCAAATAAACATCTTTCTAAGCATCATCCCACCCGTCTCAGCTAGTTATTTGTCACAGGTATGCTGCCATGGAGGCCCTAGGAAAACAGAAAATTGTACCATACTTACCGTAATTTTCTTTTCCTGGTGCCTATCCATGGCAGCATACAATCCCACCCTCGGTATTCTATATTACAGAGAATGCTGGGGTTGTGCTAAATATTTCTTTTATGATATTCACTAGTCCTGAGGAGCTAAGGCAGAGCTTGTTACAGGTATGCTGCCATGGATAGGCACCAGCAAAAGAAAATTACGGTAAGTATGGTACAATTTTCATTTTTTTTTGTTTTTTTTGGATAGAGTAAGGGAGGGTTATAACCCTCAGTTGTTTTTTTGCCATCTGTGTCCCATTGAGAAAATTATCTTTCACTTCCTGTTCCATAGCCAAAACAGGAAGCGAGATAAAATCCATGCAAATTAAGGGAATTCCTTGGGCCTCCCAAGTCACCAGAACTAGTGAACTAGTGTCCCCATTGGAAGATTTCCCCTCTATTAATTTTCTAGGGAGAACCCAAAATTTGGGATTTTCTTTTACTTTCACTTTCAAGGATAATGGTAAACAGGACAAATAGAGAGGGTGGCAGAGGCAGCATACAAACTGACAGGTGTTCTAATCATTTTCCACTCCATCCAAAAAAGGTTTTGCCTTTAGTTTTACTTTAATTTAAAATTGAAACACCAACTGATTAACAGAAAACATTAAAAAAAAGTGTCAAGTAAAGCAATCTCCATCTACACTAATGCATTTTTGTAAGTACTAATCAACAACACTCTAATAGAAATATGTTAAAAGGACTATGAAACGTCTAGTAAGGAAAACCCAGAGCACATACACACATACATACACAGTAAGAGTTAAGTGGCAGAAAAGTGATTACGGTAATCATTTAAGGGAAACAAATGAGATAATAGATCAGATGTCAAAGTTAAAGAAAAAAAATCTTGATAAGGTTAACCAATACCAGATCTTGCTATGTTATTAAAGACACAAAATTATGGATATTGAATGGCTGCACTTCCTTTAAATCACAGAAAGCAAACATGCATCCTATGAAAACTACATGGGCACACTATTAATCCTACCTGCAATTCATGTCATATATTAGAATAACCATAACCACATAACACACTATAGAAAATGTCATACTACCTGTTATGATTCTAAGTTATGAAAGATGAGAAAGCACATCAGTATATTTCAAGGAGAGTAAACATCCTCTTTTGCAGTAGGGCTGGCCCCGCTCTGTAAGAGTTAAACGCTTGTTTATGGCTAGGGGTTTGCAATAAGCACTTCTATGCACTTGATCCTCCTCTCCCCCAGGTTTCCTTCACAATGTAAGATCATCCCCTGCAGCCTCTTCTCCCCTATGCTCTGATAGTTGCAGGCCTCTGACCTGATCAAGTCCAATGCAGAGCCCATAGCTCTGCACTGGGCATTAGGACGCCAAGGGACAGTCCACTGCTTAAGCGTAGGGGAGTAGAGGAAAGCACCAGCTGCTGAGAGAGAGTGAAGGATTGGGTAAGTAAAAACTTCTTTTTCCAGTCCCCTAAGACCCAAATGAGCATTTAACCCTAGCAGTGTGTAGGCAATGTATAATGTTTGCCAAATAGCATGAGTTATCAGCCTAATGCTTTAAGACAAAAGCACAATGAGCTGGTAAGCATTTCTGCTATTTAAAGGTTAGTGCAGAAGAAGCAGAGATGCTGAGAAGTGATGTCACAGTCATACGCACTTGAAAACCGGGAGGGATGGCATGCAGGACATGAAGATGATGTGGATGACAACACAGCCCCATCATCAGAGGCCTCTGGGTTTATCCAATACGCTCTCCTTGGATTACCTTTCTTGCTAGTGCAGCTAATCTCACACTGAAAAACATCATCACAGCTGTCACTTTGTAGGCGCTCCTTCTGCAGAAGCTTGTCAATCCGCTGAATAATGCATTCAAGGCTTTTCTCCACATTCGACCAGACTTTATCCTGAAACAATCAATTGCAGAAATAATTCACACTTTCAGGAATGACGTTTAGTGAGTGCCTTCTTTATACTGAGCTCACATAAAGTGATGGCAAGAGTTATACCCTTGGGGAGAGATACTGAAACATAGGCTCCATTCAAATGGTTCTAGAGACCAATATAATAGATTAAAGTCATTTATCTATGTTTTGTCACGTTTTGTGATCAGCAATTTCAGGACAGAAAGAAATCTGCCATTTTGCCTGTTTTTGGATAGAGTAGGAAAGAGATAAAATCCCTGCTTTTTTTGTAATTTTGCTGTCACAGTTCAGAAAATTTTTGTTTACTTCCTGTTCCAGAGACACAACAGGAAGTAAGAGGAAATCCTTCCAAATGTTTTCTCCCTTAGACAGTTTTCAGAGGGCAGCTTCTAGAGCACGTTTCAATAAACCTGATCATTGGTCTCCCTACCAACCTCTATGGGGCAAATCCCTCCCTTCCTTTCCCTTAGGCCTGGTTCACACCTATGCATTTTTTAGTGCATTTTCAGTTTTGCAGAAACACACTACAGTCCATTTAACATGGTTTCCTATAGATGTAGTTCACATCTGTCCATTTTATGGAAAGGGCCAGGGAATTTTTTCTGGTTTTTGGTTCCATAGATTTCAATGGATCAAAAACATGTATTGAAAAATGCAAAATGCACCTGGGGTATGCAAACTGCAACCTGCATAGGTGTGAATCATACCTTAAAATGCTCCCTGACCCACAGGTCTGGGCCATATTTGGCATCTGGAAGTTGAAGTTGAGAGGTTTCATGCCTACTGGAATCCTTTTCTCATTTGGGGACCTGTCAGCCAAATTTAGACTAACCTGCTGGATGTGTTTCAGATATTTCCAACTACAGCACGCTGTATGTTCTCAATTTTCAGACCCTCCCATGCTTGAAACTGACCCGATTGAGGATTTTCTGGCACACGAGTTCTTGATTAAACCCCTACGTACACTTTATTTGGCTTTCCTCAGTACAGCATCACCCAAGATGGATAGGTTTGGGAAAAATGGCATACTGATATCCCTGCACTAGATAGGAAAGTCTGGGAAGAATGTTTTGAAGATAGCTCTAAGCTGATGATAGCCTCCAGAGATAAACTAATTCAGGCAAAATTCCTACATAGAGTATATTTACACCACGGAGGTTGCACAGAATCTATCCACAAAGGTCCAATATTCTAGATGCTCTAGAAGCCATATGGCAGAAGGTACTTAATGCTCTGGACATGTCCTCGGGTGGCACAGTTTTGGACAGCAGTTTTTGATCTTCTCAATACCCGTTTACAGCTGTCTCTCCCCTGTACCCCTGAACTGGCACTGCTGGGCATCCATAACAATGAGCAAAGACCCAGATGAACCAAGCTGTTGCTATATTTGTTATACTACGCAAAGAAGGAAATACTCTTTAAGTGGGCTTCCCCCTCGCCTCCCACAATATCTTCTTGGGAATCAATTGTAAATGGGGTTTTGCCAATGTACAAATTGACTTATAATAATAGGAACTACCCCCGGAAGTATAAAAGAAATCTGGCAGCCATGGTTAGATGGTTAATTGTTCTATCTCTAAGGAGATGGATTTCCTCTTACTTTCCTTCATGCAGGCGATTGTTGAATATATGCTCTCCCTTAATATTAGGCACTGCATTGACATGTTTTGTTAAGCTAACAACTCCTCCTTTTCTTTGGAAAATATAACCCTGCATACCTGTTTATGTATCGCTTATGTTTTTAATACAGAGCAATTCTGTTTGTTAAAAAAGACAGTTTTCAGAGGACCAGGTGTCCCCATTGTAAAATTCCCCTCATCTCGCATTTGGATGACAACTTCAACATTTTTCAACTCCAATCCTTTTCTGTCCTAGTATCAGTGGATACCAGGACAACGGGGACACAGACATCAATAAAAACCCTAGTGTCTATGTCCTAGCTAAGCCAAAGTGCTGGCTGAGGCTCCACTTTACTTGTCCAAAAAAGATGAATAATGGGCATCTATTTTTGCTAGTATCTTCAAGTCAGTGGTGTAAACACTCTGAAAGTTATTCATTGCTGACTGTCCTGTTCAACTGTCAATCTTTGTTTCTAGAAACACAATTTTTCTTTACAGCTACCAATACCAAATATAAGGCAATAGGGGGCATGTATACCCATTCTTCCTCATGCCAGTCCACCTGGAGTGATGACCTGCTGCTCCGCCCCGTCCATCGTGCCACTAGAGTATCCTGGTCATTCCTCAGCATAACTTGATCTGCCTCAGCTGATGTAGGAGAAGCTTTGGAAGCGATGTAGTCAGGCCTAGCAGCATTAAGTCCTTGTATTGCACTGGCTAATAGTTTGCAATCACACACCTTGACCAGCTGCCTTGTCTGAAAAGAAAAAAGATAGAGCTATAAGAACACAAAAAAACAAAATGTCAGTATATCCATTTCTACTGAAACATGATGTCATTCTCATTAAAGTGGTTCTAATGGCAGAAGGCTTTTCTACCTTAATGCATTAAGGTAAAAACCCTCTGTGTGCAGCAGCCCCTCTAATACTTACCTGAACCTCCAGCGATGTGCACGAGGGTCTCGGCTCTCCAGGAACTCTCCCCCCTCATTGACTGAGACAGCAGCAGTAGCCATTGGCTCCCAGTGCTGTCAATCACAGCCAGTGAACCAATGATGAGGTGGGGGGGGGTTGTACTTTAACAATATAACCACCTCTAAAGGCAATCTCCGTGTAGTTAAAAAAATGATAAAATATGTGCCTCTCTGCCCCTCCAATTCCAGCTGATCCAGAATACAGTATATTGCTCATTTTAAAAAAAGAGAGATGATCCAACTTCGTGGGCCCACACACCATTTCTGGCAATTGGTCCTATAAAGCCTCTTTTTTTGCCATTCTCAGACTGGTTGTGTTGCTATCCCTATTGCTGACAATTGATTGTGTTTAAAAGGTTGACTATTTATGAAATCGAAAAAAAAGAGTGCAGTGTAAAAAGAACAATCACAATTCCATAATAAGTAAAAGTCTAAAAGGCCAATTAGGTGAACCACAAGGCCCGGACAGCGATGGCAAAGAGCTTCACCGTGATGAAATGGATCCAGAAACACAAATATTGTGTGACAGTCCCGCCACCTCTGAGATAATTGCTTCGCTCACCTCTAAAAATGGACCCCTGAACTAACAGGAAGTCAGCAGCACGTGTTCCCTTTAAGACAGGAAAACAAATCCAGAACTCCAGACAATCCCCCAGTCACATATAAAGAAATAAAGAAGATCTAAGTGCTCTCCAGTAAAATATCAAGGCTTTATTTAAATAGCGAGTTCCTACTCACATAAAAACAAACAATACAGGCACATAGGAATTTGTCAGACCCCGCTGACGAAGTTCTATTAAACGTTACATGTAGGGGGGAGGAGCTACGCTCGGATGACATCACCTACTGCCATCCTGTTAGACGGAGTAAGCAATGGGGGGGGAAAAGCGAACTTAGGACTTTAAATGGGACGCAAGGGAAAGTTTGCGCCCCCATCCTTAATGACATGAAAAAGAGGGGGGAAGGTTGGGACTTTGAATGAGGTGCGCATGATGCAGCCCAATCACACTCACAGAGGTGCAAACATATGTATGTTTATTAAGGACCAATGATCAACATGGCATAAAAACGCATTGCATACATTAAACATAAAATCGCATATAGACAATAATATTGTCTATATGCGATTTTATGTTTAATGTATGCAATGCGTTTTTATGCCATGTTGATCATTGGTCCTTAATAAACATACATATGTTTGCACCTCTGTGAGTGTGATTGGGCTGCATCATGCGCACCTCATTCAAAGTCCCAACCTTCCCCCCTCTTTTTCCTGTTAGACGGAGGACACACAGGGTGGAGGGACTGTCACGCAATATTTGTGTTTCTGGATCCATTTAATCACAGTGAAGCTCTTTGCTATCGCTGTCTGGGCCTTGTGGTTCACTTAATTGTACTTACAGACTTTTACTTTTTATAGAATTGTGGTTGTTTTTTTTTGCGCTGCACTCTTTTTTTTCTATTTCATTGTTTATAGGTGTTGTGAATACCTTATTAGTGTTCAGCTGCATACGATTCTAGTGGTTTTATTTATTTGCACTGATTGCACTTATTTATCCTGGATATGTATGAAAACTTCACAAACAGCAAACATACAAAATCTGTTTTTCAATCTATAGCAGATATATGGTCCCTCAAGTTGAGTTTTTATAAATTGCTCATTTCATATTAAGATAAAAAACCTTCTGTATGCAGCAGCCCCCCTAATACTTATCTAAGCCCCAACCCAGATAGATAGATAGATAGATAGATAGATAGATAGATAGATAGATAGATAGATAGATAGATAGATAGATAGATAGATAGATAGATAGATAGATAGAAAGATAGATAGATAATCTTAAGATAGGAGGGGTGGACTCCACTTCGAGTTCCATGAAATATTATCTGGCTACCTGGAGAAAGAGGATGGAGAGCCAGTTTATAACATAACTACATTTGTAAGGAGGTACACACCTTATCTGCTAAAATCGTCAGCGTACGCTCAATGCCACTAGCAGATCTGTCTTTGGCTGCCCTGGAAAGCCTTTCTGCATAATAACTGACTTGTGTCTTCAGAGTATTGATATGAGCAATGATCTCCTTGGCTCGGATAATGTCCTGTGGTATGTAAACAATAGACTGGGGGCACGCCGAAGTACTGCAAGAAAAAATAAGTCAATATAATAAAATCCTTTATTATTCATGGAACAGGTAACTCATGTATTCACACACGTGAAACACTCATGAAAGGACAAAGTGGATGCATCAAGGCAGGCTTGTTATACACAGATCACATTGAGTGGATGAATATCATGCTCCTGGTAGATGGGCTTCACATGGCACAGACATCCCGGTTTTGATACCCACTAGGATTGGAAGATGTAATAATGAAAACAACAGCAGAATATTAAAAGTCAAACTTACCTGGGTTAAAATGTTGCTAGGCAGCAACAGTGTTGATGTCCTTAAAGTTCCTATAGGTTACCTATGATCCATACCCCTTCCTGGCACTAAGCCTCACCCCTGTCATTTAACTTTTAAATGTGAGAGCCTATATTGCCCACGAAAGTCCTAGCATCTGACAAGGTGGGGCATAACATTAGAAGGGTCTGGAATTGATCTAAACTTGGGAAGAAGTGAAGACCCCATTTACAGCTTAAGCCTAGGATCTAAGACTCTACAAGAACACAGCGATCAGTTTGAAAACTAACACAGGTACTGTCAGGCACTATATCAACAACAGGAAGAGGAGACAAGGGAGTCCCCAGAAAGCAAAAAAGGGGAATGGTCAACTACGGCTTATGGTACAAAAATGCAAAAAGGCTTTATTAAGGGTGGGGGGGTGGGGGTATTTACATATACAAAAAATTCCAAATATATGTAAGATAAACAATGTATCTAAATAACACAGTCCGTCTCACTACACTAAACCAAAATTAAAAACCATGCTGCAACATTGATGAATAAAACTGCAGAGCGTGCCTGCAGGCCAAAAACGCATGCAGTGTCCATTTGAATCCAAAGAAAAAAGTATAGCACCAAACATTACTTGGGGTAAGCTACTGATGGGATATAGAGTCTAGTATTGACTGTGCATCAGATTGAGCAGTACTGAAAAGAAACTACATATATCCACATAGACAAGACCTTACATAGCTGAATTAGGTGGGGTTTTTTAACCCTCTGTTCGAAGGAAAACTTTAGAAATTCGGGTGGTAGTCAACAATTTGAGATCCGGTCTTTCATTAACTGTGCTACAACTAGAATACTCCATGTTCTCGAATGCCCATGTCATAAATTGTATGTAGGCAAAACTAAGAGACAGCTGCGTGTTAGATTCGGGGAACACCTGAAGAGTATCAGGCTAAAGGAAGAAACTTCAGTGGCTCAACACTTTTTGGATTTTCATCAGGGCAAAACCACAGGTCTGAGGGTAAAGGGCTTTTATGCCCTTTCTCTGACAGACCGTAGGGGTAACTTTGACAGGGTACTCCTACGCAAAGAGAAAAAATGGATATTCAGGCTTGGTACTCTTCAACCTAATGGCTTGAACCACAAACTAAGCCTGAGTGTCTTTCTTGAACCATAAACATTAGGTTTGAAGTGTTTTATAAAGGCTCCCCGATTGATCTCTTGGTTTTCTTGTATCTGTTTTGGTTGTTTTTGATATAATTTAATTCTGACCATGAGGGCCATTCCACTTTATGAGGAAATTTATTACAATGTCTATTGTGCTCTTTACTTGATGCCTGGTGATATGTGAGATTGTATTTCTTTCTCCCCCCTTGCAAATAAGTACTTTTTCGTTTGAGCAACTGATTGGCACCTTTTTTCCTTTTTTTTGACTGCATTACCTGATGTGACCACAAGATGGCAGTAAATAGCTATTTGGCATGGTTTGATCTGATTGGACAGTGTTCCCTATTTAAATCAACCTTAATTCAATGCCAAATTGTTCTGAAGAAGTACGCGGAGGCGTATGAAACGTTAACGCCGCCCCTGCAGGGCTTGTCAGCAGGCCTTCAACATGCTTCCTTTTCCAGCAATGTAAAAGGGTTTCCCTGTGATTTGCATACAGCACCATACTTCACAAGCTATTTCTGCATCAGCAATTGAATGCAAAGTTCCTGGTTCCTGGTCTTTTCCTAACCATGTGACCGGTCATGTGATCACACAGTCTGCAGTGTCTACTATTGAGTAGAATGGTGTGCTGTGACTACACACTGAATGTTGCTCTGAACTGACTGTGAGCCGCTCCATGCCAAACAGCAAGACAGCAGAATCTGAGGACATCTCCAGTAATTGAAAGTGGTGAGAGCCCAAAAGGGCAGTTTCTCTTTCCCTCCTTATCTGCTTATCAATAGTCTTTGCATCTGTTTGCCATTCACCCTCCTGCATGGATTGACACACTTGAAACTGATGAACTGTGAAAATATCATTCTGGTCTAGATTGGAAAAGAGACCAAGCCCTTTCTTTGGAGTGGTCTGTCCTTTGCTCCTTATATGCTGCATTGAGGAAATAGTGTTTGTGCACTGGACATACCTAGTAACAGGAACGCTGGTCTTTCTATTTCGAAAACAACTGGTGTATACACACATTCAGTGCACTGAGGTTGGAAGCTGCTTGTGGAGGATTTCCTTCTAACAGAGGGTTAAAAAACCCCACCTAATTCAGCTATGTAAGGTCTTGTCTATGTGGATATATGTAGTTTCTTTTCAGTACTGCTCAATCTGATGCACAGTCAATACTAGACCACATAAGACTCGATATCCCATCAGTAGCTTACCCCAAGTAATGTTTGGTGCTATACTTTTTTCTTTGGATTCAAATGGACACTGCATGCGTTTTTGGCCTGCAGGCACGCTCTGCAGTTTTATTCATTAATGTTGCAGCATGGTTTTTAATTTTGGTTTAGTGTAGTGAGACAGACTGTGTTATTTAGATACATTGTTTATCTTACATATATTTGGAATTTTTTGTATATGTAAATACCCCCACCCCCCCACCCTTAATAAAGCCTTTTTGCATTTTTGTACCATAAGCCGTAGTTGACCATTCCCCTTTTTTGCTTTCTGGGGACTCCGTTGTCTCCTCTTCCTGTTGTTGATATAGTGCCATTGCTTTTAGGGCAGGTATCCCGTCACATATTGACGAATCGGCTGGTACGCTATTTGTTGTTTGCAACTTTGGTGAGTGTGGATTCAAGGATCTTTTATCCCCCATTTTTTGCTTTACTGTCAGGCACTGGTCAGGTTCACATTAAATGAACACCCAAGAAAATGCTTAGTCATATTTAGGAAAATATAAAAGTAAATATCTGGTGAAGTTTATTTTATATGCTAAATCTGTCTCCCAATTTGTTGCAGTAATAATAACTATACACACACAAAGTAATGTATAGATTTTGACCTGCAATAAGAATGCCGATTTTCGGTATTTAACATAATTATGGCACAGCCCCTTTAATCCCTACTTTGGCATCTTTTCATCATAGACTCAGCTTACTTTCAATGAAAACCAAAATGAAGAGCTGATCCAGACATATCGGCAGCTGCAATTCTAACCTCTCTTATAAACGCCTGGCCAGTGTGGTTACCCCATTACCAAACCGAGATCCAATGGCAATTTTGGCATGTGCCCTTATGTAAATTTTTTCATCATGGGTTCAGATTTGAGACAGTTATACTTTGAAAAGAGTCAGTCACTTTTCTCATTCCTGGCAGTGACAGGTTCCTTCAATAGGGCCTCCCTCCCACCCACCTTCCCTGCACTCCATTCAGTTCTTCTGTTGGAGCCCTTGAAAATATCTGGTATATTGTATATGGCCAAAATTGTCCCCCTTCCCCCACCACTGTCAGCTGCAACATGTGGAGAAGGTGGGTTCATGCAGACCCAAATAACTCATTGCGTTTTCACTGAAAAAATTGTTGCTTTTCTAAAATACCACTGGAGTCTTGATGTGGCCAGTCTAGATACAGTGGTGTCTAACAAAGTTCTTCTGTAACATACATGAATACTATCACACAAGGGGGATGGAGCAACAATAGGTTTGGATAATATGGATGGACTGCAGCATCTGTCGCAAGCAAAAGGCAGAATCATTTTTTAATCCATTCTTTAATGCATCCATACAAAAACCAAAAGTGATATTCCAGCACTCCTACAACTGATTTATAAGTAAATGAATGCTTTCAGCATTATTTAGTAATTTTTTTTTACAAGGACATTTTGGGTATATTCACACCAGATGCGCTGGACGGTTGTTCCAGTGCAGCTGCGCCGCATGGACAAGGCAAAATGCCTAGTCTCTTATGTGCCAGATTCACACCACTGCTTTGCGGTGGTGTGCTGGGAAAAAGAAAAGTAAAATACCGCTGACAAAATTTGAGATAGATTGCACAAATTTCGTGGTTGCAAATTTTAAATAACCTTTAATAGAACAGGATAACAACTAAATATTGGCATGACAGAAACATGCGTTAAAGTAAAAACAAGCCTTCTAGAAGAACACAATTAAAGCATACACAATTTTGCTTCTACATTTAGCTGTGAAGTGAAGCGGTGCCAAAATTTGGAGTTCCGTCCATGCTAAAATAGGCAACAGACCTACAAACCGGTGTCTAAATGAAAGATGCAAAAAAGCAGTAATGACGACCCATACTCCACCAAATCAAATCACAAAGAAACTAGTATTACAAAAAGCATGAACACATATGATTTAATGGATACTGCAAAACCAACTCACCAACTTTCCTCAAAACTGCTATAAGGAACCAAGAAACAAAATGCAAAATTAGAGAACTAATTTAAAAAGTTAATTAGCAAAATACTGTCACCAAGTCCTTGCTTATTTTTTTTTTTTAAAGCATGTAAAGATATGCATAACTTAACGAAAAGAAAATTTAATATGTGTATTAGAGTGATTTAAAAGAAACATGTATTTATTGTAACATGGAGGGGTACCCATTTCCCAGTACCTATTTAAAAGAAAACAAAAAGTTACAGGACCTCCGTTCCAGTGTTAGTTACACTACCTGAGGGACTGTAGTTTTAAAAATACACTATAGTGGTCTCTCAGTAAAACTCTGTATTTATAGTCATACTGCAGTACTAGATTTCACCACTGGAAGGACAAATCTGTGTTCACTCTTTTTTCCCCCCAATAAAACCCATAAGTTGCGGGAGGTGATAACCCCTTCAAGTTACTATATCAAGATATACTGGAGACATTTCCAATTTTCCAGAAAATCCCCTCAAAGCGTCTCAATGCCAAGCAAAGGCAGCAACTGAGAGTGTTAGTATAATAGCAAAAAATGGATTTTCAAGCAATAATTAACAGCATGTAATATGAGTTAATCTGTAGTCCCCGGTAGCTGGGCAGTGTGATTATAGGAAGCAAAACCATATATATTCAACTTTGTGGTTGTATATGACATTGAAACTGAGCAGTATCAGTATTTGTTGACCTTCTGAACTCAACTGAATTTCAGAAAAGGAATTCTAATCTGCACCTTTGCCGTCAGAAACATGGGTGTCAACGCCTAGTTTCTATGTCTTGCGTACCGGACATACATTTGTTACCTTTCTTAACTCATAACTGGTTCTTTGATAAGGACTTTCAATCTGCATGTTTCTTAGAAGCAATAAAGTCTCCACTGAGTGCCTAGTTTTTATGCCCGGTGTATCGGGTCCTACATACTGAACTGAAAATGTCCCTATATATTACCCCATGTTGTCCAAACTGTTTCATGCTGAATGATTAACTTGAAATCTACTGTGTACTGCTTAATGAGAAAACCCTTAAGTCACCATAGATAGATGGATCTCCTAGATTATTAGAGGTTGACCATTACATTACCTTTAAAGTGTATATAAAACCTAAGGGCATGTGTCAAAGGGCTTTAGTTTAACACACAAGTTGTGTTAATGGCAAATGGCAGAAAAGCAAAGGAAAAGGGCCTAAAGAAAATGCAGCCACAATATCCAAGGACTTGTAAACTGCAATAGAGAATACATTTTTGTTCTCGAGTTTGGATACGCTTTAAGCAAGCTCTAAATCTAAAAGTCTTTGCTGAAATAAAAACGTGAATATAAAGTATACGTACAACACAAATAGTATTTCTAATAATAAAAGTAGCAAAGATGATACAAGATTCAACTTACTTTTTTTTTGCTTCTTCAAACTTGTGCAAAATCTTCCGTAACCCCCCAGATTTGAATCCTTGACAATGGGCAGCTGGTGCTCCTATTGTCACTATATCGTAGTTTTGATCTGCAGATTATAATGATAAAGGACCTTTCTTATTAACATAGGTTTACTACAAATATAAAAACACAGTAAGAAGCTAAAGAGGCTTTTGTATTACCAAATCCCTTAGGGCTCATTTACACCACATTACCTGTGGGGGAATCTTCACTGCCAGCCCCCATCTAGCTTCAATCAGCCACAACAATTGTGGCTGCTTGAATAACTGAACAGTGCCTGCATATGATAGGATTCAGTCAATGTTCGGGCAATAATTTTCCACCTGGCTCAATTGATTTTTAAATAGAATTTTGTCGAGCTGGGTGCTGTTGACAGGGCCAATCACAGCTTGAATTTCGGCTGATTTAGCAGGAATCAGATCAAATGTCAGCTCTGTATAACTAACAAGTTAACAAGAAGAGCCAACACTTTAGTAGCAAAATGACAAAGCCATGCAAACCATTCCCTTATGCCTCATAAGCCAACACCACTTCTAGCACTGCTAGTGCACAGCATAGTAAAGCATCTAATTAAATAGTGAACCTATTCCAAACTGCATATAGTCGTTTCAGGCTAGTTGGCCATCAACAATGCAGTGTAAGGAAATTATGTCTCCTACTGAATAGGAGATTGGAAGCCAACGTGAAAGTATAACCACACAGATAATGGTAAGGTCGGTTTAAAGCATGGGAGCCTAACCTGTGGCCCTTCAGCTGTTGCGGAACTACAAGTTCCATCATGCCTTTGCCTTTCGGAGTCATGCTTTTAACTATCAGCCTTGCAATGCCTCATGGGACTTGTAGTTTCGCAACAGCTGGTGGGCCACAGGTTTAGCACCCATGGTTTAAAGTGTATATAACACCTAAATCTATTTTTAGTATGTTTAGTATTATGCCCCACTGTTAGTTTTCATAAGCTAATCTTTAACCTTTAACCTAACCTTTGTAAATCTCTTGCAAAGTTTCCTACCTGGAGATCATGCTAATAGCAGCCCTTCCTGCTGCAAGCTGGCAATACTATGCAGCTGCCTCCTAACTGGAAGCAAGGTTGTCCCTCCTTCAGGTGGCACTGGGCTGCCTATCAGGTCTGCCAACAGCCAAAGGCGTATGATGACAGCGTAAAAACAATGCTGCAAATTGAGAGGCTGTGGCTTAGTGTTGTCAGCCTACAACCGGAAGTGCTGCTACTGGCAGGATCTCAAGGGTAAAAAGGTGGCTACAAATCAAGAAAATATATATAGGGTTAACATATTTTGAAAGACCCAAAAAGTCCCATCCAGAGTTCTGGATGCACCGTTGGCCCATAAATCATTTTTTTTATGGCTCAACCCACCTTACTAAAATGAG
Organism: Lithobates clamitans; assembly: GCA_037952925.1. Classification (NCBI taxonomy): domain Eukaryota; kingdom Metazoa; phylum Chordata; class Amphibia; order Anura; family Ranidae; genus Lithobates; species Lithobates clamitans. The sequence continues at coordinate 6,664,061 of JBBGZY010000498.1, forward strand.
CAATAGACCCCTTGTTTTTTTCATTGTCATGGAAGTGATGACAGGTAAATACCCTCTGCTTCAAAAACTCCAGACCAAATATTTAAAGAGGGAACGTTCAATCTTGTACTTGCAGTTAGATGAAGGAAAACTTCAAACAAGTGCAATAGATCTGGCGAGGCAACTCCCGCACAACAATGCTTCCATCATTTGACAGTAGCTCAAACCATAGTAAAACAAAGGCGTGCCAGACCAAAAATGGATGAAAAAATAACCAACTTTAGTTGTCTTTTAGCGACAGAGTCAGTAATACCACCATTATTTTTAATATATGTCATACCTGATGTAGATTCATCTTGAACCCTCATCCTTTGAATGTGTAAATTGGTAGGGACAAATTCTAATTTCTTATCTGCCTTTAAGCTGCTTGCTTTAAAAGAAACACCTAAAAAATAAAAAACACAAACAAGATTGGCTAATAAATTCCATGTACTGAGGCCCCTAATACATAACTACATACAAGTTGTGAAAGTTTCAGGATATTGAACTCCCATTTAATGTGACTTCCTGAATTCTGGATTGCTTCTTTTGTGGACAATAGTAAGCATACATTATATCCACGGTGTGCCATTAGTGAAAACAGTACTGTACTTCCAAACATTTTCAGGTGGTATGTAAATTACTTGCAGGCAAAGTAAACGTTCATAAGCCCATGTTGACATCAGGAGTACATCTGATAATTTACATTCATGGGTGCCTCCACCAGTCTTGCTTAGTAATAACCTCTCCCCCTCCCTCTTCCACTGTCAGGCAACTCTTACTGACCATACATCAATAATATAAAAAGTATAAAAACAGGACTATAAATCATCAATCCCTAAAAAATAAACAGTGAACAGCAATTCTTTTGTGTAACACAATCACAAACAATAAATTAAAGAGAAATAAAAACCGCGCTAAATAAATGTAAAGTTCATAAATGAATCCATACAGATTAAATTCATCTGCGTAAAGTTGTCCACAAGCCATGCGATAATGAATCAATCTCTAAATGACAATATCCTTCATCCATCACCAAAAACTGCAGTGAATTCACCACCAGCTGTAGAAACTGCTTACCAGCTCCTGTAGACCCCCCATTACAGGGGGTCGGTGTACACCTGTGGCTTAAAACCCAGCCGGGGCCTTTCTCATCTCAGCAAGTTGGATAGTAGATAGGCACCAAAAAGAGATCAAAGGCTCCACATAGTATAAAATCCTCGTGCTTCCCACAGCTTGCCGTGTGCAAGGGAAGGACTTAAGTACCAGGCGTGGAGCCTTTGATCTCTTTTCGGTGCCTAACTACTATCCAACGTGCTGAGTGATAATCAAATGTGTGGAGAAACCCTGAGATGAGGAGAAAGGCCCCGGCTGGGTTTTAAGCTGCAGGCATACACCGACCACCTATAATAGGGGGTCTACAGGAGCTGGTAAGCAGTTTCTACAGCTGGTGGTGGATTCACTGCAGTTTTTGGTGATGGATGATGGACATTGTCATTTAGAGATTGATTCATTATCATATGGCTTGTGGACAACTTTACACAGATGAGTTTAATCCATATGGATTAATTTATGAACTTTACATTTATTATTTAGCGCGATTCTTATTTTACTTTTATACATCAATAATAGCCATACAACCTGCAGGCTGAACAGTCCAGAGGACCTGCTGCCATCTTTCTGCTCCCCAGTTCCTATGTTTTCATGCATATTTGAGTCGCTTAGACTTGTTTCTATGTCCTATACTCTAAAACATAGAAACTGTGGTGCAGAAAAATGGCAGCAGGTGCTCTAGACCGATGAGTCAAAATTTGAAATATTTGGCTGCAGTTTGTTTGTGAAGGGCTGTAGAGTGGTACAATAATGAGTGTCTGCAGGCAACATTGAAGCATGGTGGAGGATCCTTGCAGGTTTCGGGCTGCATTTCTGCAAACAGAGTCGGAGATTTGGTCAGGATGAATGGTGTCCTCAATGCTAAGAAATACACGCAGATACTTATTTATCATGCCATACTATCAAGGAGGCGTGCAATTTATTCTGCAGCAACGCAATGACTCCAAACATGCAGCCAATGTCATTAAGAACAATCTTCAGCATAAAGTAGAACAAGGAATCCTGGAAGTGATGGTGTGGCCCCCATAGAGCCCTGATCTCAACGTCATCAAGTCTGTCTAGTATTATACAAAGAGACAGAAGGATTTGAGGCAGCCTACATCCACAGAAGATCTGTGGTTAGTTCTCCAACATGTTTGGAACAACCTACCTGCAGAGTTCTTTCAAAAACTGTATGCAAGTGTATCTAAAAGAATTGATGCTGTTTTCAAAGCAAAGGGTGGTCACACCAAATACTGATTTGATTTGTATTTCTCTTCTGTTTATTTATTTTCCATTTTGTTAATTGATAAAAATAAACTATTACCACTATCATTTCTGAAAGCTTCTTGATTTACAGCATTTTTTCACACCTGCCTAAAGCATTTGCACAGTGTTGTAAATAGCGTTTATGCTGTAGGCCCCAGTCATTTTATGGTGTATGAGAAGATCTCTCTCTCTCTAGCCTTTCTACTATAAATCAATTTCTCAAAATCCTCCACCATTCCCGGAGCATTAAGCAAACATTTATCTAGATCATGTTGCAAGAAAGCAGAGGGACTCTATAGTAGGGTAATTTGAGAAGGCTTGCCAAAAATGTACATCAGAGTTTTGCAGACAGTGTGGTAGTAGCATGAATGCACAAAATACCAGAAATGTACAGAATGTATAAAAAAAAAAAAAAAAGAAGAAAAAAAAAAGAAAAAAAAGAAAATACAGGACACACCTTTTACATACCGTTGAAAGATTTTTAGAAACTGTCAAATCAAAAAACAAGGAGTGCGTCAAGTATCCCCTTTGCACATAGCTCTCCCAGGTGATAGAAGTAGTTGGGATGATTTAAAGGAATATTCCCAGAGACCAGTATTGTTTGTTTTACCAAGTAGACAGGACTATATCGTTTGTAAGTACACACTTGGGGGAGGCCTACAACTGGTCAGCATAGGCACAGATAATGACTCAGTTACACTACAAATATGACAGCATACTAGTTCTGAAAATACAATGACCAGTGTGCACAGGCATTCACTAAATCATTTAGGTGTGTGTGCACACTCATCCTGGAGCAAAAGGAAAAGATTAATGTGGCTCCCTTAGACCAAAGATAAATGCTCAAAGTACACAATACATAAATGAAAATGAACATTAAAAGTCCATAAAAACTGAAAGTCTATAAAAAAGTCCATGTAGTCAACCAGGACACAAACATCACACTTTGATATAGTGTATGCAGTCTCTCCTCTAAATGGAATCTGGGATGGCTTCACCACGTAAGAAAAAACACAAAAAAAGGAAGAGGAGAGAGAGTACTACCATCAGAGTGTAATATTTATTAAAACCAAGGAAAGTAAAAAAGTATTACATTCACAAAAAAAAAATGCATCTACAGAGCCTATGATATGACAGCAAGTGCCTCTATTTGGATGTAATGTTAGATGCTTAAACCAGGAAGATAGCCAAAAGGAACCCTCACAATGAATAGCAGGAATTGTATGTAATCCAGGTAGCAGCTGCTTTGGACCGCAAGGAAGCAACTTCGGCTGATCAGTGGACACGATGACACCATCGGGTGTCGTACAGTGGGCGTGGCATTGGGGTTTTAGGGTGGAGGCCCCTTTCTCAAGCCTGCTGAACTGTGGGAAGGAGTCTGTTTTGTATGGGAGTAGAGGACCGGCCATACTCCCCATGATACTACAAGCCCCAACAGACATCAAAGAGAAAATGGTAGCTGTGGTATCCCCAGAGAGACATGCCACAAAAAACACAAAATGTATCAATGAAAATATATAAATAAACCAAAATATAAATTACTGCATTGATCTCTAATTCTTCATTAAAGCCTGAAGGGGACAATGAATTGAGTTTATAAATCTGATATGTCTCCCTTTCATAGAGTTTCTTATAGCACTCAGCCTTGGGCAGGCCATACACGATTCATTTTCTTTCGTTCAACCAGCTAATTGAAAAAAACTATCCACACATTCAAGGTGGATAGGGGAATCCCTCCTGCGATGCTATTGTTTTTTGACGGAGGGAGGCTTCCCTGTCATCAGAATACATTCATCATCACCGTCGGCTATAGAGGGTGTCACTGATCAAGTAAACATTTTCCAACAGGCAGGTGGCACAGAAGTTGATTGAGATCGAAATTTGGCCGGTCCCTGCTGAAGCAGCCAAGTTTTGATTCATCTATAGCCAGCTTTAGAAATATTTTTCAGGATGGCCTCTATAACCCAAACTGAGTTCTTCTGCACTTTGGGCTTGTTTCTCTTTGAAATGGCGAGGTACACTATGCTTCACATCCTTGTAGCTCTGTAGAAAAGCTTTAATCCTCTTTTTATATGTTGAGTGCATTACTTTTCCCTATTATTGGTTTTAATAAATACTACTCTCAGACAGGGATGCTCTCTCTCCCCTTCTTTTTTTAATTTTGTTTAAACAAAACAAAAGGTGTCTGTGTGAAAAGCCATTTAAAGTCAGTTTTATTTCAGCTAATATATTTGATAAAAAAAAAGAAAAATACATTTTATGTGACATAATGTAATGGCCATGCCTACTAAATCCAGCAGAAGATCACCCATTATTCTGTATAGAAAACAAACTGATTGTGAATATATCTAAAAGGCTGCCCAGTGAATTTCTCTTCATAGGTTTCATCTTAGTACCGATTTTTCAGTGGAAAGTTACAAACACCCTTCAAGTGTTTTATGTATGTAATATAAATGAGGTCAAAGTTAAGCCAGCTTACCTTTGTACTGATGGAGATTTGTCATATTCTCTTGGTATGTCAATATGATGGTCTGATATTGCGTTACAATTTGTCTGCGAAGATTCTCCCAGCATGGAGACAGCTCCCCCAGCTCTTCAAGCTCACAAACTCTATACAGTACAAGAAATAACAAATTCTCAATTGTTTAAGCCTCCTTTTTTTTTTTTTAAATTCACACAAGGGATGGTACTTAGACTAAACAGGGACTGTCCACTGAGCTGGTGGCTGATCTCTGTTTAAATTTTCAGTTCTCTGCCACCTATGGCCCTCAACCCCTGCCCCATAACACTGCAGTGGTCTAGTTGGAAAGAAGAAAGAAATGGCTGCACATCCAGAACTTCCGATATCTTTGTGAAACAAAATAAAAGGCTAACACCAAAGACACCAAACTGTGGTCACGTAGATGCGTTTCACACATAGATCTTGTGCTTAATCATTGATTAAGCACAAGATCTATGTGTAAAACGTGTCTACATGACCACCGTTTGGTGTCTTTGCCTTTTTTTTTGTTTCACAAAGATAACACCAATCGGAAGTTCTGTATGTGCAGCCATTTCTTTCTTCTTTCCAAGTTTCCCACGGAAGCGGGCCGGGGCTAGCACTCTGCAAGATACTTCAATCAGCCTTATCTTTATACACCTGGAGCAGCGGTTCTTTTTCTTGTATACTAGTGGTTTTCTAATACCGTGGAGATTATTATGAGTCAATGGACCTGTCATAGGCACTCATCAAGAGTGCCAACTATGCCCGTCCTTTCCGTTCACCTCCTTCATTCATAGTAGCTGTACTTTAGCTTCCATGAATGAGAAGCGGTCTATGAATGGGTGAATGAATAAAAGGTCTGCCTCCTCCATGCATAGGGCGTTTTTAATTGTGGGAAGCTATAATGCAGCTTTTATGAATGGAAGGGAAGAGCCGAGTGCAAATGACATGTCCAACAGCTCGTATTAAACTCCACAACACCAAAAGATTACCACTGCTGGGGTATGCAGGGAAGGGGGGCAGATGACAGATGATTTAGAACTTATAATTCAGATTTAGATGAAGAGAGCAGCCACCAGCACAAGAGACATTTCTCATTCAATCCAAGTACTGTCCCTTGTACAGATTTAAAAAAAATACTAAAACTTACAGTGTACTTCCACTTTTGCAGCCAAATTGGGTCAACATCTACTTTATATGTGTTATATGATTTATTCAGATAGCATAACTGGCAGCTCACCTTTCTTAGATGCTCTGTTCTGGACCTTGCAGTAAGGAAAATCGTACATAATTCTCTTTGTATTCCCTTTGAGGGGCAGCTGTGTTTGTACTGTGCAGTCAGATATTCACTATCAATTTTACCTAGGTTTGAACACTGTCTGTCCTAACAAAGGAAATGGTCTTAGGCTGGCCATACATTATACAATTGTCTTTAGATTTACCAAAACTATATAATATGAGGTCAAAACTAAACACTTTCAATTTGCATGCAATCGGGCAGGCCTTTGCACTACATAGTTGAAGGTAAATATAAAATAAATTGAATAAGAAAATTGTATAATGTATGGTCAGCCTTATTCTGGAATTGGGGCTGACCCATGCTTGTCAGTTAATCAATCACCTTAAAATACCAGTTTTTAGGCTGTTCCTGCAAAGACCAAGTAACCCCAAACTCCTACCTCTGCTTATCTGAAATAAATATGCCCATCCAAGCAGGGCCGTCTTAATAGCATCATTGGCCCCTGGGAAGTAATTCTCTGGGGCCCCTACAATAGAGACAGCGCAGGTAAACAGACATCAAGTAGGTAGGAGGCAGACAAACGGAGCTTCCCTTTTTGGGTGGAGCTCCGCATTAACTACATGAACAATCATTCTGTACAGCAAAGAAACAGTGGGAAAATACCACATACATAAAAGTAACAAAGCTGTCCTGTGCATATAATAGATCTGCTAGATTGATGCCTCCCCAGCACTCTGACCCCTCTACACCCCAGATATCCCTCTAGCACTCTGACCCCTCTACAACCTAGATACCCCCCCAGCACTCTGACCCCTCTAAACCTCAGATATCCCCCCAGCCCTCTGATCCCTCTACACCACAGATACCCCCCAGCACTCTGACCCCCCTACACCCCAGATATCCAAACAGCACTCTGATCCCTCTACACCCCAGATATTCCCCCAGCACTCTGACCCCTCTACACCCCAGATATCCAACCAGCACTCTGATCCCTCTACACCCCAGATATCCCCCCAGCACTCTGACCCCTCTACACCCTAGATATCCCCCAGCACCCTGACCCCTCTACACCCTAGATATTCCCTCCAGCACTGTTATGATATACCATAAGATACCCCTTGTATTGTGACCCCACTACATCCCTGATACCCCCTACACTGTGGCCTCTCTACATCCCTGATACCTCTAGCACTATAGCCACCCAAGCTACCCCAAGTATTGCTACCCCCTATACACCCCAGATCCCACCTCAGCATTGTTTTCCCCCATACAACCTTGATATCCCCCAGCACCATTATTCCATCCATGTAGTACCCGTTTTTCCAGTGACGATACAGTGCATGAAAACTTTTGGCTATGTGCCCACTTATACCAATCAAGCATGCAGAAGGAGGGGTGGATGACGGAACATCCTTCTGGGCATTCCATGCCCTTCGGTGCAAACAGTGCTGGACAGCTGGGCTCACCATGACACCATCCATCCACAACGCTACTTCTGCAGCTGGGCTCTCAGTGCTGCCGACTCAGCAGCTCCCACTCCAGCTCCTACCCCACAGCCTTCGAGTCCCGAGCATTCAAGCTGCATGGGGCGGGGTCAGAGCATCACTGGCGCTCCAGCCCTGCCCCTCCCTGCTGGCTGTGAAATAATAGGTATCGTTCTGCACAGCACGGCGCACCGCTGCCAGCCTGTCTCCCCTGTGTATCCATCACTCTCAGTGCCATCATGGGGCCCCCAAATTTGGGGCAGCGTGGGCTCAAGGATCAGCTGCTTTGGGGAAAGTGCAGGGGCCCCCTAATGCAGCTGGGCCCCCTGGGCAGTGCCCATGTGTGCCTACTTATTAAGACAGCCCTGCATCCAAGCACCACCCCATTCTCCCTGTCCATGCCACTGAACCTTAAAAAAAAAAAAAATCTGACCTACCCCACTGCAGTATTTTTCTAAAGCACAGATGTTGCACAGCAACAGAATGACTGGCAAGAGGCTGCAGTCCCACCAATAGGATCTATAAAAGATATCTTTAGATAGAGAATCATAAGTAATGTATATAAATTTAAATTTAGGTGGAGTGAATGGACTTTCTAACATAGTAACAGGTAACTTTTACTCACTTAAAATTGACACTCAAAATGACTTGCTGAAATAATAAAACAATGTACACTACGAGAAACCTTCTTTAAGTATATTTAAATTTATGCAAATAAATGTTTGCGTGTTTCATAAATCAGAGCAATAATTTGAGGACACTCTCATTCTGTATGAAAAATATGTCATCCAACAGAAGAAAGTTGAAAGCGACATAGCTTGCGGGTGGTCAGGGAATGTTCAGTGCTACTCAGTATCAGTTAGGCTTAATGTACACGGGACGTTTTATAACCTCTCCTTAATTATTTAACTTGACAGATAGTAACCGCGTTTTGCAGCGTTTTTTTTTTTTTTTAAATCATCGAAAATTAAGTTACCGCGTTTACACGTGTTTATAAGCATTTGGCATTTCAAATGTCTCTGAACATCCGCCCTGAACGCATTTTTTTTGCTTTCCAAAAAAAGCTTCTAAACTCAACTGCCTAGAAACGACTATAAACGACCCTGTGTACATTTACTGATAAGATAACATAGAGGGGAGTTCAGGGGTAGCTGAAAAAACGCACAACTGCTCCTAAACATCCGTTTACCAGCAGCAGTGTACATGAAGCCTAGCGACTGCTAAAAGGACTGTTAGCTGCTAAAATATATTTAAAGTGTATTAGTTATTCAAGTTCATTACTTTACATTATGATTAGGTTTTATAGATTGATTAAATAACTGTGTTAAGATAGACTTTACATGATAAACAGGATGTAACCAACCACAGACCGTTTCTGAATATGTGGTAATCGTATATATACTATTTTCTCAATCCTCCCACTTGCAACTTCACACGCTTCATTACTTAACAAACATCAAAAGCAGTGGCCATTTTTTGGTTAATAGGATATTTCAAGGTACACGTTGCAGTTTTTTAAACACATTGCGACAATACTACTGTTTTTCTATGTATACGTTATTATCAATTTTCTGGTTAATAGGATATTTCAAAGTACACTTTGTAGTTTTTTTAAAACGTGTCCTAATACTACGGTTTTGCAATGTATAGGTTATTAACCAAAGATGTTACAATATATATGATTTACAAACCAGGTAACTATTGTTATTTGCCATTACATAAGCCTTTCTATGAATAAAGATGGGAAAAGCTGCTTGAGGTATGCACTTATTCACATGGAAAAATGTGAATGTTAAAATGTCAGGTAACCTTTATATAAAAAAATTAAAATAAATGTGCATGTTTTTTCAGGAAAAAAGGTTCTTTTACAAGCGCCTGTAATGCATTGCACCCGTGATCAGCGTACCACAGGTACAATGTCGGGCTCCTGCAATCTCTCGCTCTAGCCCTCTGTTATAAACTCTGTACGAGCTGTAAGTTGGAGGAAGATTCAGTGGACTACGAGTACACCAATTACCGCACTCCTAGTCCATTGAGAACTACAAGTCCGACTGTCGTGGTGGCAGACAAGAATTGCAGTTCACTCATTCACAGATCCCTGTGAATGATTGACATGGTTGTGTGGGCAGAGGACAGCTTGAGGGTGGGGGGCATCTTCACCATGTTACACCCTAAATGCAGGTGCAAAAGTGAACTTTTGCAAGCCATATACTGATCGAAATTCAGCAGAATTTTCATTAATGTGTGGCCGTCCCCTTCTGTTGGAATAGGTTGAAAATTTTTCCTTGATCAGCAGCTGCAGCCAATCAGTGAGTCTCACTATCAGAATACAATGTTTCAGCCTGGGTTCACACTATTGCAATGTCAGACATCGCATGTGATTCGCACCCCATCGCTGTGCACATCACATGCGATGTCTGTGCAATAGGAATTCAGCCAGTTGTATGGCTGAGCTCGCATTTGATTCGCACGAAAATAGTGCAGGAATCTTTTTTTTCCTGCACTGGAATCGGATCGCATGGGTGTTCACAATTCTAAGTTCGAACTGCGATCTGTGAACCGATCTGGGGGGGGGGGGGTCATTAACTTTGTGTTGCACCCACAGCGGTTAGCAGAGGGCAGTGTGAACTGCCTGTGAGGGAGATGCTATTGCGGAAACCGGCACTGGAATTGCACTGGTTCCCGCATCGTATTTGTGTGAACCGGGACTCATGGCTAAAAGGAAAAAAACTAACCATGTATGACCAGCTTTAGACTGTGAATGAACAGTATTGAAATCTGTACACTGATGTGTAAACGTTATCTTTAAAATAAACAGCAGGAGTTTGAATACTAAATCTACATTGTTTAGCTTTTTTGGTCAAAGTGGACAGGACAAGGGGGGAAGCTGCTGCCCAGTATGAAACAAAAGTACAGATGTTATATATAGGCAAGGGAGTTATTCATTGAATTTCTGGGACTTCAAATAAAGAAGGATGCTCATATCTATCTCACCTGGCAGCATCCTCTTCCAGCAGGAGTTTTACAAACTGTCTGGGTATATGTAACGAAAGGACACTCTCGGCCATTTGCTCCAGTATCCGTAGGTGGTTACCATCTGTTGTAGGAAAGCGGTACATGCGGCAGATTGCACCTCCAAACACTGTGAATTAACAAGATGAGAATAAGCTTAAGGCTCTACTACATACATAATGGTTACTGATGTCTGGCAGAACCAATGTCTAGTTTGTCCACAACTATACAAATTAATTTTACGTTTATATGCTATATATGCGACAAAGGGGTGTGTACCTGTAACTTGGGTAAACCCATCAGGGTTTACTTCCTCTTTAAGAGCGGTGTATACACCTCCCCTAAAGCGCCCCTTCCCATTGAAATCAATAGGCAGCACCGGAAAGCGGCGCTTTTAACCCTTTTTCGGCCGCTAGCGGGGGTTAAAAGCACCCCGCTAGTGGCCGAAAAAGCGACGCTTTACGGCCGACGCCCCTAACTCCTCATTTTGAAAGTGCTCTTACAGACAACTATGCATACAAGCAAGCAACATTGCCTAAATAAATTACTATAAATCAGCTTACCTGATTTCAGAAGTGTATCTTTCCGTAAAGATGCATATTTTGAACGTATTCCTAAACATTCTGTTAAACTTTCATCAACTGGAATTACAGTCTAAAAACAAAAACATATATGTTTCACAGATAAAATATGTCAAAAACAATTCACAACATTCACACTCTAAAAGAAACAACCATCCATGTTTTAGTGTGTATGGATAAAAGAATTATGTTTTATGTATATTACATTAGTTAAAATATTCAGTACCCCATATAAGTCTTTGTGTAATCTTTCAAGAGAACCTATAAAACAGTGCTCTGAAGGAGGAAAGCAACAGTAGCCTACTCTGAGGGAGATTTACTAAAACTGGAGAGTGCAAAATCTGGTGCAGCTGTGCATGGTAGCCAATCAGCTTCTAACTTCAGTTGGTTCAGTTAAGCTTTGACAATAAAACCTGGAAGCTGACTGGTGCAGAGCTGCACCAGATTTTGCACATTCGAGTTTTAGTAAATCTCCCCCACTGTTCTTGGTTCTATCAGTGACAGAGGTGATTGTAAATGAAGGATAATGTTGAAGGCCAAATTTCACTCTACATGATTCCATACGGTTTGTCACAAAGGCATGTAATTAGTGAAAATGCTATCTTTGACATGCTCAACTGTCACTCATAACTTATACCTTTCACAACGGAACGTCTTGACATATGCAAAAATGATCAGAGCTTACTAACACTGGGTAACACTGGCAGGGATAGCATGGGTGGGTAATGCTTAACTTAAAGTAGAAGTCCATCCTAAAACTAAAATCCCTGCATCTACAGATATCCACAATCTAACACTAACCTATCTAGCCCTGTAAAGAAGAAATCAGTATACATACCTTTTCTATAGAAGATCCGACCCAATCGCGCGCTGAGCTGTCAGCCGCATCTTCGCTGTGGAGGTGGGTGCAGAGGACATGTCCGACAACGGCAGCCCCATAGTGAGTCTATGGGTGACGTCACTCCCTATTCATTTCACAGCCTTTGTCGGCTATGTCCTCTGCAGAGCTTTGGCCGCTGGAGATCGGGTTGGATCGGCTTCAGAAAAGGTATGTATACTAATTTTTTCTTTACAGGGCTAGATAGGTTAGTCTTGGAATGTGGATGTCTGTAGTTGCAGAAATTTTAGTTTAAGGGTGGACTTGCACTATAACTTTATGACGACTGACAGGTTTACGTGAACAACATTGATTACCTCATTACAACAGCATCTGAAAATCAGTGGGATGTATTAGGCAGAATGTAAACATGTTGTCTCTGAAGTTAATGCGTTGAAAGCAGAAAAATGGTCATCACAGTTTGTTGTGTATGGGGCTCATACTGTCCACAGACAAAAGTGTATACAATGAGAACATAAGCATCAGAACTGGACCATGAAGCAATGAAAGAAGGTGGCCTGGTCTGATAGACCATATTGCCTTTTACATCCTGTGGATGGTGGATGGATGCACGATGGGAAGAAAAAAATCTGGCAGTATAATGCGTTGGGTAATATTCTGCAGGGAAGCATTGGGTCCCGTCATTCATGTGGGTGTTACTTAACACGTATTACCTGCCTAAACGTTGTTGCTGACCACTTGGCCTCTTTCACCAGGAAAATGTGCCCTGCCACATTGTAAAAATGGTTTAAGAACGATTTGAAAAATACAACAAGTTTGAGGTGGTAACTTGGCCACCAAATTCTCCAGATCTCAATCTTTCAAGGACTTAAAGGATCTGATTTGTTGCCAGATAACACAGCATACCTCCAGAGGCCAAGTGGCATCCATGCCATGATGGGTCAGGGCTGTTTTGGGGCAAGAGGTGGATGGTCAAAGTTATGGCTGATCAAGAGAGATATTATAGAGATAGATAGATAGATAGATAGATAGATAGATAGATAGATAGATAGATAGATAGATAGATAGATAGATAGATAGATAGATAGATAGATAGATAGATAGATAGATAGATAGATAGACAGACACACAGTAACCACCCCTCATGTTTGTAAATATTTTATTCTATATTTTCATGTGACAACACTGAAGAAATGACACTTTGCTACAATGTAAAGTAATGAGTGTACAGCTTGTATAACAGTGTAAATTTGCAACATAAGTGAGTACACCCCTAAGTGAAAATGTCCAAATTGGGCCTAATTAGCCATTTTCTCTCCCCGGGGTCATGTGGCTTGTTAGTATTACAAGGTCTCAGGTGTGAATTGGGAGCAGGTGTGTTAAATTTAGTGTTATCGCTCTCACTCTCTCATACTGGTCACTGGAAGTTCAACATGGCACCCCATGGCAAAGAACTCTCTGAGGATCTGAAAAAAAGAATTGTTGCTCTACGAAAAGATGGCCTAGGCTGTCTGTAAGAAGATTGCCAAGACCCTAAAATTGAGCTGCAGCACGATTGCCAAGACCATACAGCGGTTTAACAGGACAGATTCCACTCAGAACAGACCTCGCCATGGTCGACCAAAGAAGTTGAGTGCACATGCTCAGAGTCATATCCAGTGGTTGTCTTTGGGAAATAGATATATGAGTGCTGCCAGCATTGCTGCAGAGATTGAAGAGGTGGGGGGTCAGCCTGTCAGTGCTCAGACCATACTCCGCACACTGCATCAAATTGCTCTGCATGGCGGTCGTCCCAGAAAGAAGCCTCTTCTAAAGATAATGCACAAGAAAGCCTGCAAACAGTTTTGCTGAAGACAAGCAGACTAAGGACATGGATTACTGGAACTGTGCCCTGTGGTCTGATGAGACCAAGATAAACCTATTTGGTTCAGATGGTGTCAAGCGTGTGTGTGGCGGCAACCAGGTGAGAAGAACAAAAACAAGTGTGTCTTGCCTACAGTCAAGCATGGTGGTGGGACTGTCATGGTCTGGGGCTGCATGAGTGCTGCCAGCACTGGGGAGCTACAGTTCATTGAGAGAACCATGAATGCCAACATGTACTGTGACATACTGAAGCAGAGCATGATCCCCTCCCTTTGGAGACTGGGCCGCAGGGCAGTATTCCAACATAATAACGACCTCAAACACACCTACAAGATGACCACTGCCTTGCTATAGAAGCTGAGGTTAAAGGTGATGGACTGGCCAAGAACGTCTCCAGACCTAAACCCTATTGAGCATCTGTGTGGCAATTTAACACACCTGCTCCCCATTCACACCTGAGACCTTGTAATACTAACGAGCCACATGACACAGGGGAGGGAAAATGGCTAATTTGTCCCAATTTGGACATTTTCACTTAGGGGTGTACTCACTTTTGTTGCTAGCAGTTTAGACATTAATGGCTGTGTGTTGAGTTATTTTTAGGGGACAGCAAATGAACACTGTTATACAAGCTGTACACTCATTACTTTACATTGTAGCAAAGTTTCATTTCTTCAGTGTTGTCACATGAAAAGATAGAATAAAATATTTACACAAAATGTGAGGGGTGTAGCCCAACCCCTGAAAAACAACCCCACACCATAATTCCCCCTCCACCAAATAATTTGGACCAGTGCACAAAGCAAGGTCCAAAAAGACATGGATGGACAAGTTTGGGATGTAGAAACTTGACTGGCTTGCACAGAGTCCTGATCTCAACCTGATAGAACATCTTTGGGAAAAATTAGAGCGGAGACTGCAAGCCAGACCTTCTCGTCCAACATCAGTGCCTGACCTCACAAATGCACTTCTGGAAGAAACATTCCCATAGACACAATCCTAAACCTTGTGGATAGCCTTCCCAGAAGAGTTGAAGCTATTACAGTTGCAAAGGGTGGGCCAACACAATATTGAACCCTACGGACTAAGACTGGGATGCCATTAACCACTTCCATACCGCGCAAATTCCAGCACTCCTCTCCTACACGTAAAAATTATCATTTTTTTTTCCTAGAAAATTACTTAGAACCCCCAAACATATATATATCGGCGCTCCTGGCTCCACACCTTTCATCAGGCACTCCAACAGAAATCAGCTTTTCCTGTGTTCCATTGACACAGACAGCAGGACTTGACCCCACCCCCTGCTCCCGTGTCACTGGATTTGATTGACAGCAGTGGGAACCAATGGCTCCAGCTGTTATCAATCTGTCCAGTGAGGACAGAAACAGCGGCTGAAGCCACTGGGCTTGTGCACATCGCTGGATCAAATGGGCTCAGGTAAGAATAAGGACACACAATGCATTAAGGTGAAAAACTTTGAGGCTTTACAATCACTTTAATGTTACCGTGCTTGATAGTTCAGACAGGTTGAGCTCCGTGTTTGCATACCCTGGACATTACATCTCTGGACACTACTGGAGACAAGGTCCCTATCCCATGTAAAGTGATATCTTTGAAAGCACTCCTCTGACCCCCTATACTATACTATCGACTATATTTTCTGTTAACTCTAATATATGTAAAATGTGCTTTATATACATGTAACCTGTCTGATTTAAATAAAAGTTAGAAGAAAAAAAAAATAATCAGTGTGAATAATAATTGCTAAGATGGCAATAGAAAAGAAACCTATTAATTTTCTTAAAAATATATCTCATATTTGTAATACGGTGTGCACTATTTGCTAATATTCCACACACAGAAAAGTAGATTTTAGGGCCTTGTACCTGACCATATGACAGATTGGTAACATTTTCAATAACAGATTATTTAGTAAGCCCTTTTTAGTTTTAATTATTCAGTTAAATGAAAATATGAACTGTGTTGTTGTGACCAGACTATACTTACTCTTCCGTTAACAGTATCCAGTGATCTATTAACAGGAGGACGCTGATCAACTTTCTCTTCCATTTGCCAACCTATAATAGTGATGTTACCTACACGTTCTTGTTCAGCAGACCTGCAAAGAGGAAGGATTTGATTTGACAGGATATCTATAACAGACAAACTCAGGGAACTCTAATCACTCCATAATCAGACTTTGGAACAAGCTTTCCTCTACCCAACATGCATGATCACCATTAAACGCATATGAAGAAATATGCTTATTTCTGCCTAGGAGATTGCAAATATCGCAGGTCATTTTTTCCTGCACTACATCAATGTGATAAATTGCACTCCATACATGGGGAGCCTGGTGCATAAAAGCGCTGAAAATGCTCATGCTGTGCAATAATGTTTACCCTAGTTTGGCATGCATGCCAATTTTCTCTTTACCTTTACATTAGGCTATGCTTATTATTGTCTGTATTCAATACCTCATGGAAATCAACCCTAGCTTAAAAAGGGAATACTGTATAGAGTGTTTTGAATTTATACACATTTTCTTTCTTTATTATCATCAGGAATAAAGAATCACAATGATTCATCCCTTATCAGAATATATTTACTGAGGTTTCAATCAGACAAAGCATGACTCAAAGCATTCTGTCTCTTCTCTGCTGCCTGTTTGGGTGCTTGGAGAATCATTTGTGATGTATTTAAGGCAAAGTTAAATTTTAGATAGCATGTTACAAGTTACACCCATATTTAGGGTGTAACATGCAACACCTTCCTAAGAACCCCCTTCCCACCCTTGGAGCCCCCCCCCCCACCTTCCCTGTGACAATATGCAGGGGTTCCTCTTCCCTGCAGCCACTGTCCCATTTAAAATTGGTCCTGTTTTGCGGGGGGGAGATCGGTGAATGAATGCCACCACGGCAGACAGACTTGGTCCCCATGCACACAGGGCGTTAGAAAAAACGAGCTGCAAAGCCAATGTCAAGAAAAAATGCCCTTTTAGTAGCCAACTGATCCCACTTTCAGCCCATTGATTTGAATAGAAGAGGCATCCAAGTCAGATCATGATGATCCAACTCGTGGTGCGACTTGTGCTGTGAGGATCTTAAAGGGAAACCTCATGCCAAAATTAAAAAAAAAAAAAAAAACAAAAAAAAAAAAAAACAACACCCGGGCTGGGATCTCCTCAAGATCCATACTAGGCCCTTTGAGTCTGACAAGCGAATGCTTACCCCCCCCCCCCCGACCATACCAGGCCACACGCCCTCAACAGGGGTGGGGGGGGTGTTGCACCAAAGCACCTTGTCCCCATGTCGATAAGGACAAGGGCCTCTTCCCGACAACCCTGAGCGGTGGTTGTGGGGTCTGCGGGCAGGGGGCTTATCGGAATCTGGAAATCCCCCTTTAACAAGGCCCCCAGATCCCGCCCCCCCATGTGAATGAGTATGGGGTACATTGTACCCCTACTCATTCACCCCCAAAAAAGGCAGTGTATGATAAATAAAAACAAGAAATGGTTTTGACAAGTCCTTTATTAAAAAATGTCCTCCACTGTTCTCCCTCCAGTCCTCTCCACTGCTGCTGCCTTCTCCTCAGACGCCGCCCCCGTTCATTGAGCCAGCTCTGCTCTCTGCTGGTTGTTATATAGTCATGGTATGTGGACATCTTTTGACGTCACCAGGAGACCCCGATAGATCTGGTGGCTTATCGGGGCTTCCAGATTCCGATAAGCCTCCTGCCCGTAGAAGTCCTTGTCCCCATCAACATAAAGAGAAGGTGCTTTGATGTGGGGGGTGCAGAGCCCCCTGCCCTAAAGCACCCACCCTCCCCCCAGGTTCAGGGCGTGTGGCCTGGTATGGTCCTGGAGGGGGGCCCTCGCTCCCCCCCTTTTCCGGACCTGCTGGGCTGCATGCTCGGATAAGAGTTTGGTATGGATTTTGGGGACCCAATCCTTTTTTTTTTTGCCATGGGGTTTCCCCTCAAAATCCATACCAGGGAAGGGTATGGTCTTGGGGGGGGGGGGGCATGCCATTTCTTTTTTCATTTTGGCATGGGGTTTCCTTTTAAGATCCATAACCAGACTCAAAGGGCCTCAGAGCACAAGTCGCATCATCATGATCCGACTAGGATGCGACTTCCATTCAAATCAATGGGCTGAAATTCGGATCAGCTAAGACAGCTCTTATAGGGAACCATTGATTTTGATATGTCAAAAACAAAACAAAAAATGCCTGACGCAGCTTAATGCAGTTAAGCCGTGTTTAGAAGCATCAGATGTTTTTACAGCTGTAACGCTGGTCTTCAGAACACGCTGGCTCTGAGCTTTTTTTGCAGCTTGAAAATGTCTATACCACTTACAGCTTCTAAAAGCCTGTGTGTGCGCGCATGGGGCCATAGAATAACATGGAGAGGCGTTTTTAAGCTGCAAAAAAAAAAAAATCTGACGCTGGTAAAAGCAGCTGTAAAAACGCCCTGTGTGCATAGGGATTTGTATTTTATCAATAGAGCACAAATGCAGTAACTAGCACACTTATAGTCCACTGACACTTCAGCTTTGTAACGTAAAGCCTGTACAAAGGTACAGAGCTGAAGGAAGTGCTTACAGGGACCTGACATTGCACCCGCGATTCACTAATTGTGGTCAAAATGCTTTGCAGGCTCCTTTGAAAAAAAATAGTAAATGCACATTTTTTCCTGCAAAGTATGTGCATTTATTATTTTTTTATTAAAAGTAAACTTAACCTTTAAGTTTTTTTGCAAAAACTAAAATGATTTGTTTATATGAACACTGACATTTTTTAGCTCTGTTTTACTGCAATAGCATTGATTTACAATCACAGGGCCATACATGAAAATAGGTCCCATTAGTCAAGCCAAGACTTTCAACCTTGCTCCTAATCCGTCGGCTGTCAGTTACCACTAAAACTATGGTTTATCTTTTCCTACTGTAGAACAGCCAAAAAAAGAGAAAAGGTAACAGAATACAAGAGAAATGCCACTTTGTGGCATATGTAATGGAAACAGATGATTACTGGGGACTAGACACTTAAAAGCCCTTGAATCTTCTGACGTGGTTATGTCCCAGGTATCTAATATTGATTTGTGGGGAAAAAAATTGGGCCTGTGTGCATATTTTTAAAAAAAGTCTCCAATGAGATTTATAACACAGCATTTTTGCCTTTGAGTAATTAGCAAAAATGCATTTTTTCTTCTAACAATAGAAATTGCCCACTTAACTGTTGGATCATAACAGTTCATGAATGTCTTTAAACATCTAAGTTTATCTGATGTTCTTCTTGCTACAAATTTTTTGGTGTCTGTCACTTCACACCTGCCTCCAAATCTATAGGCAGTCACATACAGTATATACTGTTCACATAGAGCAGCAAGACATTAATTGCTCCTGTCACTTCATATCTACCTCCAGATCTTTACCCATTTACATGGGTATATTGTGCATGCAGACAAGCACAGATACTCAGGGCTTGATTTACTAAAGGTAAATAGACAAAGTGCAGTTGCTCCAGGACTTAGTAAATGAGGTAAAGCTTCACTTTGCTAAGAATACCCAATCACATGCAAGGAAAATAAAAAAACAGCATTTTTGCTTACACGTGACTGGATGATGGAAGTCAGCAGACCTTCTGCTCTTACAGTGTGCAACTGCACTTTGGAAAGTGCACAGTCTATTTGGCTTTAGTAAATAAACCCCTCAATGTTTCTGTCACTTCATATCTGCCTCCAGATCTTTCCACAATTACATATATAGAATAAATAAAGTGCAGTGCTAATACTAAGAGAACATAAATAACAATAGAATTATTGTGATTTCATAAATATGCAAAAACATAAATTACATAAAGTGCTAACGTGCAAGAATACGACCAATCTCTCCACAATTGTGCAAAATGAATCCTTGTGCAAAAATAAAAGTCAAAGTGCTAAAGTGCCACAAACAGCCCTAAAATATTCAAACAGGTTCATGAATCGTAAATGAAGTGGTCCAACAAAGTGCGACTCCTGTGTTGAGGTCTTCACACCAAACGTTTCCTCCAGTATTCCTCCGAGGTAATACAAGCAACAACAGGGGGCGTCCAGCCAAATGAGAGGTAATCTGTTGGATGGAAAGACTCAGCTTCCTAACCCCCAAGTAAACCCTCAAGCAAGCTGGGTGTGTTCACCGATCTCACCCTTATTTGCTAACCTCAGTCCAATTTCTATGACTGAGATAGAATTGCACCCTGGATTGAGAAATTCCATGAACAGGCTCAAAACTAGATTTTTGAAAAAGGGCTATGATCAGCTACAACTAGATAAAACCATCTGTGAGGTCCGAAACTGTAATTGGGAGGATTTGTTGTGGGGCGATGTAAGGAGAACATTTGATATGGAGAGATTTAATTTGTCTTTGATCACCACATATTCAACTAAACGCTATATGGTGAAAAATATAATCAAGAAGCATTGGCCTGTATTAAAAAGCAATAAGGTCCTGGGCCCTCTTTAATCAGAGCATCTGTGATTTTTCCCACATGTTATTAATCTTCCTGTTAGGTCTGTCTTTATTAGTAACATTGAAGGCTATCATTTATGTAGAAAATGTCATATGTGGACATTCTGGGTTTTCCAGTCTGTGCAAACTGCTTGGACATATAATATTGACAAATTTATTTTGTGCAATTCTCAGGTGGTTGTTTATTTATTGCAATGCCCATGTGGTTTGCAATATGTGGGGAGGGCCAGACGGGCCTTACATGTTCAACTTAGTGAGTGTGTTGGCAATATCAAGAGAGGGTTTAAGGGGCACAGTATTTCAAAGAACTATGCCACATAATAAAAACCCAGCTGGCACACTGTTCCGTTCATGGGTTTACAGTACAGTCCCAAATGGAGGGGAGGCCCTGTTCAGAGAGAAATTTCACTGGCACTGACCAGTCGCCGTCTTGGATTTGGGAATTAATACATACAGCGCTGTCATTTCTTAGTATGAATGTAGGTGGAAAAACTTTTTTTAATAGAGTGGTTTTTAAAGAAATTTACAATATTGGGAGTGCTTCCCCTTTTTATGCCTTTCCCTGTATGTGTCTGAGGGAGGGATATCTGGAGGAGATGAATCAATACATACACCTTGCGGTCTTACTTGGGGATTAGAGAGCTGAGTCTCTCCATCCAACTTCTTGCATCTCTTTTGACCAGACACCCCCTGGTGTTGCTTATATTACCTTGGAGAAATACTGGATGATGTGCTCATAATGACCTGTCTGGTAAAGAAGGTCATGTCCTTCTGGTAAGAGGCTTGATGTTCACAGTGGTGTGGTTTGAAGACCTCAAACACAGGAGTTCTGAAGGGGACTCGCACTGTTGGGGCACTTTATTTATGATTTATGGATGGGTTTGAATATTTTATTACTATTTGTGGCACTTTTATTTTTGCACAATTGTGGAGAGCTTGTTCATATTCTTGCGCATTAGCATTTTAAATACCGTATTTATCAGTGTATAACACGCACATTCATTTTAAGACGGAAGTTTCAAGAAAAAAAAACTTAAATTTTGAATAAGGAACTTTGAAGCAAAATAAGGATCAGTGCCCATCTGCAGCCTCACCATTGCCATCAATGCAGCCTGATCAATGCCCATCTGCAGCCTCACCATTGCCACCAATGCAGCAGCCTCACCATTGCCATCAATGCAGCAGCCACACCACTGCCTTCAATGCAGCAGCCTCACCATTAACATCAATGCAGCCTGATCGATGCCCATCTGCAGCCTAGAGAGGACAGTGAAGGGGGTGGGACGAGCACCGACAGATTACACACAGTAAGAATCTCCTATGATAGCAGAACAGTGGTCAAATGGCGGCCCAGGAGATGGTACTTCCTATTACAGAGGCAGCCAAGTAAAAAGGAGATTCTCACTGTATGTAATCTGACAGCGCTTGTCCCGCCCCCCTCCCTGTCCCCTCCGAGGCAGCTAAAATTGAAGTACTGGCGTATAACACGCACACGCTATTTGCACCCGATTTTCATGGTGAACCCCAATACAGTAATTTAGGCTTTTGCTTATTTATGAAATAACGATTACATTTTTAAAAAATGTTCTGTTTGTATTAGCCCTGCACTTTATTCTATTTGTGTTATATTCTGTATCAGGGTACGGTGGTGACGGCTGGTTAGGGTGTTTTTTCTTTTACCAGAACTCAAGCGCAGAATTTCTTTAAATGTTTGTTTGGACAGTGACATATATACTGTTTATGTTTAGTTGAGCAACACAAGAAATGCATCTGTCATTTCATACCAGCCTCAAGGTCTACTGTATGCACAGTCACATATATAATGTACACGTAGATAAGCAACACAAGGAATGCTTCTGACATTTCATATCTTCCATCTAGATCTACATTCACATATACGCACTGCGTAAACTGTCGGCGCTATATAAATCCTGTATAATAATAATATACAGTATACTGTACAGATAAAGACACCAAATGATTCTGTCACTTCACATCCGCCTGCAGACCAGTGTACAATCACACATATACTGTACACATAGATAAATAAAGACACCAAATGCTTCTGTCACTTCATATCTATTAATATTCTTATATACACTGTACACATAGACCAGAAAGGCACTGAATGCCTCTGTCACTTTATATCAGCTTCCAAATCTCTACACATTCACACATATATACACAACACACACAGATAAGTGAGACACCGAATGCTTCTGTCACTTTATATCAGCCTCCTGATCAGAAAAACAAGACAGACACCAAAACCTTTTATCACTTCATACCCGCCTTAATATATATGAACCTTTATATATACATAGCAAAGCAGACAAGCAAGAAACCATATGCTTACCATAGTGGCAGGTGTAATCTGTGGCTCTTCTCTTGTAATAAATCCTTTACTATAAACTTTCCAGAGCCTAGCAAATACATCTATGAAGAAATAATAAAGAAGAAGGAAAGTACAAAGTTAACGTGCTTCAAATCTTCAGACTTATCTACTTCCTGCTATGTTAGCAGGTCTGTGAATAACAGCAAAACTTATCAACTTTTTTTTTTTTTTTTAAAGGAAACCTTTCCTTGGAGAAACAAAGACTGTCCTTGCCAATGTTTCTTTCTGCAATTGCCAGTTGCCTGGCTGTCATGTTGGCTCTATTGCTCAATACTTTGAATGATATGCGCAGTTACTTCACAGGAGTTACTTAGAAAGTAAATCAACCCAGAGGGTCAGCATTACAGCCAAGCAACCAGCATTGTCATAAGATCTGCTAAAATTTCACTCTGCAGCAGAGCTCCTGGCATTAATCCAATTCGACTCTTCTGGATGGACTCTCTGCTGGCTGCTGTGGTTCTCCCTGTTGACCCCTGATCACCGTGGGACACAATAGTGATCTATGGGTTTAGCAGGAGGCACCATGGCATCCAAAAGGGGACATACTTGTCTACATACCCAGAACAATGGAAAAGGATCAGTGCCAGAAGCTCTGATAGAGCCTGAAGCTTTAGCAAATGGGCCAAGGCACAGGTCAATTTGCTGACCCCCTCCAGGCTGGACAAAAAAATAGAAAAAAGGACACTTCTATGGCCACATCCATATAAACTGTATGTCATGTACCCCTCCAGGCAGGGTCACTTTAAATGTCCCCTCCTCTGATCAATCACTGTAAAAAGCAGCAATGATCGCACCCATCCATTTTAGAACCCATGGGTTTCTGTGTAGTGTCTTCATTTAAGAAGAAAACGTTTCTTTAAGCTGAAATAACTACAATTTTATAATGATTTTATCAACAAAGAACAAGTGTGATATAGCTCAAACATCACATACTTACATGTGTGATTTCATTATTTGCTAAAGGCACAGTGAATAAGTAAGGAAATGAAGTGTGCCAATATGAACGATTATTGGAGTTAGTGTAATATGTTATGTTATTAATTTAGGGTAAGACAACCCAAAAGGGATATTTCGGATTTTGGTACATGCCAGTGCAAAGAACTGCTGATCAGCTTCTCTACACCCAGCTCAGTCCAATATAAGTAGTTTTATTCTGCCAGCCGAATGTTTTGTATTTTTCTTACAGTACAGAGAATGAAGAAGAGGAACTTGGCCATTGGCTAAGGTAGGAAGTGTGAAAATCAAGCAATATGATGGGAAATAACCAGGAGTTCTTAAAAACTGAAGACCTGGCAGCTGCAAAAAAAAAAAAAAAATGGTATCAACAGTTAAAAGAGTTCGCCTAGAAAGCCCCTTTAAAGTGTTACAAAACCCACAACAGTAAAATCAGTCTGTATGCTTTGTATACTCACTGTGAAACCTAAGGGCTTAATCCTGTGCATTGTGTAAAAAGGATGTTTGATCCTGTATTCTCTGATCCTTCTTTTAATGTCCCCAATCCATTTCCTGATAGTACAGATCCTTTGAGGTCACTCTGCACATGCTCAGTTTGGTGTAGAGTTTTTATTTTTTTGAGAGGGTGCATGTGATCAGCACAGGGCCAATCAGTACTGTCCAGACAGAGGGTCAGGGGTCCTGCAGCCTCATAGCTCAGAGAAGAATGAAAACTCCTCCTACAAGCTTTAACCAGACACTGATATAAGTCACAAGACTGCTATATACTGCTGATGGGAAAATGTATTTAGCAGGTTATATTTACTAAAATACTTGCATTTCCATGTTCTGTGTACTGTGGGAGACCAGATATAGTGAGTGTGGGGTCCTGGGTTTAGTAACACTTTAAAGCATGTGCATTGGGTAATCAATTAAACTATTCTTCATATATAAAAATAAATCAATACAAAATACTGACTACAAAAGCTAAAGCAGGCTCACAATGATCGGTTAAGGAAGGAGTCCTGACTAGCCTTTGAAATGCGTTCCGATTGGCCAGTTCATCTCCAGGCCTTGACAGCTGTCAACAGGCTCCGTGCAGCTTGTGGCTCCAGCATTCTCCCTTCTGTCTCCACGAAGCTGCTGCTATAGCAAGGATTTCTTCACGATCCCGTGCAGGACCCTCCACACAGCCCACCCAGGCAGACTATCTTCCTGCATACGGCCTGTGAGTTGAACCTTTCACTATGTTTTTTTATGTATACCTAATAAACCAATGTACACTATTGGCTACTCGGTGCCTTTTCTCCTTCCCCTCACAATGATTTGATAATTGAATATAGCAAGAAATTAGACATTTACATATGCCACTATGGGTTTAACATTTAAAGCTCAATGCAGGGGAAAAAATTAAAACTTAAAGCCTCAATCCAGTACAGTTTTCAACCCCGGGTCACTAGATCCACAATCCCAGCACCTAGAATAGGTGGCAGCAAGTGACGTAGGGAAGGCTTTAGGCTAGTATACCTGGCTTCACAATGTACAGGAAAATATTGCCTAGCAGGATGGGTTAGAGGTGGGTGGGAGGACAAGGTGAGGAAAAAAAAAATAGTTTTGGTCTGGAATGGGGCTTTAACCTCCCTGGCGGTTTTCCCAAGTGTGGCTCAGAGTTAAATTTCAGCACCATTAGTGGTAACCCCGAGCCACACCTTGTGGTATACTTACCTTGTCCCCAGCATCCTGCGATGTCCCCCCGCTGTGTCTGTGGGCTCCGTCCTCCCCCCTGATGCCTCTGTGTGCCGGGCTCCGTTCCCTGCGAGCGTCGCGACGCACGGAGGGCGGAGCCTGGCGGCAAATTCAACAAAGTGAAAATTCATAACACATACAGTACACTGTAATCTTACAGATTACAGTACTGTATGAAATAATTTCACATCCCTTTTGTCCCCAGTGCTTTGTACAGTGCCCTGCATGCAGTTTTATGTTATATATACTGTTCTTTCTGCCTGGAAACTGGAGATTGTCCATAGCAACCAAAAAGTGTCCCTTTACGTCAAAAGTGGTTTTAGACCAGCTAGAAAACAGCGATAGTAAATTAGAACACTTGCAGAATTGAGCGATCGTGAATCGTGGGGAAATGTATTTTATTATTACTATTTATTATTTTTTATAATTATTTATTATTTTATAATTCATGATTTTGTGTTTCAAACTTCATCATACCCGGGATATCTACTAGACTCTCTGTGAACAGATCTAAGTGTGTTATTGCTAGTAATTACAGACCTACAATATAAAACGCTAAATTTCTATGCAAAATAATTGTACCGCTTTGAGACGCAAAAATCTGAAATAATCATACCGCCAGGGGGGTTAAGCATATTTGAAATGGAAGGATTGCAGCTTATCACAACATTAATGATTTGTTTTTCTATGAAAGAGGAAAGTGAGCATGTAAACAACTTACAGTTCCCTGAGATCGGTCTTTGACATCATACACAGACAGCTTAATCTGGGTCATTTGATTTATGAGAGAGTCCTGGAAGAAGGCAACGCTGCTAAGAAAAATAGGATTGCTTGTTCCCTAAAATACGAAAGAGAAAACAAAATAAAAATAAATATCTCAATTCTCAGAGATCGCAGATATGTGTACTATATACCTTGATCAATCATAACATTATGACCACTGACAACGTGAATAACATTGATTATCTTATCTTACAATAGCACCTGGAAGTTGTTGTCCCTGAAGTTGATGTGTTAAAAGCAGAAAAGGTAGGCAAGCACAAGGATTTTCTCAACTTTGAGAAGGGCCAAATTGGAATGACTAGATCAGTGGTTGTCAAATTATGAGCAAAAGAGGGTCTTCAAATGTGGCCCCTGACATCACCTAAAGCAGTGGTTCTCAACTCCAGCCCTCAGGACCCACCAACAGGCCAGATTTTAAGTATTACCTTGGGGAGATGCAGACAAGAATACTGCAATCACTGAGCAGCAAATGATATCACCTGTGATGTATTTCAGTTATCTTGCAAACCTGGCCTGTTAGTGGGTCCTGAGGACCGGAGTTGAGAACCACTGACCTAAAGGGACGTACATAATGTTCAATATATGTAATGCTTGAAAGGACGGTCAGAAACTGGAGACCTAATAGAAGAAATGAGGCTCAGAGTGTAGACATGCTGCACTGATGGCTGGGGATATACTGTAGAAGACAATACGAAACTGGGAACATGTTACATGAGCCTAGTAGAGATCAAAGCTATTATCCTAATTTAATGCTTCCACTACAGGCTGCTGAGGCCCGCACATCATATACCAAAGGGCGACATGCGGCCACAGACCAGTCAGGGTGCTTATGCTGACCCCAGCCAAAAGCGCCTAACATGGGTACATTAGGCAAAGGAGCAATTGAAGAAGGTGGCCTGGTCTGATTCATTCAAGAATGGTTGGAGAAACACAACAGTGAGTTTGATGTGTTGATTCGGCCTCCAAATTCTTCAGTTTTTAATCCAATCAAGCACCTGTGGAATGTGCTAGAAAAAAAAAAGGTTCTTTCCATGGAAGCCCCACCTCACAACTTACAGAATTTAAAAGATCTGCTACTGATGGCTTGGTGCCAGATACCACAGCATACCTTCAGAGGTCTAGTGGAGTCCATGCCTCGACGGATTATGGTGGATGGTCATAATGTTATGGTGTAATCCCCCGGTACATCCAGATAGAGAATGACAGTATAGACTAAAGCCGCCTTAACATTTACAAGAAAACATAATGAGCCCTTATAGTATAAATGAGTGCACAAAGCAACTGTTTCATCCAAACCACCTTATTTTACCTCTTTTTATGGATGCAGTGAGTATGAACTGTTATGATTATGACAGCCTAAAATTACCAGTAGACTTTAAAATGAAAGTCTAAATAAATACATAGAATGTAATGTTTGTACAATTATTGTGCGCCTGACTACATTGATTTATGAACTGTACAAATTATGTCCCACCATAACAATGTAGTAATGACTTATAACACAAGCAAAGTTATAATTAGAATCAAGTGGACATTCTTCTCTGAAATGATAGCACTCAATTACATGAAGAAAAGAGCCAACAAAGGCATAGTGCCAGCAAAGTGACCTTTAGCTGGAGGATGTGCTTGTTTTATTACGATTATGCTTTCCTGAACTTTATTCTTAACCACTTAAGGACCGAGCCTCTTTCTTAGTTTAGTTAAGAACAGTTTTTTTGCTAGAAAATTACTTAGAACCCCCCAAACATTATACATTTTTTTTTCTAACACCCTAGAGAATAAAATGGCAGTCGTTGCAATACTTTGTCACACCGTATTTGCGCAGTGGTTTTCTTACAAGCGCACTCTTTTTTAAAAAAAATACACTTTTATTGAATTAAAAAAATAAGACAACAGTAAAGTTAGCCCATTTTTTTATATTGTGAAAGATAATGTTCCGCCGAGTAAATTGATATCCAACATGTCACGCTTCAAGAGTGCGCCCGCTTGTGGAATGGCGACAAACTTTTACCCTTCAAAATCTCCATAGGCGACGTTTAAAAAATTCTACAGGTTGCATGCTTTGAGTTACAGAGGAGGTCTAGGGCTAGAATTATTGCTCTCGCTCTACCGATCGCGGCGAAACCTCACATGTGTGGTTTGAACATGGTCTTCATATTCGGGCGCTACTCACGTATGCGTTCGCTTCTGCATGCAAGCTCGGCGGGGCAGGGCGTGTTTAAACATTTTTTTTCTTATTTATTTTACCTTTTATTTTTACACTGTTCTTTTAAATAAAAAAAAATTGTGTCACTTTTATTCCTATTACAAGGAATGCAAACATCCATTGTAATAGAAAAAAGCATGACAGACCTCTTAAATATGAGATCTGGGGTCAAAAAGACCTCAGATCTCATATTTACACTAAAATGCAATAAAAAAAAATAAAAAATTTGGTCATTTGAAATTTTTTATTTTTTTTAAAATGGCCCTTTAAGAGTTATGGGGGGCCCCTCTCCCGCTGCCGACAAAAGTGATCTTGCGGCGAAGCCGCCACAGAGACCACTATTCGGAAACTGGACCGCCCGCTGAAGAAGAGGATAGCTGCTGCCATAACAAAGATATCCCTCTGATGTATATCGGCGTGCGGCGGTCCGGAAGTGGTTAAAGTACAACTAAAAGCTTCTGTATGGCAGTCTAAACCAGTGGTCTTTAAACTGTGGCCCTTTGCCTGCCTTTTGCCGGCCCCTGGGGCAATATTTTTTCCACCGATATGAGGTCCTATTCTTTCCATTAACACCAAACACAGGCCGGCCCCTCTAAAGTAAACTGGCTCTTTGTTTAGAAAGTTTGGCGACCCCTAGTCTAAACAAATCCAGAAGTATATATGTGTATGTATATATATATATATATATATATATATATATATATATATATATATATATATATATATATATATATATATATATATATATATAATGTACATGCCTCATGTCCCCTCTCGTCATCTGTAAGAACGATCAAGCGGCTGAACTGCTGCTATGATTGTTCTTACGGTGCAGGGAATCGCCAGCTGTAAAAGATGGTATCTGAATGATGCCTGCAGCTGCAGGCATCATTCAGATATCTCCACTCAAAGTCAAAGACGTCATAGGATGTCTTTGGGCTGGAAGTGGTTAACAGGTATTTGTGGGACTTTGCTGGGGCTTTATAGAGAAAACGGAAATGCAAATTATAATGGAGTACTGTATACATTTTTTTAATGGGAAGCCACAGTTCTACTTTAAATACTTTGCGCTCAAAACTGCAAGAAGGGATTACATTATGACAACTGTACTGCTAAGGCGTAAAATGCAGCTGTGGTTGCCATTTGAAAAATTGCCTATTCAGAAATTTACAGACCTTTACAAAATCTACAGAATGCTCTAGTGATCCACGCTTGGAATAGGAATGCATTTCCTTTACACTTTCCTTTAGATCCAAAAAAAAAAAAATGGGATCTATACCAAACAAAATTGAGACACAAGCAACAAATACAATTTTTCTTTTTACTCTGAATTGTATGAGTTATGGTGCAGAATAATGCTGTTACTTGCAAAGTTAGAATTATTCCTGAACTCTTTGTTTCGCCTCTTTTCTGTTATGCATGCTCACATCCAAGCCAGATTTTGCAGTTCCCTTATACAAATTGGTATGTAAAAGTATGAGGTAGCACAGAAAGAAATGCGCAGAAACAGTTGTGCTCATAAGTTTACATACCCTGGCAGAATTTATGATTTCTTGGCCATTTTTCAGAGAATATGAATGATAACAAGAAAACAAATACAGTGCGACATAAAATATTGCAACAACCACCATTTTATTCTCTAGGGTCTCTACTAAATATATATATATATATATATATATATATATATATATATATATATATATATATATATATATATATATATATATAATGTTTGGGGGTTCTAAGTAATGTCTAGCAATTTCTAGTAAAAAAAAAATTATTTTAACTTGAAAACAACTGTCAGAAAAAGGTTTAGTGTTTAAGTGGTTAAACGTTCCTAATTTACATACAGAAGTCTATTCCTTTGATGTAAAAGACAAATTGATACAATATTTAGACTTAACATTCCACTGATAAAATGTTTCAAAACCGGGAAGATGGGAAAACCCTTTGTCAAGATCGCAAAAGGGAAAAAAAAAAATCACGATGACGATTCTTGACGATTAATTGTGCAGCTCTAGCTCACACATCCCCAAAACATCAGTGATCCACCTCCGTGTTTCACAGTAGGAATGGTGTACCTTTCATCATAGGCCTTGTAGACTCCTCTCCAAATGTAGCATTTATGGTTGTGGCCAAAAAGCTAAATTTTGGTTTTATCACTCCAAATGACTTTGTGCCAGAAGGTTTGAGGCTTGTTGTTGTGCTGTTTGGCGTATTGTAAGCAGAATACTTTTTTGGCATTTGCGTCGTAATGGCCTTCTTCTGGCGACTCGACCATGCAGCCCATCTTTCTTCAAGTGCCTCCTTATTGTGCATCTTGAAACAGCTACACCACATGTTTTCAGAGAGTCCTGTATCTCACCTGAAGTTATTTGTGGGTTTTTCTTTGCATCCCAAACATTTTTCCTGGCAGTTGTGGCTGAAATTTTAGTTGTTCTACCTGACTGTGGTTTGGTTTCAACAGAACCCCTCATTTTCCACTTCTTGATTAGAGTTTGAACACTGCTGATTGGCATTCTCAATTAATTGGATATCTTTTTATATCCCTTTCCTGTTTTAAACAGTTCAACTACCTTTTCCCGCAGATCCTTTGACAATTGTTTTGTTTTTTGTGTTATTAAAGTGGTTTTCCACCCAAAAAAAAAAAAAATACATGAATGTGCCTAAAAAAAAAAAAAAAAAATTTGGAAATTTTTTTTTTTTACTCACCTCTAAATGCCTGTTGCTAGGTGGTCCCTCGTAGTCTGCCTCTTTCAGTGCCTGGGCTGGTGACATCACTTCCCCTCGGCTCAGGAAGGGCTCAGCTCTGCTCCCTCCCTCTTGTCAATCATCTGGGACCCATTACAGGTCCCAGATGACTGAGCGGCCAATTACGGCGCGCGGCGCCGCTCACGCATGCGCAGTGGGTGCCCGGCTGTGAAGCCACAGCCCGGCACCCACAGTTGCAATGCTGGCGCCGAACGGAGGGGGAGACGAGCGGGGCTTCGATCCCCCGAATCGCTGGACCATGGGACAGGTAAGTGTCCAATTAAAAGTCAGCAGCTGCAGTATTTGTAGCTGCTGACTTTTATTTATTTAGTTTTTTTTTTTTAAATGGGAACTCCTCTTTAATGTTCTCTGAAAAATGGCCAAGAAATCATAAATTCTGCCAGAGTATGTAAACTTCTGAGCACAATGTCATATAATGTACCTAATGTAGACAGCATATTGTAGAGGGGGCACTAAAGGGTGACAGCACAATTAAGAGTTACACTTTCAATTTGCTGCATACCCAGATGTACATCTTTTTTTTTGTTATCAGTTTATTAGTATTTTTCTTCATCACAGATACATTATAAAACAAAACTAACAACTACACTTTGTTGTAATAACTACAACAAAAACATGTTACATTCCAAAACACATTAATGTACAAAAAACAAAAACAAAAAACAAAACACTCCCCGCAGCCCCAATTTCCCCTCCTCTCTCCCTACTCCCTCCCCCCCTCGTCCCCAATCCCCCTCCGTCCATAATCTCCCCTCACCATTCCTTCTTTCTTGAGTCATCATACCTTAATTATTCTATAACTGGTAAATGATCTATATGATCTATATGCCCCTATGCTTCCATCTAGTTCTAAAATTAATGGTGTCAATCCTGGTAACAACAGCCAGGGTCCCCACATTTCATCAAATGTATTTGTTAAACCCCCATTCTTATATACCTGCCATTCTTTTAACAATACACCATTCACCTGTATCCGCCATTCCTCATATGATGGGCTTCTGGAGGATATCCATTTTATTGCTTTTAATTTTCTTGCAATAAATAGTATCCTAATAATGATTAATCTAGTTGCCGGAGTATATACTTCTTTTTCTAAGTATCCTAACAAGCATATTTTTGGATCTATCTGTATTTGGGTTTTGTACACCTGGTTAATCGTTTCTATCACAGTCTGCCAATATCTAAACACTTTAGGGCAATTCCAAAGCATATGCATTAAGTCAGCAGATACTCTTGAACATCTCAGACATTCTGATGTTTCCCGTCTACCCCATTGATATAGTTTAGCTCGTGTCCTATAAGCTCTATATATTATATATAATTGGGTTAAGCATTGCTGTGAAGATACAGTTTGTATGGATTCCAAAAGGACAGGGCAGGAAAAAATAATGACTTTCTCAGCTGGGTCTATCTCTGCAATCAGAAGACAAAATGTTGCTTATTTTTGTCCAGCCATATTGTGGGCTTTTTAGAATTATCAAAAAAAAATTGTCTCGCCTTTAAATAATCCTCAGTTTAGCCGGGTATAACATTCCGTACGTTATTTGGAGTTTACGAAGATGCTTTTTAACTTCTGAATATTCTACCCTTATTTTTTGTATTTCAATAGAGTAATCTGGGTAAAAAAATTTTTTTGACCCTTTAAACTTCTACAATGCCCTTTGTTCGTGCCAAATCCATTAATTTATCTCTGTCACCAAAATGCAGCATTTTAACAATAAATGGGCATGTAAACTTTCCTGGGGGGGGGGTCTGGATGGTATCCTATGAGCACACTCGACAGAGAAGAAAGGGGAAAAAATGCTTTTTGTCAAAAATCTTCAACAGCCAATGTTCAATAAATTCTATAGCATTTCTTCCTTCCTTCTGTTCCGGGAGGCCCAATATCCTGACATTATTTCTGCATAACCTGTTTTCTAAAGTTTCTATGTAATTGGCATGGTGTTTGGACTGTAAACCCACTGCTTTTAGATCCCGTTGCATAAAGGCCAAAGTATCTTCAACATTGCTAATTCTATCCTCCACAGCAGTTGTGCGTTCTCAAACTTTTTCCATATCATGGCGTATAATTGTAAATTCCTCCCGCAAATACCGAAATTGGCTTGATAATGTGATTAATGTAGTATTGCATATCTGTACTGCTTGAAGTACATCTTTTAAGGTTGGTTCTCCTCCCTGTGCATTTTGTAAGCTTTCTTTCATAACGGATTTACTTCCAGATCTCTTTTCCTCCTCCTTGTTTCCCCTTTCCTCCTCTGTATAAGCTTCCTTCCTCTGCACCTCTATTGGTGTGTATTCCGGGGTCTGCTCCTGATAATCTTGCTTTTCCATTATCTGTACCGGTGAATGCTGTGTGTGTTGTATTGCTGAAGCTTTAGTAGTAATGTTTCCTAGAGGGTTTTTCAGCTTCTCTCCTGAATTTTTATCTTTTGGCAATATTTTTTGGGAGGAAGACTCATAACTGTCCTTGATATTCTGGGCCATCATTTTTCCCTCCCCTCTAATCCTTCTCTGCATAGCTCTATTAATTATCCAGAGATTAACGGCTAGCGGCTTGAATATTTCAGATATTGCAAATAGTTCAAATATACAGATGTTAAAAGTACAGTGGGGGCGGAAAGTATTCAGACCCCCTTAAATTTTTTACTCTTTGCTATATTGCAGCCATTTAAGTTCATTTTTTCCTCATTAATGTACACACAGCACCCCATATTGACATAAAAACACAGCATTGTTGACATTGTTGCAGATTTATTAAAAAAGAAAAATTGAAATATCACATGGTCCTAAGTATTCAGACCCTTTGCTCAGTATTTAGTAGAAGCACCCTTTTGATCTAATACAGCCATGAGTCTTTTTGGGAAAGATACAAGTTTTCACACTTGGATTTGGGGATCCTCTGCCATTCTTCCTTGCAGATCCTCTCCAGTTCTGTCAGGTTGGATGATCTCCCGACTGTATCTCTGGAGCTCAGCCACAGTGATCTTTGGGTTCTTCTTTACCTCTCTCAC
The DNA here is from genome assembly GCA_037952925.1 of Lithobates clamitans. Taxonomy (NCBI): domain Eukaryota; kingdom Metazoa; phylum Chordata; class Amphibia; order Anura; family Ranidae; genus Lithobates; species Lithobates clamitans. The sequence continues at coordinate 6,698,300 of JBBGZY010000498.1, forward strand.
CAAGGCTCTTCTCCCCCGATAGCTCAGTTTGGCCGGACGGCCAGCTCTAGGAAGGGTTCTGGTCATCCCAAACGTCTTCCATTTAAGGATTATTGAGGCCACTGTGCTCTTAGGAACCTTAAGTGCAGCAGATTTTATTTTGTAACCTTGGCCAGATCTGTGCCTTGCCACAATTCTGTCTCTGAACTCTTCAGGCATTTCCTTTGACCTCATGATTCTCATTTGCTCTGACATGCACTGTGAGCTGTAAGGTCTTATATAGACAGTTGTGTGGCTTTCCTAATCAAGTCCAATCAGTATAATCAAGCACAGCTGGACTCAAATGAAGGTGTAGAACCATCTCAAGGATGATCAGAAGAAATGGACAGCACCTGAGTTAAATATGAGTGTCACAGCAAAGGGTCTGAATACTTAGGACCATGTGATATTTCAGTTTTTCGTTTTTAATAAATCTGCAAAAATGTCAACAATTCTGTCAATATGGGGTGCTGTGTGTACATTAATGAGTTAAAAAATTAACTTAAATGATTTTAGCAAAAGGCTGCAATATAACAAAGAGTGAAACATTTAAGGGGGTCTGAATACTTTCCGTTCCCACTGTATTTCAGATATTTCAAAATTATTAGGATATTTTCAGAACTTTTGTATATATCAGATATTTCCAATATTTCAAATATTTCAGGAATTTCAGACATCTCCGTTCTTTCAAATAGTTTCACACTTTTCAGGTATATCCAGTACTTCAAATATCAAACATTTCATATATATGCTTCCAGCATTTCAAACACGTCAAGCACTGAGACCAACTTAAATGCTCCAAAACTTTTTATAAGCAAAAAAGAAAAAAAATTTAGTCGCAAAGACATACAAATCGAAATGTTCCTGTATATAAAATCAGCACAGTCCCTTCAGTATATTCCCACAGCACAGTTACAGGGAGTTCTTTTCAAACAGGTCAAGAAAAGGATCTCCAATCACTCACCGCACCTCCTCTTTCTACACTCTCTCCTCTCCAAATCATGAGTTTTACCAGCGTTGCTGCATTCTAATGGCTCTCTGCTCCTCCTGTACTCCTCCTGTAGTGTAGTTCAACAGACAACAGACTAATGCTTCAGTATCCAGGGATATAAAATGTCCAGTGACACTCCGGAGCTCAGTACAGTCCAATAGAGCAGTAAAACAGAGGGGTAACAGATGATCAGGTGAACAGATAAGCACGTATGTCCGAGCCACTTCTGTTTGTCAGCATTTTACCGACCCAATCCAACCAGATCCGTCCAGCCTTGTATGGGAGCAGAGGACCCGGTATACGGATCGCTAAGAGCGCCAAACGCACAAATCATAGCGCTCAGGGCACAGGATACAGAGCATGGGGTTCGGGTTTGGGTGTGGGAGACCCGCCGAATATTCACGCTGGGATTTACAGCGACTTACAACGGCTCACCTCGGTCTCCCTCTGGCTCGGCTCAACTCAGCACAGCACCTCACCGCTCTTTCTCCCCTCTCTCCGATCTGTCTTTCTCCCTCTATCCCCACAGCAATCACACTCCACGTCCCAGCTTCGAGCCACCTACGCTGGTATACCTGCCCTCAGCTGATATCAGGCTAGCAATCAGCAGGTCAGGTCAGGTCAGGAGCTAATTCAGCACATGTCCGCTCACATTGAAGCCCAGCCCAAACTCCCAGCTGTACATCATTAAAAGCATTGGAAACCAAATGCTCTTTACAGTCCCAGAACAATGGCAACTTACATGTTGGAACTAGGAACTTCTTAAAGCGGAGTTCCACCCAAAAATGGAACTTCCGCTTTAAGTGAAGGTGATCCCCTGACATGCCACATTTGGCAGTGCGGCCCACCTGTGAAGCCACAGCCGGGCGCCCACTGTGACAATGCCGGCGCCGCAGGGAGGAGGGGGAGATGAGCAGGGCTTCACTCGCCCTCATCGCTGGAACGTGCAACAGGTGAGTGTCTGATTAATAAAAGTCAGCAGCTACACTTTTTTTAGCTGCTGACATTTATATGGGTGAAACTCTGCTTTAAAGCTTGTTGAAAGCCTGCAGCTTACTTAAGGTGGCAATCAACACTCCCATTAGAATCTGTGCTCAACATTTACATACTATGGTACTTTAACGGCTTCATCAGTGCTTGCTGAAGCTCTGCAAATGCTTTGTCAAAGCTTGCTGTTCAAATACAAGCTGAAGCCTGTTTGAAACAAGTTTTACATTATCATATCTGCTAACCAGACCACAGCGATCTTTGCTTCTGTACATCTATGGAGAGTTCTGTGTTCTGACACAGTTTGCACTCATACTGAAGCAAACCATAATGGACCACAAGTGAACTGTGCCCAGCACCTCTTCTAAGTGGTCCCTGATACAGTATGCTTAAAGGGGAAGTCCACTCTAACACTAAAATCGCTACATCTACAGACATCCACAATCTAAGTCTAACCTATCTAGCCCTATAAAGAAGAAATCGCTATACATACCTTTTCTGAAAACGTTCCGGTCCCACGCTGAGCTGTCAGCCGCGGCTTCTCTGTGTAGGTGGGTGCAGAGGAGGCAGCCGGCAACGGAAGCCCCATAGTAAATCTATAGGTGACGTCGCTTCCCATTCCTTTCACAGCCATTGACGGCTGTCTCCTCTGCAGAGCTTCCACCGCTGGAGACTGGACCAGAGCGGCTTCAAAAATGGTATGTATACTGATTTCTTCTTTACAGGGCTAGATAGTCTTAGATCGTGGATGCCTGCAGATGTAGAGATTTTAGTATTAGGGTGGACTTCCCCTTTAACCTTTGCTGGGCACAATTTGGAGCATGCACTCTACACAAACTAACCGAATTAAGGGGGTGAACGGTGCCTGGGACCAGTTACAATTGCCAGTGTGAGCGCACCCCAACATTCAATCTTGGAGTGAATGAACTTTCTCGAACAAAAAAAATCACACTCACTGTTGGAAAGATTTGCTCTTTTGAACTTTCTAGACACTGTGGTTGAAAGCAAACATCGATTTGAACCCACTAATGATTAGAAAAATGAACGAACGTTCTTAAAATGAGAGTTTCCAAATTCAATTCTACTAGCGTATGGGCCAGCTTTAGTGGAGATTGGGAAATGATGGATCCTAGAAGCAGCAGCCCCCATGGCTGAAGTGTACACAGGACAGGACCTGGAAGCGGTATCATGAATTTGTGAATCGTATCATTATGTTTAGTAAATAGGCAGAAAAACACTGAGAAAATGAAGATGTCTTTAGCAAATGTAACATATTTAGAACCAGATTTTTTTCAATGTCTTTATTTAAACAATCCACTTGCATGTAAATTCAAGCTGTTCTTGTGTTGCACCATATGTTCCACTCTGTACAACATAAAAGATGATTGCATACTTTTTTTTTAAATAATGTGTTATTCAAGTTTGCCAGTGTCCTTTCAATTCAGCAGTGCTGTATGGTATATTCTTCACAGTACAGGTTATAGGAACCCATTGATGTTTGTGTCAATGGTGGAAACCCCTGTGTAGAAAAACGATTTTCTGTGTGAACTTTTCCATTTTGTTTATTAAAGTGGACCAGCAAGCCCTTAAACAGCATTTCTGGAAAGCACTACCATTAAGCGAAAAGCCTCACAACATCACAATACACACACACACACACACACACACACAAACACACAGTATAAATCCCCAAGTAGCCGCTTTGCTTAAGGTAGTGTGAGCAACAGACCTAATTCACAAATGTTATTAATGTATGAAAATAAAATTTCACAGCCTAGGAAAGCAAGGCTCACCTCTATGATTTCTGTTTGGGCATGCTTTGTCCAAAAAGCCTGAGGTGGGGTTGTGACACTAACAGCAACAAAGCTATTTGGCTTCCGATCCAATGATGGGGTAGTAAGCTCACTACAAGCTGTGAAGAGAGAGAGAACAATGTTTTATGGAACGTCACTTGCAAACCACCTTTCACAAGCAAGATCTTTTCTCTGCAGCCTACAAATATATACTCAATATCTCAGCTATTCCTTTACTGCAGCATACCTGGTAAGAAAATAGCCACCTTCCTGATCCTTACTAAATTATTTCAAATGTATCATATATTCATTTCCACCAGTATGCAGTAACAGGTCTGATTGAGATCAATATTTGATCAAAATTTGTAGCGTAATACTAAATGTTTCTGCACAGTGGTATATAGCAAAACATAATTATATAAACTAAGTCAGATGCCAAGATAATACATGCTGAAAAGGTCTGAGCCTTCATTATTATTTCAGGGATTGGCCTAGTGCTGTGTTTGCAATCCAAGGTGCTTCCAAGGTATGGCCTTTAGAATATATTACCAGACAAAGAGAAAAGGGCTTTTAAGGGTCAGTCAGGTGCAATGAACTGCACACTCTCCTGGTGTTGGCAGCTTTAGTGTTAAGTAACCTAATCTTGTAAAATTTGTATGGCCAAATCTTGGCACTTGGTTTGCAGATCGATGTGCATTAGTGCAGTATTTGTAACCATACTGCATACAGTAAGTGAAAGAACTTAAAAGCATAATTTGTAACTGTTGTGCTGTTTTCTTGTTCAGTGGACCTTATCAGATGAAAACTTTTTTCCCTATGGGGAGAGAATTGGGTCTCAGGATTTAGGAGGATACATATTATGCAGAATTCTATTGTTACAGGTACAAAACGGACAATCCACTATCATCAGACAAACATTATTCCACAATCATTTCATTTTAACGCGACCCGTTTAATGCTTAACTGAGCCTTCCTTTTAAGTTTTCTAAACACATTCAGTGAGCAACAAAACAGAAAGGTTTTCCAAGACTTGGGCCCCATCCACAGTGGACGTTTAGCCCCAATGCATTGGGCTCTAGCATTTAGGTATTGGTGGAGGGCAAATGTGCCCCATCGAGCCCCACTGCTGGCATCCTGTGAAAGGCTGCCAGCTGCTGCACTGGACAGGGGGGGACAGTGCACCTAGCAGTATGAACCTTTAGAGCAATATACGCCCATGGACTATTGCTCAGAGCACAAGAAGTCTGTCCTCCTCCCCCAGCTAAACACCAGAGCCCCATGCACTGCGGCCAAAGCACATAACCAGCACAGCATAATTCTCTGAAGCTTTCCTTTATTGTAACAGCATTAAAAGCAAACTGGCTTAAGTATTTCTGCCTCAAAAGGCCCTAATCATAGTTAAGTTGCATAAGACATAGACCTCAATATAAATGAAATCATGCCTGCTATGGGTGGAAAGAATCTTGATTGCTCCCAGTGTGCATGGGACTTTACAGTTGTTTGTTTGGAAAGCAGCCACTGCCCAAGTATAAAAGCCTGTCCCCCACCAGTAGTCTGCAAAGGAGGACCACTGCTATGTAGAAGCAACAGTTCCTCTGCAACAGGCTGACAAGCCTCCTTCTGAGTCAAACCTACATTTCTGCAAACCAGAAGGAAGCCTGAGCATTGATGCACACTGAATGTATTTAGGCCAATTGAAGGAAAGTGAATTGGACTTTAACCCCATATTTCAGACTATAACTTCTGCCTAAACATCAGAACCCATAAGCATAATTCAGAATAGCGTACTGTATTATCAAAGAAAAAAAAAAAACACACTGGTTTTTACCCTAAGGGCTTGTTTAAATCAGATGCATTGGGGCTAAGCTTGCAGCTATTTCCAGCACTGTCCCAATGCAAAGATAAGGCATAATTCCTAGATTGTAAGCTCTAACGAGCAGGGCCCTCTGATTCCTCCTGTATTGAATTGTATTGTATTGTACTTGTACTGTCTGCCCTAATGTTATAAAGCGCTGCATAAACTGTCGGCGCTATATAAATTCTGTATAATAATAATAATAATTCCTCGTTTCCTATGCTGTCAGTTCAAACCACAGCGTACTGCGACACAAGCCACAACATCGCATTGCTGCTGCAATAGATAGTACTGCGCCTTGCCAGCGCACACCAGTGGCCATGTGTTCAGAGCATCTCACTGGGGTGAAGGAGCCCCCTTTATCAAAACTTTTGCTCAGTTTCAACTCTGTGTCTGTGTATTAAATAATTTAGGTTATCTAAAAATGGATGCAGCTTACCCAAACTAAACTCCAAAATTGGCTCATCTGGGTCTTGGAAGTTTCCTGAAAATAAAATACAGGTACAGTAATCAGTAATTCAAGAAACGGTTACATTGTGAAAAAAAAATGTGTAAAAGCAGTCTATATGTACAGGAAGAAAACATTTCTTTGTGAAATTTTATAGTTCAGCGTTGCAAATTGGCATATAGTCACAATGAGGATTTAAGCTTGTCAAAGACATTAAAGAACGGTTGGCAATTTAATCACAATTCAAGCTCTCTCAGGCATCTGTACAAGCCAACATCCAGTATGTACACCAATGGTCACAGCAGACGAGTGCTAGTGTTTTGGTATATGGGTTAGGGCTGGGAAAGTTTGCTGGAGACAAGATTTTCGGACCTGTCCAAGCTCCCCCTAAGTCCACTGTTAGTAAGCCTCAGTGAGCAATGTTCTGTAGACATAAAATCATTTGACTCACCAAAAATGAGCAGATCAGTAGATTGTCATCCAATGCCTATGGGCACTGTTGGCTACAAAATGAGCCATAGGGCTGATAAGATAATGTAGAATTCAGTGTTAAGTCAATCCAGTTATTAAAATCAATGAGCACTTTTTCAGAATGACAGGTATTTACACAGACAATACATGGAAAAAACTCTAAACACAGCAGAAATTGCAGAGGTACTTGCACTGCTGCATTCCTTTAATGTAGTTTGTGAAAAAGAAACATTACGGACATAATGTCCCAGTACCAGAGACACCATTTTTCACAAACTGTGACATATGTTATTCAGTATTGTAGATACTATGCAGAAGCTAAAAAAGACAGGATTAAGGATTCTGCAGAAGAACAGGCTTCTGGAGACCCAAAACACAAACACATTTCATTAGTGGTGATAAAACATTCATTCTTTGGATGTTCCTTCTGACTGAGGCAGACCTATGCTATTACAGACAGAGCCCTGCACAATATAACTCTAGAAAAACAAGTATAGTAGGGAACAGAGAATAAAGGCCAATGTAAGTGTGACAGAGGTAAGGGCTTCTGGAGAGGACTAGGAGCGAGCCTCTCTCCCTGGGCTATAGTCAGTGGGTAAGAGGCTTTTGGAGGGGACTGAATGCTAGCCTCTTGCCTGTGTGAGTCTATCACAGTAAGGGACTTTGATGACTGGCTTTGGGCTTGGGTCAACGGCATAATTTTGAAATCGGTTGCATTTGAACTGCACTTGCGCTCCTGACCTGCTTCAAGCAGGTTTTGCATTCTTGTTGACACAGGCACTAAGGCAGGCCATACATGGGTCGAATTTCGAAAGAACTCCCTTTCAAAAATCTTATCTAAGAATTTTCGTTTAAATGTCGCACCATTAATGGGCTGCAGCAACAGCCGATTTTCGTGCAGCCATCGAATTTAAGTAAACCGTGCATGTTGGAAACATTTTAAAAAAGGAACGATTTTCTAATCAATGATGGGAGAATCGTGCAAGAAATGTAATCGAAAAAGACATGCGCATGTGCAAGAAAAGAAAATTCCCAAAAAGAAAAGAAGATTCCCAACCACAAAATATCTTTTCTGTAGCAACATGAGGTGAAATTGAAGGCTTGGTTGGCCGAATTTTGAAATCAATGGTGGCACCATCGGATCACAAAACCCACAAAATTTCTGATTTTCAAAAGAAAATCCTTTTGAAATTCGACCATGTATGGCCAGCCTAAGGGATACAGTCTATTCCCTAAAGAGGCACAATAAATATAAAAACACCATCACAAGCAACTTTTCTAAAACACATGCTGAAGGATACAATATGAAGTCACATATAGTCAACATATACACAATGAGGGAGATTTACTAAAACTGGTGCAGCTGTTCATAGTAACCAATCATCTTCCAGATTTTATTGTCAAAGCTTAATTGAACAAGCTGAAGTTAGAAGTGGATTGGTGCAGCTGTGCATATTAACCAATTTTTGTATATCTCCCCCATTGTGTCACACTCACCTGTTCCACATTCCAGCGTCGGGTCCTACCCTCTGTATCTCCAACTAGCTTTCTGCTTCCATTGGCGCTCCAGCCAAACACAGAGTGAACTCTGTCTTAAAAGGCTACCAGCTTGGACCCCCCTTTGCCTCCTAGGATTCCTAGTTATTGCCTGTGTTCCTTGCCACTATCCCCCCCCCAAGTGCCCCTATTTCAGCTATCCTCAGTTACTCCCTGTGTGTTCCTGCCTATAACCTGAATCCCAGCACCTATAATATCTATTGAGCACTCAAGTGTACTTGTAACTTCATTATGCAACTTAGCAAGTACTCAGTCTCCATTCACCTAGACTTCTCTCTGTGTATTTCAGCCACCAACATGCACCTGTATGATTTCCTGTGCTTTCCAGCCGGCGATGTGTTACCAGCATCTGTGTACTCCCAGTCTGTAACCTACGTCAGTGTTCCCCTGTAAATTCCTAGCTAGCTTCCTGAACTGTGTCCTTGTGCATTCCAGGTTGCTTCCAGTGATCCTGAGAATACCTACCAGCTCCCACTATATGTGCGATTCCGGTACACCCCTGCCGGCTTGTACTGTATTCCCTACTGATCTGTGACCCCAGCATCTCATTGCTTCAAGAAACTCTTCCACCGTACCTAATCCTGTCCTAGGTAGTTGGCTGGGTGAGTCGGAGGGCCACCACACGGGAGCCTTCAGCAGTGAAACTCATCTCCTCCATCTGGATCTCTGAAGACGACAGGCAGCTCTTTAGACTCTATGCCTCAGCCCTTCTGAGAAGATAATGTAGAATCCAGGACTCAGCCAATCAGGTTATTCAAGAAAAGGAACCAGGAAGCACTTATAAGAATGACAGGTGCTTATACTGACATAAATACACAATTCTTCAGGAAAACTCAGTGAAAATGACCAAGCAATGCGTTTGCTTATATTCACAGCGTTCGTAGACATAATTCTTGGTGAGTTTCAGCTGGTACAGTATTTTCACTCTTGGTGTTATGTAATTAGTTAGTTACATAAGGGACCATGACGGTGTCCACATTACAGAGAAATTTTCTATTCCACTATATGGGCGGTCCCATCAGTTAACTGGGTTTTGCTATACTTTGATAATGTTTATATTCCTGGTAAATAAATGAATTCTTTTAACTTTGGTGCCATAGTCATAATTGCTACACATTTTTGTAAAATAGAGCTAAAGCTAAAAGGTTGAAGATAATTGCAGTGTGTGTATATAATAGACGGTCTGGTTGTAAAAAAAAAAAAAAAAAAAAAAAAAAAATCACTGTGGATATGCTTCTGTACTCCATGTTAAAGTGGGGTTCCACCCAAAAAAAAAACTACATGAAAACTAAAAAAAAACATTTGGATATTTTTTTTTTTTTTTTTACTTACCTCTAAATGCCTGTTGCTAGGGGGTCCCTCGTAGTCTGCCTCTTCCAGTGCCTGGGCTGGTGACATCACTTTCCCCTCGGCACAGGAAGGGCTCAGCTTTGCTCCCTGCCTCCTGTCAATCATCTGGGACCCATTACAGGTCCCAGGTGACTGAGCGGCCAATCACGGCGCGCAGCGCCGCTCGCGCATGCGCATACGCAGTGGGTACCAGGCTGTGAAGCCACAGCCCAGGGCCCACAGTTGCAATGCCGGCACCACTGAACGGAGGGGGAGACAAGCGAGGCTTCAATCCCCCGCATCGCTGGACCCTGGGACAGGTAAGTGTCCAATTAAAAGTCAGCAGCTGCAGTATTTGTAGCTGCTGACTTAATTTTTTTTTTTTTTGACTGGACCTCGGGTGGAACTCCTCTTTAACATAGACACAACATGTTGACTAAGAAACCCTTATACATTCACAACATTCTGTAAATGCGTCACTGACTTCATCAGGACATTTTACAAATGATTGCTCACAACAAAGTTTGCACACAACACTGAAGAGCTTCAACCAGTGATATGTTCACAGTGTCATTTAAAAAAGGTCAAAGTAATTCTATACATCACCCTCTTCAGAACTCCAGCCCATTTCAGTCTGCCCCGAAAAACATTCTGATGTCTTGGCATTAGTCAAAAAAATGGAATTGGATTGTAGTGTGTGTCTGTATGTATACAGTTGTGTTCATAAGTTTACATAACCTGGCAGAATTTATGATTTTTTGGCCATTTTTCAGAGAATGTGAATGATAACACAAACACATTTCTTTAGCTCGTGGTTAGTGTTTGGTTGAAGCGATTTATTATCAATCAACTGTATTTACTCTTTTTAAATCCTACTGACAACAGAAACTACCCAAATTACCCTGATCAAAAGTTTACATACCCTGGAATGTTTGGCATTGGTACAGACACACAACGTGGCACACACACACGTTAAAATGACAATTAAAAAGGTTAATTTCCCACCTTTGTGGCTTTTTAAATCACAATTATTGTCTGTGTATAAATAGTAGAGGTCGACCGATATGGGTTTTTCTCTGGCCGATACCGATATTTAGAAATCTCGGTGGCCGATGGCCGATATATGATGCCACTTTTTTTGGGTCGATATATTTGGCCGATTTTTTTTCCCCCTTCATCACATAAAAGCTAACAGTTAGACCCCTTTAACAATGGGGTGTTTTTCAGGCGCTTTTGGGCTAAAAATAGCACCTGTAAAGTGCCTTCAAAATGGCTCCCCTGCAGTCACTCGGGCTTTCACACTGAGGCGATGCGCTGGCAGGATGTTAAAAAAAAGTCCTGCAAGCGGCATCTTTGGAGCGGTGTATCGCGCTCCTCCACCACTCCTGCCTATTGAAATGAATGCGCACTGCTGTCGAAGCACTTGCAAAGCGTTTCGGCAGCGGTGCTACAGGGGCGCATTTAACCCCTTCCTCGCCCGCTAGCTGGGTTATAAGCGCCCCGCTAGCAGCCGAATCCGAATAGCGTCGCTAAAATGAGGGTAAAGCGTTGCTAAAACTAGCAGCGTTTTACCATGAACGCATGCCCGCTCCAGTGTGAAAGCAACCTTAAGGGCCCTTTCACACTGGGGCAGGGTCAGTGGTACAGCGCCACTATTGTAAGCGGCGCTTTACCGTCAGTATTCGTCCGCTAGCGGGGCGGTTTTACCCCCGCTAGCGGCCGAGAAAAGGTTGAAAACCACCAAGGCGCTTTGCCGGCGGTATAACCGCGCTGTCCCATTGATTTCAATGGGCAGGAGCGGTATATACTCTGCTCTTTCACCGCTCCGAAGATGCTGCTAGCAGGACTTTTTTTCCCGTCCTGCTAGCACAAAAAAATTGCGTTTGAAAGACCACTGCGAAAATACTGTGACATAAAATATTGCAACAACCGCTATTTTATTCCCTAGGGTCTCTGCTAAAAAATATATATATATAATGTTTGGGGGTTCTAAGTGATTTTCTAGCAGAAAATACAGGATTTTTACCTGTAAGCAACACAACAAATGTCAGAAAAGATTTAGTATTTAAATGGTTAAACTGAGAACTCCTCCAAACAAGGAGTTCAGCTCATTGATAAAAGAACCTGAAGAGATACAATGTTTCTTCTTATCAGATTTGGCAGGCTGCCCAGAGGAGGAGAGAAGAAAACTTTAGGCAACTTGCATTGACTTCTATTACAGAAGTCATTTGTAAGACACCCTGAAGTTATAATCGGCCTTTTTTATCAGCACAATCGGCAGATACCGATTAAGTAAAAAACGCCAAATATCGGTCGACCTCTAATAAATAGTCAATTAGTTTGTTAGCTCTCACATAGATGCACTAAGCAAGCTAGACACTGAGCCATGAGGAGGTAGAAAAGAACAGTTAAAAGACCTGTGGAACAAGGTAATGAAACGTTGCAAAGATGGAAAAGGATATAAAAAGATATCCAAAGCCTTCAATATGCCAGTCAGTACTGTTCAATCATTTAATAAGAAGTGGAAAATTTGGGGATCTCTTGATGCCAAGGCAAGGTCAAGTAGATCAAGAAAGATTTCAGCAACAAACTGCCACAGGAACTGTTCGGGATACAGAGAAAAACCCAGAGGTAACCACAGGAGAAATACAGGCTGCTCTGGAAAAAGATGGTGTGGTTGTTTTTAAAGGAGCACAATACGATGACACCTGAACAAAAGAGAGCTGCATTGTTAAGTTGCCGGGAAGCCTTTACTGTACAAGTTCCACAAAAAAGTCTGGTTACAATATGCCCAACACCACCTTGACATGCCTCATTGGCTTTTTTGTGGCATTGGCACAGTAAAGGCTTCCTTCTGGCAGCTCAACCATGCAGCTCTTTTTTGTTCAAGTATCATTGAATTGTGCTCCTTAAAAAAAAAAACACACCATCTTTTTGGAAAGCAGCCTGTATTTCTCCTGCGGTTAACTGTGGGTTTTTCTTTGTATCCTGAGCAATTCTTCCATCAGTTGTGGCTGTAATCTTTCTTGGTCTACCTGACCTTGGCTTGGTATCAAAGCCAAATTTTGGTATTTAAAAATCTCCATAGGCAACGCTTTAATTTTTTTTTTTACTGGGTGCCGGTTTAGAGTTACAGAGGAGGTCCTGGGCTAGAATTGTTGCTCTCGCTCTAACGCACGTGACGATACCTCACATGTGTGATTTGAACACCGTTTACATATGTGAGTAAGCGGGGTTGGGGACGCTTTCAATTTTTTTTTTTTTATTCTTTATTTTACTTTTAATTTTTTTTAATTTTTACATTTTCACTTTAAAAAAAAATGTTTTCATTACTTTTATTCCTATTACAAGGAGTGTAAGCATCCCTTTTAATAGGAATAGTGCATGACAGGTCCTCTTTATAATCTATAAGACCCCACATGTCTCCTTCAGGCTGGAAAGACCAAGATCAACAAAAGAAACTGTCACGGCCTTTCCAGCCGAGACCACGGCATTCTTTACATCCGCTGGCCCGGACGTGACGTCATAACGTCGCGCCCAGGCCTCTGAGGGTCAGAGAGAGGACTGGGGACCATCTGGTTACCAGAAATCTCTATGGCTAACTTTTGGCAGCGACCAATTCATTCTCCGGCCGATCGCACGGGCGAGACTAGAGAAACACCGGAGGGGACGCAGCCGGTAAGAACGATCAACCGGCTGAACTGCTGCTATGATTGTTCTTGCAGTGCACAGAATCGCCGGCGGTAAAAAAATGATATCTGGATAATGCCTGTATAGCTGCAGGCATCATTCAGAAATTACCACTGAAAGTCCATGATGTCATATGACGTACTGCCGGCGTGAAGTGGTTAACACACACTCACCTGTCCCATGATCCAGCAATGCAGCTGCCCGAACCCTCGGTTCTCTCCCTCTCCTCTCTCCGATGCCGGCATTGCAAGTGTGGGCGCCTGGCTGTGACAGCTTGGGCACTGCGCTTGTCCCACATCGCCTCCCCATTGGTCTGGCAAACTTCTGGGACCTGTGACGTGTCCCAGAAGACTGCAGGGAGGGAGGGGGAGAGGAGAACTTCTGCTTGAACCATCTAGGTGGCTCAAGTGGAAGTGGGAGCAGGTACCTGTCAAAATTTGGTACCTATCCCTCACCTCCCCCTCCCAAAAATGATATGCCAAAGGAGTGCTTAAAGCTGAACTTCACCTTTTGGGTGGAGCTCGCTTTAAGTTACAAAGATAAATATTAACATAAAGCATATTTGATTGATCTGACAAATAAAAAATTGATTGGCGGGGGCGTGACCAGAAGCCGACCTGGATGGCAGCTTGACTCGCCTGCTCTCTCTCAGCCCATGATTAAAGTCTAATTTGGGGACATTTATCCACATCTACATGGGCAGATCTAAAGCCACCCGATCCGCTAAAGCCCGGGGATCATCGCAAAACCCGCCCGGCTCATCGTCGGACCTTCGTTCCTTCTTTCCGCCGACAGACATGCCTCCCGGCGGCGCAGACAATATGGGGCTGGAGGCCTCGGCGGCCCCCTCCCGGAACACCACGCTATTCTCCCAGCCGGATAATGATGAGAGCCGGACCCCAGAGGGTCCCCCGCTGGCTCCGCTGGACACCCTGGCTATATCCTCCCCATCAGGAGCGGTGAGTCCCCTCCACTCTGCCCTATCAGGGATCTTGCTGCATGACCCTCACTCCGCCATACTTGGCCTCCCTCCTCCTCACTACACTCAATGCTCTGATGCATTTCCTCGTTTGTTGAGGACGGCCTTGCATCCCTGCATACGAGGAGATGACCCCGGATCCCCGGCCTCCTCCGATCTCTCATCTGACTTTCCAGCTTTGCCAGGCCCGATGTACCCGGCCAGCAACACCCCCCCTGAGTCTGCTGAGACCCCTGCGGCCTTTAATATTTCCGCACCTGATTTACCCCCGCCTAAAGCCCAGAGATTGTCATTCTCACAGGCCCTAAGCTCCTCTAGGTAACAGGCTGCACATTCCACCACTTATGCACAGAAGATGCAATCACCTGCCTCATTGCTATGGCTTGGAAGACGCGAGGGCCCCCATGCCTACCTAGGCACAACCCTATTGAAACCGGGAAACCCCCTAACGGGGCTTTATTGCAGCCAATGATGTGATATAGCACAATGCAAAGTATGTAAATAATCAAAAATAATTTTATTGGTACAAAAAATATGGATAATATTTTCTGACATTAAAAAGTCAGGACATGAACTGGAGTACAAAACTGATAAAAAGCAGTACCCATTAAAGGGGGCAGTGTACAGTAAAATAAACCATAGGCAGCTATAGATATAATAGCACAAAGGTCTAAAATGTAGAATGTTGATGCTTTTCGACCCCAGTGGGTCTTCTTCAGAGGATAGATGTATAACAACTGTAGGGATGTAAACATGCAACAAAAAAGTCTTTTAAACAAAACAAAACAAACAAAAAAAAAAATATATATATATATATATATATATATATATATATATATATATATATATATATATATATATATCTCTATATATGCATACACAATCCATATATTACATCATTACCAGTCACGTTGCTCTTAATGATTATAAACGGCCATGGTATGAAGGAGTTGCCCTCTCTTGTAACCTTAATTTCCCAGAAGGTGGGCCGGTCCCACGGGGAGCAGGTGTCAAGCACGCATGCCTTACGAGTGATCACACACTGGATAACCCCCCAGAATTGAAGGAAGGGAGGGGCATGCACTGCACCTGCGGTAAGGTAACAATAATACTAAATAGAGGGTTCAAACAAGGAGGTTTTTTCCAGGGCAACGAGGGGGAGTAGCATATTACAATGACTTATGGATTGTTGACCAACATGAATTGAGAGTGGGTCCATAAATACAACGTACAGGGAAAAGAATGGGAAGGAATGGTACAGGAGGGAAGAGGGGGGTGGGATAAAAAAAAAAGAGAAGGGGGGGGGGGAGAAAAGGGAAAGGGGAGGAAGGGGAAGGGAAAGAAGAAAGGGAAAGAAGAAAGGGAGGGAGGGGGGAAAAATGGGAAAGTGAAAAGAGGAGAAGAAGGGACCATGAGGAATCATATGTGACTGGGGGGGAATAGAGGGAACTGGGGGGAGAACCCAGGAAAAACAGAGCAGCGGGAGTGACACAAGCGAGGACATAGACAACGAAAAGGTTATGTATATACATGGACCGGCTCCCATGAAAATCCTAAAGGGTACTAGCGAGGGTAGTACGTGCATAATTGTGAAATAACAAAAGATCAATCGAGTGTATGGGAAGCCCAGCGATAAGCCGGGGGGGGGGGGGGGGATACAAACAGGGGGGGGAGCGCAGGTGAACTCATGATAAAGTGAAAAAGAGCAAGCAGACAAACAAAAACAAAACGATGCCTGGAAAGCTGTGAAAAGTGAAATGTGAGTGACATAAGGTGAAAGCAAACAAATTACCTTAGATGTAAGGCACAATCAATCGAATCAAAAAGCAGACTAGACAAATTTCTGAAATATTATAAGTGTGTGAAGGTCAGAAAATGATTAATAAAAGGTAAGAGTGGTGAAATAAACATGATGTGAACCACACATCAAAAGAAACAGTTGAGAGTTGCATAAGTTCTTACCGGTCAATCTGTAAAGCTGCAGCACAGGAGCGTCCGGTGGGACCAAACAGTACCACTGAACCTACTATGCCGCCGGGGTAATTTATAAGGAGACTAATTGCCCAAGGATATTTCAGGTGCAGGCACTTGTCCCCTCCCATGTCTATTCCCTCAATGGGGGGAGAGAGCGACGCATTAACGCTGCTCACCGTGTGACCCCCCCCGGCGTTCCGGAGGAGTATTCCTCCCAGATCCACCGTCACTTCTGCCGAAAATGCGTAGGCTCCGTGACGTGTCGCGCGCGCGTGAGCACGGCGTCCGGAAGAGATCCGGAATGCCGCTGGCAGGGAAACGAGTAGCGCCCAGTCCAGGTGCTGCCACCTGGTGGAAGTTTAGGGAGACGCAGGGCCCTTGCGTCTCCCCACCCTGCCAGGAAGGCATGCGTGACGCGATTCCATCCCCCGATGGAGGACACGGCCAACCTGGAACAATAACCAACTGGCATCCATACCTGGGAAAAGAAAGGAAAGAAAAGGGAGGGGAAGTCCGTAGAAGTTATTACCAGACCGTGGTTGAATAGTAACGCTTCTAGATATAGAACATAGAAGATCCCGGCACAACCCTGGGGGGACTCATGGAACATGACCTCGGGACCACCACACTCTCCCCGGGACAAGGCTGCATCGCATTCTCGGCAGCAATCGCCTCACCAACTCCCACCGCAGCAAACCTCACTACCAGCCCAATCCCACCCAAATCCCACGGAGTGGTACTCGTATCTACAGGCGATGCTTACCAAAGAAGATTTTAAACAGCTGATAGCAGATGTAAAGTCTACATGCCGTTCAGAAATACAGATACTACAATCAGGCCTTAACCACTTGACAACTGGGCACTTAAACCCCCTTCCTAACCAGACCAATTTTCAGCTTTTGGTGCTCTCACATTTTGAATGACAATTACTCAGCCATGCAACACTGTATCTGTATGAAATTTTTGTCCTTTTTTTCACACAAATGGAGCTTTCTTTTGGTGGTATTTAATCACCGCTGGGTTCTTTATTTTTTGCGCCGTAAAAGAAAAAAGACCGAAAAATCTGTAAAAAAATGCATTTTTCTTCATTTCTGTTATAATATTTTGCAAATTAGTAATTTTTCTTCATATATTTTGGCCAAAATTTATACCGCTACATATCTTTGGTAAAATTAACCCAAATCGGTGGATATTATTTGGTCTTTGTGAAAGTTATAGAGTCCAAAAGCTATGGTGCGAATATCTGAAAATTGATCACACCTGAAGTACTGACGGCCTAATTTCTTGAGACCCTAACATTCCAGAAAAGTACAAATACCCCCCAAATGATACCTTTTTGGAAAGAAGACATTCCAAGGTATTTAGAAAGATGCATGGTGAGATTTTTGAAGTTGTCATTTTTTCCCACAATTCTTTGCAAAATCAAGGTTTTTTTTTTACTTTTTTTTTTTCCCACAAAATTGTCATATTAGCAGGTTATTTCTCACTCACCACATATGCATACCACAAATTACACCCCAAAACACATTCTGCTATTACTCCCGAGTAAAGGCGATACCACATGTGTGAGACTTTTACACAGCGTGGCCACATACAGAGGCCCAACATGCAGAGGAGCACCTTCAGGCGTTCTGGAGCTCCCAGGCCAATTCTGACATTTCTCTCCTACATGTAAAAATCATCATTTATTTGCTAGAAAATTACATACAACCCCAAAACATTATATATGTTTTTTTAGCAAAGACCCTAGAGAATACAATGGCGGTCGTTGCAACTTTTTATCTCGCACGGTATTTGCGCAGCAATTTTTTTAACGCGTTTTTTTTGGGAAAAAAACTGTTTTGTGCTTTACAAAAACCAAAACAGTAAAGTTAGCCTAATGTTTTTGCATAATGTGAAAGATGAAGTTATACTGAGTAAATAGATATTCAACATGTCACCTTTCAAAATTGCACGCGCTTGTGGAATGGCGCCAAACTTTGCTACTCAAAAATCCCCATAGGCGACGCTTTAAAATTTTTTACTGGTTACATGTTTTGAGTTACAGAGGAGGTCTAGGGCCAAAATTATTACTCTCGCTCTACCGATCACAGCGATACCTCACATGTGTGGTTTGAACACGGTTTTCATATGTGGGCGGGACTTACGTATGCGTTCGCTTCTGCATGCGAGCACGCAGGGACAGGGGCGCTTTAAAAATTTTTTTTTTTTTTTTTATTGTTCATTTTACTTTATTTTAGTTTGATGCTTTTTTCCAAAAAAAAAAAATTTTGACCACTTTTATTCCTATTACAAGGAATATAAACATCCTTGTAATAGGAATATGGCATGACAGGTCCTCTTTACAGTGAGATATGGGGTCAATAAGACCCCACATCTCACCTCTAGGCTGGGAAGCCTGAAATAAAAAAAAAAAAAAACGATCCTGGCTTCGATCGTAGCGGTGAGTCGGTAGAAGCGCGGGAGGGGGGGACATCCTCTCTCGCCTCCCATAAGAACGATCAAGCAGTGGAACAGCTGCTATGATCATTCTCATGGTGTAGGGAATCGCCGGCTGAAAAAGCCGATATCTGAATGATGCCTGTAGCTGCAACCATCATTCAGATATCTCCGCACAAAGTCAAGGACGTTGTATGACGGCCGGTGGGCGGGAAGTGGTTAAAACGCATTTTTTTTTTAACACAAAGTTGTCCATTTATACAATATTTCTACCACATAACATGTACATACCAAAAATGACACCCCAAAATAGATTCCCCTGCTCCTCCTGAATACCACATGTGTGAGACTTCCACAGCCTGGCCACATACAGAGGCCGAGTACAGCTGAGCATGGCTCGGTATGGCGGGGTATTGCGGAGTATGGCGGGGTATTGCAGAGTATTGCAGAGTATGGCAGAGTATGGCGGAGTATGGCGGAGTATGGCAGAGTATGGCAGAGTATGGCAGAGTATGGCAGAGTATGGCAGAGTATGGCAGAGTATGGCAGAGTATGGCGGAGTATGGCGGAGTATGGCGGAGTATGGCGGAGTATGGCGGAGTATGGCGGAGTATGGCGGGGTATGGCGGGGTATGGCGGGGTATGGCGGGGTATTGCGGGGTATTGCGGGGTATTGCGGGGTATGGCGGGGTATTGCAGGGTATGGCAGAGTATGGCAGAGTATGGCAGGGTATGGCGGGGTATGGCGGGGTATGGCGGGGTATTGCGGAGTATGGCGGAGTATGGCGGGGTATTGCGGAGTATGGCGGGGTATGGCGGGGCATGGCAGAGTATGGCGGGGGCATGGCAGAGTATGGCGGGGGCATGGCAGAGTATGGCGGGGGCATGGCAGGGTATGGCGGGGGCATTGCAGAGTATGGCGGGGGCATTGCAGAGTATTGCGGGGGCATTGCAGAGTATTGCGGGGGAATTGCAGAGTATTGCACAGCATTGCAGAGTATTGTGGGGGCATTGCAGAGTATTGCGGGGGCATTGCAGAGTATTGTGGGGGCATTGCAGAGTATTGCACAGCATTGCAGAGTATTGTGGGGGTATTGCAGAGTATTGCACAGCATTGCAGAGTATTGTGGGGGTGTTGCAGAGTATTGTGGGGGTGTTGCAGAGTATTGCACAGCATTGCAGAGTATTGTGGGGGTATTGCAGAGTATTGTGGGGGTGTTGCAGAGTATTGCACAGCATTGCAGTGTAGTGGGGATGGCTGAGCATGGATGGATGGATGCCTGGATGCCTCTGTGCAGCGCTGTGGGCACTACACATACAGCCCACAGCGCTGCAGACATCCATCCCCCTCCCCGCTCACTGTGTACCGATCGGTACACAGGCGGGGAGGAGAGGGGGGAGGAGAGGAACCGGCGTCATCAGATGACGCCGGTCTGTTTACATGTGATCGCGCCGTCATTTGACGGCGCGATCACATGGTAAACGTCCGCAATCAGCGGCCATTTACCGGGATCCGTGATGCGCCGGGTCCTCCGGACCCGGCGGTCACGGATGTGTTCGGGTGCGCGCCCCAGGGGGCGCGCGAGAGGGGAATTCTGGGAGGACGTCATAGTACGCCCTCCCACAGTTATCCAACCGCCCTGCAGCTGTCATTCGGCTATGGGCCGGTTGGTAAGTGGTTAAACACCTAACAGATAGGGTGGAAATGGGCAAAGAAGAAATTCAAGAGACTAAACTAGCAGTCCACAGAACCGAACTCCAAGGAGCAGATCATCGTAATTTGCTAAGAGAAATGCAAAGTCATGTAGAGGACTTAGACAATAGGGGGCGCAGAAACAACATACGGGTTTGAGGAGTTCCGTAGACGGAAGGCCCTGAGGACATTCACAACTTAATGACCTTCTAGGCGAGCCTATAGCTAACC
The DNA here is from genome assembly GCA_037952925.1 of Lithobates clamitans. Classification (NCBI taxonomy): domain Eukaryota; kingdom Metazoa; phylum Chordata; class Amphibia; order Anura; family Ranidae; genus Lithobates; species Lithobates clamitans. The sequence goes on from JBBGZY010000498.1 coordinate 6,718,755, forward strand.
GCATTGAAATGGACAGAGCACACCGAGCCCTCCGCCCCAAGAACCTCACCTCCAAACCAAGGGACATTACCTGTAGGATTAGTTCCTATCCCCTGAAAGAAGACATCATGCGGCAAGCTCGCCTGGCACGCAGGGTAACTTTCCAGGATGCCCTGCTGCAATTATTCCCAGATCTTTCATGGATAACCCTGCAAAAGCGCAGACTTCTACAACCGCTTTTGCACACACTTCAAGAAGAAAACGTTACTTATCGTTGGGGATTTCCCTTCAGCCTCACAGCGAAACACCAAGGCAAATCTGCTGTCTTCCGTTACCCAGAAGACCTAAATAACTTTTGTGATGTCTTGTGGATTCCTATTCCCCAGCTTCTGTAATGGGAGCTGGTAGCTACACCACCCCAACCACCTACCGTCTGGCAGAAGGTTCCCCCTTCTAATCGCTCCCGGAACGCGGGCACCCCCCGCAAGGGTACAAAACCCAGGAATGGCTGAACTAACCACGTCCTTTTTTTGTGGGTGTTCTATTAATGGACTGTACGGCCATTCCACAAGGCTGACGGATCTACCCTGGACATTTTTTGTTTAGTTAGTCCGCTTTTCTCTGCCCCAGTTTTAATTTTTGATCTATTTTATGGGCGTGTCTCGGACGAGACATGAGAGAGTAGGAGCTTCCATGCTTACCCACCCCTCCCCTAGTTAAGCGATTATAATCACAGCAGTTTTGCTATTTATTTGTTACATGATCAATATAGGGCTCCCCTGCATCCACCTAGTCCATCCTTTTGGATCGAGGTTGGGTGGATCCTTGGGAAACCGTACTGACCTAGGTCTAACAACCTCTCAAATTCAGATGAAAAGATCTATTCTGATCTGTCTGTATTTTGCATTAACCTATGTTTTTCTTTTTCAGCTTCTCTTTCTCTCTTTCCTTCCCCCCCCCCCGTCACTGTGTGGTTTTCCGCGTGGATTGCGGAATTTGCCTGGATCTCCTCCCGAGGTGTGTCCGCTCCTGACCCCTGGCTCCTGGACCATCGTCTCCGCATCAGGTAAAACCCCCCCCCCCCCCTTTATTTGATACCATGGCTAAGATTTTCTCTTTAAATGTCCACGGCTTAAATTCTAATAAAAAGAGGCATCTGGCGCTGAAGGAATTTAAACAGTCAGGTGTCATATTTGTCCAGGAGACGCCCTTTGATAAAGGGGGCACCTTCGCGTTTGCTTCCAGGCATTTTCCCCAAAGCTATCTCTCCTCAGGACCACATAAATGTGCAGGGGTGGCCATACTCATCAAACAGGGGTCCCCGTTCACTTATTCGGGCCACTATAGTGACCCGCACGGCCATTTTGTCATTCTTAGGGGACTGTGGCAGACCCAGGAGATTACTTTGTGTGCCTTATACACGCCGAATGTTAAGCAATATAGATTCCTCTGTAAACTGTTCACTCGCCTTTTCCGATCTGATCATGGGCTCTTAGTTGTGGGGGGAGATTTTAACTTAACCCATTCCGTGTCTGCTGATCGCCAGGTGGTGAGCCCCCGGGCATCGTCGGCTCGAGCCCTTAGAGACTCAAAGCTCTTTCGCCAACTCTCTAGAAGATATGCTCCGTTTGATGCTTGGAGGGTTCTCCACCCAGGAGATCGGCAATACACTTTCTATTCAGCACCCCACAGAACTCATTCCTGTATTGACTACTTTTTTGTTAATAATTCCACTCTTAGAATAATACGTGAAGCACGAATATTCCGGATATCCTGCTCTGATCACGCACCCATCCTGCTCACTCTGGACCTGGGATCCCCTAATCCCAGGCCCTACAACTGGAGACTAAGCACATTTCTCCTCCAACACCTCCCATCGACCTCGGAACTGTCATCAGCCTTAAAACTTTACGGAAAATAACACCCCGGACATCTCCCTCCCCATACTCTGGGAAGCCCATAAGGCGGTCATAAGGGGCAGATGTATAGCTCTGTCTTCAGCCATGAAGAAGGACACACTAGCTGCGAAACTCCGAACCGAGAAAGAACTAAAAGTCCTAGAAAAGCAACTACAATTATCCCCTATCTTATCCCTGCTCAAGAAAATTACTAAACTACGAGCAACTCTAAGAGATTTTGCACTGGGTCGGGTAGAAAAAGCTTTACTTAAACTAAAACAAATATACTATGATAAAAGGAAATAAAGCACACTCCCTATTGGCGAAAAAATTACGTGACAACTCCCTTAACTCTACACCACATCAGATTAAGAATAAATCCGGTAGTTTTTTATCCCACCCTGAAGATATTGCTCATACCTTTGCAGATTTCTATACAGACCTCTACAATAATCCCGACATTCCCAGTAACCCCCCTTCCCCAGAGCTTTCCCGTAGATTGCACCAATATCTTGAACAAAGAAGAGTCCCTCGTCTCCAAGCTACAAATCTAGAGGCCCTAAACCCACCAATCACAGAAGAAGAAATAGAACTTACTGTTAAGCCTCTACCATCCCACAAATCCCCGGGTCCAGACGGACTACCATACGAATATTATAAGACCTTTCTTCCCCTCTTACTCCCTTACATGTGCAGACTTGTTAACGCTTTTCTCCGGGATACTCCCGTTCCAGCAAACATGCAACGATCTTTCATCACTGATCCCCAAACCGGACAAAGACCCTGCCTTATGCGCCAATTACAGACCCATTGCTCTCCGATTTAAAAATCTTTACGAAACTACTCTCAATTCGCTTGAACGTAGTCCTCCCCTCCCTCATTCATAAGGATCAGGTGGGCTTTGTCCCGCTTAGACAAGTAGGAGACAATACCAGGAAAGTGACTGATCTGGTGGACGTGGCGAACAGGGAGAATCCGGCATCCTTGCTCCTTAAGCAAAAGATTGCCGCTCCAATCTCTCAAATCCGTATCAAGACACCCGCCCTAATGGAACTCACAGGTGCTGGCTCTGCACAAGCTTGTGGAAAGAGAAAAATATCCTGGATGGCCGCACACCATAGAAGACATCTTTATTGATATGAAGAAATGAAATCCAAATGCAGTCACCTCATGTACAGGGAGGAACAGGAAAGATAGCTAACATGTTTCACGCCCCATCATGGCGCTTATTCATAGCTGAATGAATATCAATAAAGATGTCTTCTATGGTGTGCGGCCGTCCAGGATATTTTTCTCTTTCCACATCCTTGCTCCTTAGCTTGGATGCTGAAAAGGCCTTTGACCGTCTTGGTTGGCCCTTCCTGTTCGCTACGCTGCAACATGTGGGGCTGAAAGGCCCTTTTCTACGAGCGATCCAGCCTACTCACACCCCACTGCTCAGGTCAGGACTCCCTTTGCTTTCTCCCCTCCATTCTCTGTCACTAATGGTACTCGGCAGGGGTGTCCTCTCTCACCCCTGCTATTCCCACTATGTGTGGAACCCCTGGCTGTCTCTATCCGTGGCAACCCGGATATTCGTGGTATATCTGTCAGGGGAAGAGAGTTTAAAATTTCACTATTTGCTGATATCATTCTTACCTGACACAACCTAGAAAATCACTCCCGAATCTCCATGCTGAGTTAGACCGGTATGGGACACTCTCGGGCTACAAAATCAATACATCCAGATCAGAGGCCCTTCCAATAAAAATCCCTGAAGCGGAAATTACGCACCTACGGGCCAATTTTTCATATATCATTGGAAAAATGCCTCCTTAAAATACCTGGGAGTAAGCATCACCCCAAAATTCGCCACCCTATATCAGGAAAACTTTCCCCCCCTTTTCCACTCTATTAGATCCATGCTTCTACAATGGAAAAAACATCACATCTCCCTCTTGGGCCGGGTCGCGTCAATTAAGATGACGATCCTCCCGAAGATACTTTATCTGTTCCAAACGTTACCCATTCCGGTTTCCTACAAACACCTGAGAAAACTCCAATCAGACATACTTAAATTTATTTGGAACTACAAAAGACATAGATTACCCCAATGGGTCCTTATGGCGGCTCGCTCGGGTGGTGGCCTTGCATTACCAAACCTAATCAAATAGTACCAAGCCGCTCAACTCCGAGCTATAATATCGTGGTCCACTCAGAGGTCCTACAATAAGTGGACGGAGATTGAGAAGATCTGGCTAGCCCCAACCCACCCCAATAACTTGCTTTGGTGTGCGGACGTGGAGGTGCCCCCCGAACGTCTACTAGGTTCTATGTCTCAACTTTGCCGGCTCTGGCGCAGATTGCGGAAGCTACATGGGCTCTCTTCCAAAAAATCACTTATGACTTCATTTATTTATAATCCCAAGGTGCCAGATAGCCTCACTCACCAAATGTCTTACCCATGGTCATCGCGGAATTTGTTTCATTATGGGAACATAATAGATCCCAGAACACGTAAATTATTAACCTTTTCTTAACTTCAAACTAAGTATGATCTGCCCCGTCAGGCATTTTTATAGCTATCTACAAATTCGCCACTATGCCATGACCATAGCACCTGACCTGCAATTCGCCCCCCTAACCCCCTTTGAAAACTTAGTCTTAACTGGCTTAGCCCATAAGGGATTAATCTCTGATATTTATAAAATATTAAATGCTTACTCACTGGATACACAAGGTAAGCATCTCTATATGACTAAATGGGAGAAAGCCCTCAAAGAAGACATCCCCTTAGAACAATGGCAGGTGATATGGTCTCAGGCAGCAAAGAGCTCACTCTGCACACTATATAAAGAAAATGCATACAAAATAATTTTCTTCTGGTACATGACTCCAGACGTACGCCATGCCATCTACCCCGCCAGCTCAGATCGCTGCTGGAGATGCCTAGGAGCTAGGGGCACCCTCCTCCATATTTACTGGGGATGCCCACTAATCTACACCTTTTGGAAAGAGGTCCAGCAGTTGCTGAACAATCTTCTAGGACTACCAATCCCTATGACCCCAAAATTCTTCCTATTGGGTTTGTCAACGCTAAAGATCTCTAAAACTAGCAAGAAATTAGTGCGCCATATTCTCACGGCTGCACGATCTTTTGTCGCATTAAATTGGAAAAAGAGATCTTGATGGAAAAAAATGACGGCCAGGATGCAGGACAGATTGGACGCCCACGACAGGGTTTGGAGGCTGTGGCACCTTCGGAAGGACCCTTCATAACCAGGTAAATGAGCTACTATGGTGACCTTTCCCCTCTTCTCTCCCTATTTCTTTCTGTTTCTTTACTCTTTCCTCTGACTACTTTTGTTACTTTTATTACTTTATATAAGACGTTATCTCTTACCATGTGATATTAATATGCAGATATGTCTACGTTAGACAAGTAACTGCAACGGTTTTAGAATACGCTAAAGGACATATTCCACATATGCTTGTAAAACTGATTTATATCACGAATTGTATTTTTTTTTTTTTTACTTCATTACACCTCTTTTTGTAATGTAAAAGCTGATAAAAAATAAAACAAAATGTTATTTGAAAAAAAAAAAAAAATTGATTGGCTACTATAGGCACTGTGCACATCATTACTGCCTTGTTAAGTAAATATTTATTAAAAAAAAAAGAAAACCAATGAATTACACTTTCACTGATTTTGGATGCAGGAGCTGCCAAAGTTAAGTCTGAGCAGCCAATCACCAGCTTGTTAATAGTATAAGAAAACGTTGGCAGTTCCCACCCCACCCCCACTTCATATAGTTCTTTGCCGACTCCCGCTGTATGCCAGGTCCTGCTAAGAGAATGACAGGGGGCAGAGGCTGGGAGGAGAATCAGCTCCCATTCAACTCCACCTGCAGGTGGCACCCGCCTGCCCCCCACTCCGATGCGGCTCCACACTCGCCCTCAGCTTATTTCCACTCGTCTAATGTGAGCAGGCGTGTGGAAATTGTGAGGGCTGTGTGTGTATGTGTGTAACATATATGTATATATATCCTATTGAATATTGGTGGAAGTTTGGGAGGCCACCCTGACCTCGATCTCCACACGTATCATCATAGAAACAGCAGAAGTAACCCACCCGAAGAGATATATATATATTGCATAGTTGAAGTTGTAGTCTGTAGTCCAACAGGACAGAACTGTGCAGGACTGACAACATTGCTTGAAATTTCATTGCGGCAAAGGAAGCAGGGTCAGCTCACTGCAGTAATTTAGGTATTCTTCCTAGGAATCGACCGATTATCAGTGCGGCTGATATATACACTTTTTTAGAAGTATCGGTCAAAAAACTGGCCGATATTGCTTCAAGCGGTTTTAACGGGGGGTTGCATGCAGCTGCATGCATCACCCCTGTACCGTTCCTAAGAGCGGACGGTCGGCTTATTTGTAGAAACAACCAATGTGGCTCAGCAGGCGCTCGGCTGTTATCGTAAGCAATGGGAGGGGACATCCCTCCCCGCCGCCTTCCGCCGCTCGCCCGGGCTCTCCCGTCCCACCGGGAGGCCCAAGCAACCAGTCTGCACTTCCGCCGGCTGGCCGAAGACCCGAACAGAGCCAATGCTTCGTTCGGGTCTCGGCTCATGACATCACCTCCTGGATTAATGGCATCTTAAAGGCGCCAGTTTTAAAAAATATACAAAGGATTCAAAAAGGCTGATTTTGACGTTTTGAATTTTTTGAAGTGCAGAGGAGGGACAGGGCCGCCATCAGGGGGGTACAGCCGATACAACTGTAAGGGGCCCACCCGGGCCAGGTGGGGGCAGGACGGGTGAAGGCGAGCCATGTAGAAAGTTTGAAACAATCTCTTCTGCTGCTCTATCACTGAGCTCAGACATCGAGCTCTTTACTGCCACCTCTGGCTACTATGTGCATGTGCACCACTGTGTCAACATGTCAGCTTTGTGAAAACGAGCTGGGACTAGGTAGGAAGACGTTCTTTACAAGTAGGGGCTGTGAAGGAAAGGGAGGGGGGCTGTTTGTGTACAGGGAGAGGCCAGAGGCTTGTGTGTTTACAAATTTGTGTATGTGTGGGGCTGACATATATATAGGTGTGTGTGGGGGGGGAGCTGACAAATATACAGGTGTGTGTGTGGGGGGGGGGGGGGGGCTGACAGATATACAGGTGTGTGTGTGTGTGTGTGTGGGGGGGGGGGGGGCTGACAGATATACAGGTGTGTGTGTGGGGGGGGCTGACAGATATACAGGTGTGTGTGTGTGGGGGGCTGACATATATACAGGTGTCTGTGGGGGGGGAGCTGACAAATATACAGGTGTGTGTGTGGGGGGGGGGGCTGACAGATATACAGGTGTGTGTGTGGGGGGGGGGCTGACAGATATACAGGTGTGTGTGTGGGGGGGGGCTGACATATATACAGGTGTGTGTGTGGGGGCTGACATATATATAGATGTGTGTGGGGGGGGAGCTGACAGATATACAGGTGTGTGTGTGTGGGGGGGGGGGGCTGACAGATATACAGGTGTGTGTGTGGGGGGCTGACATATATACAGGTGTGTGTGTGGGGGGGCTGACATATATACAGGTGTGTGTGTGTGTGCGCGTGTGTGTGTGTGTGTGTGTGTGTGTGTGTGTGTGGGGGGGGCCTGACATATATATATATATAGATGTGTGTGTGTGGGGGGGGGGACATATATACAGGTGTGTGTGTGTGTGTGTGGGCTGACATATATATAGATGTGTGTGTGTGTGTGTGTGGAGGGGGGTTGACATATATACAGGTGTGTGTGTGGGGGGGCTGACAGATATACAGGTGTGTGTGTGTGTGTGTGTGTGTGTGGGGGGGGGGCTGACAGATACGCAGGTGTGTGTGTGGGGGGCTGACATATATACAGGTGTGTGTGTGTGTGGGGGCTGACAGATATACAGGTGTGTGTGTGTGTGTGTGTGTGGGGGGGGCTGACAGATATGCAGGTGTGTGTGTGGGGGGCTGACATATATACAGGTGTGTGTGTGTGTGTGGGGGCTGACATATATATAGATGTGTGTGTGGGGGGGCGGGCTGACATATATACAGGTGTGTGTTTGTGTGTGTGTGTGTGTGTGTGCGGGGGGGGGCTGACAGATATACAGGTGTGTGTGTGGGGGGGGGGGCTGACAGATATACAGGTGTGTGTGTGTGGGGGGGGGGCTGACAGATAGTACAGGTGAGGTGACCGGTGTGTGGATTCGGTGGGATGGCCCATGGCCAGCCCTGGGGAATGTTGGAGGTCAGGCTCGGGGGGGGGCCCAGGCCTAAAGCTGTGTAAGGGGCCCAAAAATTTCTGATGGCAGTCCTGCTTATAGACCCCCGATCCCTCCATAAAGAGTACCCGTTACTGCCTATTAATGTAAACATCCCTTGTGACAGTCCCTGACTGTCTCCTGTACCATGCTTGCAGTCCCTGACTGTCTCCTGTACCATGCCTGCAGTCCCTGACTGTGTCCTGTACCATGCCTGCAGTCCCTGACTGTCTCCTGTACCATGCCTGCACTCCCTGGCTGTCTCCTGTACCATGCCTGCACTCCCTGGCTGTCTCCTGTACCATGCCTGCACTCCCTGGCTGTCTCCTGTACCATGCCTGCACTCTCTGGCTGTCTCCTGTACCATACCTGCACTCTCTGGCTGTCTCCTGTACCATGCCTGCACTCTCTGGCTATCTCCTGTACCATGCCTGCACTCTCTGGCTGTCTCCTGTACCATGCCTGCACTCTCTGGCTGTCTCCTGTACCATGCCTGCACTCTCTGGCCGTCTCCTGTACCATGCCTGCACTCTCTGGCCGTCTCCTGTACCATGCCTGCACTCTCTGGCTATCTCCTGTACCATGCCTGCACTCTCTGGCTATCTCCTGTACCATGCCTGCACTCTCTGGCTATCTCCTGTACCATGCCTGCACTCTCTGGCTATCTCCTGTACCATGCCTGCACTCTCTGGCTATCTCCTGTACCATGCCTGCACTCTCTGGCTATCTCCTGTACCATGCCTGCAGTCACTTCTGCCTGTTGCCTCTTCCTTCCCTCTACTAGCTGTCACCTCTGCCCCCATGTCTCCCAATAATGCTCCTCTCCCCATCCTCTTCCCCCCATGATCACAGCCTTTCCCATCCCAACTCTCCTCACCCCACAATCCCTATTTCACCCCACCCTCAACTACCTTGCCCTCACCAACTCCCAAACAACCCCCCCACCACCTCCCAAACCACCCCTCTTCCTAGCAAAATAATATCGGCTATCGGTAGGAGAGGTGGCCGAAAAATCAGTATTGTATCTGCACCGAAAAAACGATAAATCGGTCGATCCCTAATTCTTCCTCCAACTGTTGTGATGATGATTATCCCTTCTTAGGACCTTTATGCCTGTTCTGACTTATAGCAGAAACAATCACTGCAGACGGTCTTCAGCAGATAGTTGAACTCGTTAAACACTTGAAATCATTAAATGTCTTTATTGCATGCAGAACACTGTGGCAATACAATAAAAAATGTTGTAGTTTTGATTAAAAAAAAAAAAAAGGGGGTGTTTTAGGCAGTCAAAAATTAGTATAAGCTTTCCTAGCCCCAATGTGTGTCTTGTAGGAGGAAGGAAATGTTACAGAAGCCCACACACTGGTTTCCGACACATAGCCAAACAGGGAGTTAGAGGAAATGCCACACAATTGAGGGAATCACCAGAACCATTGGAATATTTCCCCTCTGAACCTGCTCTGGTGGCAACCCAAAATCTGGGATTTTCTTTCATTTTCACTGTCGGTGATAATAGTCAACAGGACACAGAGAGGGTAAATCTCCCTAACGGGGGCACAGACGGCCATAAAAGATCACAGGTGTTCTAATCCCTCTCCATTCTATTTAAAATGTAAACGCACTTTGTAACCATTATGAATACTCCATTGCATCCAGAACTAGTAAAAACACTTACCAGCCAGTGACAAGCCCAGCATTTCAGAGGTGACTTCATAAGTGGAGTGAGGCCTGGCGCCATGGCGAGGACTGCGTTGTCTTGTTGACATTTCAACATGAGGAGGGCAGAGAAGTGACTTGATTTAAATGTATAGGACCTAAAAGACAGAGACATCCAGATAAAGCAATAACTAAATAACAGTCAGGGAAAAAATGGTTGAAATTTTAACATTACAACAACTGGCAAGGCAAACTTACACTGCAGTATAAAATAATACACAAGCTGAGTTCATCTCTTTTTTTATAACACTTTACTTATATAAGGACATTCCGCAGTGCTGTACAGCAGAGGAATGCAGAATAGGAACACAAGATGCAATGGTTTAATTACACTGGACTTCTCTAAATGGCTTCTCGTACATGTTAATAGGAATGCAGCACATCAGTTTCCTATAAAAGCTTTATTCAAGTCTTCCACTTGATTTTCTGTGACAGTACTATAGATTATAACCTAAAACTAGACATCCAGCCACACCCTTCTTATCTTTCTATTATGAAACCCAGACACAGAGCTCCAGATGATTTCTTACTGATACCGTAATGTAGATGGAGGAAAAATGAGGTCAGCCGGTAGAGGAAATACATTCATCTAAAAACATATCCCGAGTGTTTCTGCTTTTGCAGCCAAACTGGGATAAGCGCCCACTTTTATTTTAATTTGTTAGATGTTCCCATTAAGATAGCACAATTAAAAAAAAAATGCTGGTTACCTTTTTAGGTGCTTTTTACTTGCCTAAAATCCTACCAAGCTCCCCTACTTTGTAATGTTTAGGAGGCTTTGGAGTACTGTTTAACCTCTTTGTGCCGACCACCTCCCGGCCCTTTAAGAGTTCTGAAAGCTGGGAGGCGGGCATTTCGGGTCATGTGAATGCTGCGATTGGCTGTTACAGCGGTCACATGATCTGAAAGCTCACAATTGCACGTATGCATCAGGAGCTTGTCGCAACCATGCTGGGAGTGGTAGCGCACTCCCAGCACGGTAGGTTGCTTTAACAGGGCCGAATATGTGCGGCCAATCGCCGTTAAGGCCCACCCACCAAGCGGCCGCATATATCTCCCTCCTAGATTGTAACCTCTAACGAGCTGGATCCTCTGGTTCCTCCTTTATTGAATTGTATTGCAACTGTACTGTGTGCCCTCATGTTGTAAAGCGCTGCACAAACTGTTGGCACTATATAAATCCTATATTATAATAATATTATTATTATTACGGTATATGCATACTGCCGGCATCAAGGAGGTAATTAACTCAGTCTGTACTGTGCTGGCAGCTCTTCATTATCAGTTGTAAGTGAGGTGGGATGAGGGAGTCCTTCTTTCTGTGATATTGTATTATTACAGCAGGGACCCCTTTGCAGTCAGAATACACTGGCCAGTGCAACATCCGATTGGCTGCAAGCCACTGATCGAAGGAAATTTTCCCAACAGGAACATTCGACAGAACCCAATCTAACAATTGGCTTCCGTCCAACCGGGAGGGCTACACACAGATCAGAAATCCGTTGGGCCCTGCACACGGTCTGAATTTTGGATGAAAAATACGGCTTTCGAAGCAATCGTACAATAATCAGATCGTTAGAACATCGCTTTCGAGAGCCAATCATGACAGTTCATCAGATATTATCCGATCGGACAAACACGAACATTTTTCACGTATGATACCATATCGTACGATTTACGTTAAATCAGTACAGTTGTCGTCCGAAAATACAATACAAATACACTACAACTAGTGACATTATTCCCGATTTTTTATTCTGTCATACGAGAATTTTCGTAACCTCTCCATTTTCGATATACGACTAGCATAAAAAAACAAACAAACAAAAAAAAAAAAAACAACACACACACGGATGATCTGTCGTCCAATTTTCGGATCGCGTGTACGGGCCATAAGTTTCCAGTCTGTGTTGGGACAGAGACACTCCTTGTTCAGAAGAGCTTACAAACTGCCATAAGACCTCCTCGGAAACATCCAAATGGTAGGTGAAAAAAAAACGAACACCACATTTTCTCACATTTGGCTGCAAAAGTGGAAACACACTTTCAGGCGGATTGTGACATATACATTTTTATTGGATGATTACAGCGCTATTAATATTTAAGTCAGTTACTACCATGTACCGTATCTCACAAAAGTGAGTACACCACTCACATTTTTGTAAATATTTTATTCTTTTCATGTGACAACACGGAAAAAATTACACTTTGCTACAATGTAAAGTAGTGAGTGTACAGCTTGTATAAGGCCCCTTTCACACGATCGGACAGTTCAGGTCCGCCTGTCAGTTTTGACGGCAGACCTGAACGGGCGCTCCATATTAGCCTATGGAGCGACGGATGTCAGCGGAGACATGTCGCTGACATCCGACCCGGTCAGATCCGCTAAAAGCAGACGGATGGCCCTACGTCCAGGTCCGTCGCTGGCGGATCGGATCAGGTGAGATCTGATGAAAACGGACATGCTGTCCGTTTTCATCCGATCCCTCCATAGGCGGCCACGGCGCCTGACAAGCCCCTCCCTGCTCAACGGAGAGATCTCCCACTGAGCCGGCGGACCGAGGCGGAGTCCGTGGAAGCAGAGTCCACCTCGCGTGAAAGGGGCCTTACAGTGTAAATTTGCTGTCCCCTCAAAATAACTCAACACAGCCATTAACCGCTTCAATACCGGGCCAATTCTGACACTTTGCTCCTACATGTAAATATCATCATTTTTTTGCTAGAAATTTACATAGAACCCCCAAACATTATATATGTTTTTTTTAGCAAAGACCCTAGAGAATACAATGGCGGTTGTTGCAACTTTTTATCTCACACAGTATTTGCGCATGAATTTTTCTAACGCGTTTTTTGGGGGGGGAAAAACTGTTTTGTGTTTTAAAAAAAAACAAAACAGTAAAGTTAGCCCAATGTTTTTGCATTTTGTGAAAGATGAAGTTACGCCGAGTAAATAGATACCTAACATGTCACGCTTCAAAATTGCACACGCTCGTGGAATGGCGCCAATGTTCGGTACTTAAAAATCCCCATAGGCTACGCTTGAAATTTTTTTACTGGTTACATGTTTTGAGTTACAGAGGAGGTCTAGGGCCAAAATTATTGCTCTCGCTCCAACGTTCGCGGCGATACCTCACATGTATGGTTTGAACACCGTTTTCATATGTGGGCGGGACTTACGTATGCGTTCGCTTCTGCGTGCGAGCACACGGGGACAGCGGCGCTTTAAAAAAAATTTTTTTTATTGTTAATTATATATATATATTTTTTTTTTGACACTTTTTTGAAAAAAAAAAAAAATTGATCACTTTTATTCCTATTACAAGGAATGTAAACATCCCTTGTAATAGCAATATGACATGTCAGGTACTCTTAATAGTGAGATATGGGGTCAATAAGACCCCATATCTCACCACTAGGCTGGGAAGCCTGAAATAAAAAAAAAATAAAACGATCGCCGCTTCAAAGACGAAGCGGCGCCGCTTTTTTGAATGGAGAGGCCGGGCGTGACGTCATAACATCGCGCCCGGCCTCCGACGATCATAGAGACTCCGGGGACCATCTGGTCCGCCAGAAATCTCTATGATCTACATCCGGCGCCGGCGGATCCACTCTCCGCCTCACCGATCGTAACGGTGAGTCGGAGCAGGCACCGGAGGGCGGCGGGAGGGGGGGGACGTCCCCTCTTTCCTCCCATAGGAACGATCAAGCGGCGGAATGGCCGCTATGATCATTCCTATGGCGTAGAGATTCGCCGGCTGAAACCGGCAATATCTGAATGATGTCTGTAACTATAGGCATCATTCAGATATACCTGCTCAAAGCCAAGGACGTCATATGACATCCTTGGTATTGAAGTGGTTAATGTCTAAACTGCTAGCAACAAAAGTGAGTACACCCCTAAGTGAAAATGTCCAAATTGAGCCCAAAGTGTCAATATTTTGTGTGGCCACCATTATTTTCCAGCACTGCCTTAACACTCTTTGGCATGGCGTTCACCAGAGCTTCACAGGTTGCCAGTGGAGTCCTCTTCCACTCCTCCATGACGACATCACGGAGCTGGTGGAGGTTAGAAACATAGTGCTCCTCCACCTTTCCACAGGAGAATGCCCCACAGATGCTCAATAGGGTTTAGGTCTGGAGACATGCTTGGCCAGTCCCTCACCTTTATCCTCGGCTTTTTTAGCAAGGCAGTGGTCGTCTTGAAGGTGTGTTTGGGGTCGTTATCACATTGGAATACCGCCCTACGGCCCAGTCTCCAAAGGGAGGGGATCATGCTCTGCTTCAGTATGTTACAGTACATGTTGGCATTCATGGTTCCCTCAATGAACTGTAGCTCCCCAGTGCCGACAGCACTCATGCAGCCCCACACCATGGCACTCCCACCACCATTCTTGAGTGTAGGCAAAACACACTTGTCTTTGTACTCCTCACCTGGTTGCTGCCACACATGCTTGACACCATCTGAACCAAATAAGTTTATCTTGGTCTCATCAGACCACAGGACATGGTTCCAGTAATCCATGCCCTTAGTCTGCTTGTCTTCAGCAAACTGTTTGCGGGCTTTCTTGTGCATCATCTTTAGAAGAGGCTTCCTTCTGGGACGACAGCCATGCAGACCAATTTGATGCAGTGTGTGGCGTATGGTCTGAGCATTGACAGGCTGACCTCCCCACCCCTTCAACCTTTGCAGCAATGCCGGCAGCACTCATACGTCCATTTCCCAAAGACAACCTCTGGATATGATGCTGAGCGTGTGTACTCAACTTCTTTGGTGGACCATGCTGAGGCCTGTTCTGAGTGGAACCTGTCCTGTTAAACCACTGTATGGTCTTGGCCACCATGCTGCAGCTCAGTTTCAGAGTCTTGGCAATCTTCTTATAGCCTAGGCCATCTTTATGTAGAGCAACAATTCTTTTTTTCAGCTCCTCAGAGAGTTCTTTGCCATGAGGTGCTATGTTGAACTTCCAGTGACCAGTATGAGAGAGATCACACCAAAATTTAACACACCTGAGACCCTGAAATGCTAACGAGTCACATGACACTGGGGAGGGAAAACGGCTAATTGGGCCCAATTTGGACATTTTCACTTAGGGGTGTACTCACTTTTGTTGCCAGCGGTTTACACATTAATGGCTGTGTGTTGAGTTATTTTGAGAGGACAGCAAATTTACACTGTTATACAAGTTGTACACTCACTAATTGTAGCAAAGTGTCATTTCTTCAGTCTTGTCACATGAAAAGACAGAATAAAATATTTACAAAAATATGAGGAGTGTATGTTAATCGGAGCACACTAAAAAAAAAAAAAAAATGAAGTATGGGAGGCAATGAAGGTCACTTGCAAAACTCTGACGATTCACCACCAGTAAGGAAGCTTCTAATTGCCTTCTAGTAGTTTCGTCGTTTATTACCTCATGTAAGGGTGGCTACAAACAACCAATTACAAGTGATGCTTCTGCTTTTACACGCGCTAACTGGGTCACTTCTCATCTCCCTGTCCCTGCCTATAAAAAGGATCGCTTCTGGTGTTTAAATGGGTTCGTTATTGTACAGGGAGATTTTACATCCTGCAATTATTCCTGATCTTCTCCTCTATTATGCCTCATAAGAAAGGATCAAGGTACTGCCTGCTGTCACTATCTGTTTCCAAAATGGTCAGACTGCCCTCCCTCTATTTGCCATGATACAACTTCCTATCTCTAATAACTCTAATATCTCTAATAACTTTAAGGCTTCATGCACATTAGCTTATTTTTAAGCTCCTAGCAGCTACTCATGAGCCTTTTTTCCTGCCCCTAGAAGCACATAGTGTTATCCTATGTGTCCATGCACACTATTGTAGGCTAGAAGCATTTTTTCAAGCTTCAGTTTCTAGGAGCAGAAATTGGAGTGATTTGCCACCAAAAAAAAAAAAAAAAACAGCTGACAGCTCCTACAAACTCTTAAATGCTGCTAAGCACCGGTCTCCAGCATTTTTTTACTAAGCGAGTGGCCCGCCCAGCTGCTTCTTAAGGAGTGGACCAGCAAGCTGGCCACTGTGTCCTCAACAGATGATTCATCAGCTGTCAGCAGAGTTCCCCCGCTGACAGCTGAATGCAAAGAAAAGAATGGCCAGCAATAATGATTGAGAAAAAAAAAAAAAAAACAGCGTGGGGGTCTAGACTAGAGGTCGACCGATATGGGTTTTTCTCTGGCCGATGCCGATATTTACAAATCGCGGTGGCCGATGGTCGATATGTGATGCCGATTTTTTTGGGCCGATATATTAGGCCGATTTTTTTTTTTACCTTCATCTCATAAAATCTAACAGTTAGACCCCTTTCACACTGGGGCATTTTTCAGGCGCTTTTGGGCTAAAAATAGCGCCTGTAAAGTGCCTGTCAAACGGCTCCCCTGCAGTCTCAGTGTGATATCCCGAGTGCTTTCACACTGAGGCGATGCGCTGGCAGGATGTTAAAAAAAAGTCCTGCAAGCAGCATCTTTGGAGTGGTGTATACCACTACTCCTGCCCATTGAAATGAATGCGCACCGCTGCCGAAGCGCCTGCAAAGCGTTTCGGCAGCGGCGCTTCATGGGCGCATTTAACCCCTTCCTCGGTCGCTAGCTTGGTTATAAGCGCCCTGCTAGCAGCCGAATAGCGCTGCTAAAATGATGGTAAAGAGCCGCTAAAACTAGCAGCGTTTTACCGTCAACGCATGCCTGCTCCAGTGTGAGAGCAACCTTCAGACCCCATTCACACAGGGGCAACACGACCTGCAAACGACTGCCCGGGCGACTTGCAAAACGACTTCTGTATAGAAGTCTATGTAAGTCGCCCCCGAAGTCGTACAGGAACCTTTTTCTACGTCGGAGTGACTTGCGTCGCTCCCCTTAGAACGGTTCCATAGCACAGAACGGGAGGCCACTTGTCAGGCGACTAGGTCGCCTGACAAGTCGTCCCTGTGTGAATGGGCTCTTAGTGCTACGGAAAATTTTTTACATTTAAACATTTATTAAACAAAACAAGCCTCAAATCAGTTTACTTGTATGTAGA
Organism: Lithobates clamitans; assembly: GCA_037952925.1. Classification (NCBI taxonomy): domain Eukaryota; kingdom Metazoa; phylum Chordata; class Amphibia; order Anura; family Ranidae; genus Lithobates; species Lithobates clamitans. The sequence continues at coordinate 6,735,655 of JBBGZY010000498.1, forward strand.
ATTTAGATTAAAAAAAATATAAAAAAACACCTCTCTTAAAAATTAAATACACAAAAACAGGTAATCAAAACTTCTGGATGAAAAAAAAAATGGGCTAACTTTACTGCTTAGTTTTTTTTTTTATTTATTAGTGTATTTTTAAAAAAAAAAATTGCATTTGAAAGACCGCTGCGCAAATACCGTGTGACATAAAATTTTGCAACAACCGCTATTTTATTCCCTAGGGTCTCTGCTAAAAAAAATATATATAATGTTTGGGGGTTCTATGATTTTCTAGCAGAAAATACAGGATTTTTACTTGTAAGCAACAAATGTCAGAAAAGATTTAGTCTTTAAATGGTTAAACTGAGAGCTTCTACACATGGAATTTAGTTCATTCAGAAGTGTAAAGATTGTATCCTTCAGGTTCTTTTTATCAGATTTGGCAGGCTGCCCAGAGAGAGGGAGAAGTCTCCTCACACAGGCAACTTACACTGACTTCTATTACAGAAGTCTTTTGCAAGTCGCGCTGAAGCTATATCGGCTTTTTTTATCAGCACAATCGGCCGATGCCGATTAAGTAAAAAACACCAAATACCGGCCGATATATCGGTCGACCTCTAGTCTAGACACCCCCCCCAATCCATTCCAGAGAATTTTAAGGGGAACCCGACACCAAAATGAAAAAAAAAAAAAAAAAAAACACTCCATGGGTCTGGTATGGATATGGGGGACATTAGGGCATGCCATTTTATTTTTTATTCTCTTAAATTTTGGCATGGGGTTCCCCTTACTATGCTACTATGGCAACATTATATTGCTCTGGTCAAAATGTGTTAAAAAGAAAAAAAAAAATCATAAATTATAATGATAGATATATATAGATCTAGAGAGATAACTCTCTCTCTTTCATAATATATATGTTAGGGTTTCTGAATTCCAGTCCTCAAGGCGTACCAACAGGTCATGTTTTCAGGATTTCCCTCAGATGAAATGGCTGTGGTAATTACTAAGACAGTGAAACTGATTAAATCACTTGTGCAAAATAATGGAAGGCCTGAAAACATGACCTGTTGGTGCGCCGTAACCGCTTGCCGACCGCTTCACGCAGATATACTGTGGCAGAATGGCACATACAGGCAAACTAACGTACCTGTACGTTGCCCTTTAAGAGGCGGCCTGCGGGCGTGCGTGCACGCCCGCGGCAAGCTCCGCGAGTCGGGTCGCAGAACCCGCAGGCTCGATGCCTGCGGGGATACCCGCGATCGTCTCACAGAGAGGAAGAACGGGGAGATGCTAATGTAAACAAGCATCTCCCCGTTCTGCCTAGTGACAGTGTCCTGATCACTGCTCCCTGTGATCGGAAGCAGAGATCATTGACATGCCACACACAGCCCCTCCCCCACACAGTTAGAAACACTCCCCAGGACACACTTAACCCCTACACTGCCACCTAGTGGTTAACCCCTCCACTGCCAGTGTCATTTACACAGGAATCAGTGCATTTGTATAGCACCGATTGCTGTATAAATGACAATGTTCCCAAAAATGTGTCAAAAATGTCCAATGTGTCCGCCATAATGTCGCAGTCACGATAAAAATCGCTGATCGCCGCCATTACTAGTAAAAAAAAAATATTAATAAAAATGCCATAAAACTATCCCCTATTTTGTAAGCGCTATAACTTTTGCGCAAACCGATCAATAAACGTATCGGCCTAAACTGAGGAAAAAAAATGTTTTTTTAAATATTTTTTGGGGATATTTATTATAGCAAAAAGTAAAAAAATGTGTTTTTTTCAAAATTGTCGCTATTTTTTTGTTTATAACGCAAAAAATAAAAACCACAGAAGTGATCAAATACCACCAAAAGAAAGCTCTATTTGTGGGAAAAAAATGGACGTCAATTTTGTCTGGGAGCCACGTCGCACAACCGTGCAATTGTCAGTTAAAGCGACGCATTGCCAAATCGGATCGAATCAAAAAGTGCTCTGGTCAGGAAGGGGGTAAATTCTTCCGGGGCTGAAGTGGTTAAGGACTGGAATTCAGAAATACTGATTTTATATTAGATAGATCTATATTATATATATAAAAATTTTAAGACCCCTTTCACACTTGTGCGACTTGGGACTACAAAGTCACATGAAAAGTCGTTCCCCATGATTTCCAATGCTAACCATTTATATATGTGTGACTTCAAGCCGTGCCGACTATAAAGTAGTCCCTGTACTACTTTGGTCCAACTTTCATGTCAGTGGAGGTCCATAGACCTAAAGATTTCAGGCATTCCGTGAGTCGCGACAGTGTGAATTGGGCCTAATACCTAGAACACACTATCAGGAAATCGTACGAAAAATACCTCTTTCGAAGCGATCGGACAATAAATCGGATCGTTGGTACAGAGCTTTTAAGAGCCGATCAGGACAGTTCATTCCATATTATTTGATCGGATATGCACGAAAAAAATTTTTGTACAATGCCAGAACGTACGATTTTCGTTTAACCAGTACAGCTGTCGTCTGAAAATGCAATACAAATGCGTTACAACATATGACATCACTTCCGAATTTTTATTCTGTCGTATGAGAATTTTCGTAGCTTTAGTAAACTGTTCAGATTTGATCTGGGATTAGCATGCAAAAACAAAAAAAACAAAAAACGGATGATCACTTGTCCGATAATCTCATCGCGTGTACCAGGCATACAAAAAAAATATATTTTTTTTTTTTGTACTGTCACCAATCAGTGTCCCGGATCACCGCCACACCCGTTATATGATGATATGACGACGCTGTACTGCACTGGTGACAGTATGTAAAAAAATTTAAAAAAAAATAAAAAAAGAAGGAAATATCTTGGATTTTCCAAAAACCTATGACAACTTCAAAAAACTCACCATGCCGCTTACTAAACACCTTGGACTGTCTACTTTTCAAAAAGGGGTCATTTGGGGGATATCTGTACTGTCCTGACATTTTTGGGCCTCAAGAAATGAGAGTCCATTAGTACATCAGGATTGATACATTTTCAGATATATACCATAGTTTGTGGACTACAGACTAAATAATATAAATAGATTTGGGTTCTTTTCAGCAAAGAAGTGTAGCAGAATACATTTTGACCTAAATTTACAAAGAAAGATTATTTACTGTATTTATTGGCATATAACACTCACTTTTTCACAATGAAAATCGGGTGCAAATAGCGTGTGCGTGTTATACGCCAATACTTCAATTTTGGATGCCTCGGAGGGGACAGGGAGGGGGTGGGACGAGCGCCGTCAGGTTACAAACAGTGAGAATCTTCTGTTTACTTGGCGGCCTCTGTAATAAGAAGTCCTGTCTCCTGGGCTGCCATTGGACTACTGTTCTGTCTATCATAAGAGATTGTCACTGTATGTAATCTGTCGGCGCTCGTCCCGCCCCCTCCCTGTATCCTCCAGGCTGCAGATGGGCATCAATCAGTCGGCACTGATGGCATTGGCGAGGCTGATGCATTGATGGCAATGGTGAGGCTGATGCATTGATGGCAATGGTGAGGCTGCTACATTGTTGGCAATGGTGAGGCTGCTGCATTGATGGCACTTGTGAGGCTGCAGATGGGCATTGATCAGGCTGCATTGATGGCAATGGTGAGGCTGCAGATGGGCACTGACCCATATTTTGCTTCAAAGTTCCTTATTTAAAATTTACGCTTTTTTCCTGAAACTTCCCTCTTAAAATGAATGTGCGTGTTATATGCCTGTGCGTATTATAAATACAGTATTTGCAATATTTTATAACAGAAACAAAAGAAAAACTTGTTTGTCTTTTTTAATTAAAATGTTGGTCTTTTTTCATTTATTTAGCAAAAAATAAAAAAGCCCAGGGGTGATTAAATACCACCAAAAGAAAGCTTTTTTTTTGTGTGAACAAAATGATTAAAATGTAGTTTGGGTACAGTGTTGCAAGACGGCGCAATTGTCATTCAAAGTGTGACTGAAAGTTGAAAATTGGCCTGGGCAGGAAGAGGGTAAAAGTGCCCGGCATTGAAGTGGTTAAAACACACCCTCACTGATCTCTGCAGATGCAGGTAGAGTGCTCATAGAAAAATCACTGAAATTTTTCAGTCAGTGACAATTCCCTTTACAAATCAGCTTTCCCTGCTCCTCCTCCCACACATGCATTGTGTTTACCAGCCTTTCTCAACCTATTTACCCCAAAGAAACCTTTGCAATAATTTTTGGGTCTAGGGGAACCCTGCTCAACAAATAAATATGATCAAGCATTACTGAGAAAAACACATCTTACATTGATGGGCAGTGGGAAGCATGCCCCTCCTACAGCGGTGGTTGGAATGTCACGCTTACAGACAGCTAAAAAGAAAATTGGTACATGCCACTGGTTCTTCCAAGTGGCAAAAAAGAGCTATCCTGGGGCCATCAAATAGGACATCAATTAGCCACAGCTCAGAGAATCTCTCACAAGCTCTGAAGGAACCCGAGCGTTCCATGGAACCCTGGCTGACAATGGCTGCATTCCGGTTAGAAGGCTTCCAAGTTACTGCTGGGAGGGGGAGCTAAGCTGATAAGAGAACAGCTTGAAAGACATTAGTGCTTCTGCTGAAAACTTTGAGGATAAACTTCAAAGTGCCTGAAGTACCAGAGGTTAGTCTTGCTTCAAAACTATTTTATTGTCTAATAAAAATATGTAAATATCTGAATGTTTATAGCATGAGCACAGTTCTACTTTGAATAGAAAATGAACAATACTACTTAGGTATCAAATATTCTATAACAAACAGCAGCATTAGAAAGCTCATGCGCAGGTAGCTTTTATTTACAGCAAAGTCTGAGCCCCCCTGACAGCCACCATAGGTACTCACTGTGCTCATCTTGCACCCGTTTCAGAAAAGTGTGACTTTTCCTTCTTGTAGCCGATCATTTAGCGTACCTGAAAAACATGAAGACAAGCATGTATGAATATTTTAAAAGGAAACCCATATTCCACAAAATAGGCAAAATATTACAGAACATAGCATTATTTTCTTTTTTGTAGGCCGTATTCTGTAAATGTGAACCACTCTTTGAAAGAAAAAAAAAAAAAAAACCACATACAGTATCTCACAAAAGTGAGTACACCCCTCACATTTTTGTAAATATTTTAGTCTATCTTTTCAAGTGACAACACTGAAGAAATGACACTTTGCTACAATGTAAAGTACCGAGTGTACAGCTTATATAACAGTGTAAATTTGCTGTCCCCTCAAAATAACTCAACAAAACAGCCATCAATGTCTAAACCGCTGGTAACAAAAGTGAGTACACCCCTAAGTGAAAATGTCAAAATTGAGCCCAGGGTGTCAATATTTTGTGTGACCACCATTATTTTCCAGCGCTGCCTTAACCCTCTTGGGCATGGAGTTCACCAGAGCTTCACAGGTTGGCACTGGAGTCCTCTTCCACTCCTCCATAACGACGTCACGGAGCTGGTGGATGTTAGAGACCTTGCAGTTCTCCACCTTCCATTTGAGAATGCTCCAAAGATGCTCAATAGGGTTTAGGTCTGGAGACATGCTTGGCCAGTCCATCACCTTTACCCTCAGCTTCTTTAGCAAGGCAGTGGTCGTCTTGGAGGTGTGTTTGGGGTCCTTATCACGTTGGAATACTGCCCTGCAGCGCAGTCTCTGAAGGGAGGGGATCGTGCTCTGCTTCAGTATGTCACAGTACATGTTGGCACTCATGGTTCCCTCAATGAACTGTAGCTCCCCAGTGCTGGCAACACTCATGCAGCCCCAGACCATGACACTCCCACCACCATGTTTGACTGTAAGCATGACACACTTGTTTTTTTACTCCTTCCCTGGTTGCCGCCACACTTGCTTGACACCATCTGAACGACATAAGTTTGGACATGGTTCCAGTAATCCATGTCCTTAGTCTGCTTGTCTTCAGCAAACTGTTTGTGGGCTTTCTTGTGCATAATCTTTAGAAAAGGCTTCCTTCTGGGATGACAGCCATGCAGACCAATTTGATGCAGTGTGCGGCGTATGGTCTGAGCACTGACAGGCTGACCCCCCACCCTTTCAACCTCTGCAGCAATGCTGGCAGCACTCATACGTTTATTACCCAAAGACAACCTCTGGATATGATGCTGAGCACGTGCACTCAACGTCTTCGGTTGACCAAGGTGAGGCCTGTTCTGATTGGAACCTGTCCTGTTAAACCGCTGTATGGTCTTGGCCATCGTGCTGCAGCTCAGTTTTAGGGTCTTGGCAATCTTCTTACAGCCTAGGCCATCTTTTTGTAGAGCAACAATTCTTTTTTTCAGATCCTCAGAGAGTTCTTTGCCATGAGGTGCCATGCTGAACTTCCAGTGACCAGTATGAGAGAGTGAAAGCAATAACACCAAATTTAACACACCTGCTCCCCATTCACACCTGAGACCTTGTAACACTAACGAATCACATAACACGGGAGAGGGAAAATGGCTAATTGGGCCCAATTTGGACATTTTCACTTAGGGGTGTACTCACTTTTGTTGCCAGCAGTTTAGACATTAATGGCTGTGTGTTGAGTTAGTTTGAGAGGACAGTAAATTTACACTGTTATACAAGCTGTACACTCATTACCTTACATTGTAGCAAAGTGTAATTTCTTCAGTGTTGTCACATGAAAAGATATAATAAAATTATTACAAAAATGTGAGAGGTGTACTCACTTTTGTGAGATACTGTATAATAGTTTGCAACACCCTGTAAAGTTAGAGCCACAGCTAGCTATGAAAATCACTTCAATGTTTTTACAGGCAGATTAGAAGGTTTAGAACTCACATTCTAGCAGCTATCTGGGCTATATTTAGTTGTTCTACATTTTCATAGCAGTGGATAGAAAGTCCCTACAAACATAACAAATTATCTATTTGCTGAAAGGAGCATGGCAGACACCTTTATAACAAAGCAGAATAAACAACAGACCTGCTTATTTCAATGATCAGACCATCAATTCCAAATCAAGTGCACAACTGAGAATGTAGCGGTAAAAAACGTATCCTGAGAAATAGCAGCTGAGCTCCCTGGAGTTTGGTTTGGTTCCTCCAGGAGTCATGGAAAAAGGTAATCAAGGACCATTTAACAGCACTCAAACACATGAGAATCCAACAGAAGTGATGAAAGAATATTGAAATAACGTCAATAGAAGCATTAGCTAAAAAATATCATACATGAGCCTCAAATCAAACATGACCCCTATTGGACTTTTAGGGTGGATAAGACAATTGTGTCTATTTCAATAAATGGCTGGTATGCCAAATTTATTACAAAAGATCCACAAAGTATACAGTTACATACAATAGACTACTATCACAACATACAAAATAATATTATATCAATACTATATCTTACTACATCAAAAATACTGACATGACGGAAAACAACGGAAGTTTTTACATGTAGGAGAGGAGTGCCAGAATAGGCCTAGTATGGAAGTGGTTAAACGCTTTTTTTTTTAGCCTCGTTAATGTAATAACATTAATATAGCATTTTTTTGTATGTTGTATACTGTATAGTTTTTGTCTCCTAATAAATTTGGCGTACCAGCCATTTATTGAAACATACACGATTGTCTTATCCACCCTAAAAGTCCAATAGTGGTCATGTTTGATTATTTTCAGTAAAGTGATGGATGTTGGCAGTAAGAAAAAAATCACCCACCCATTTATTTTATTATAAGCATTTGTAGCATACAGTACATATGGATGTTTCATTGCCATAACATAGCTATTACAGCCTAAGATTTTTTTAAGCTTGAAGTGTAACTAAAGACATTTTTTTTCCATTTTGGGTAGAGTAAGGGACGGATATAACCCCGGTCATGTTTTTTCAGCCATCTCTATCCCATTGGGTATATTTCCCTTCACTTCCTGTCCAATAACTAAAACAGGAAGTGAGAGAAAATCCCTCCAAAGCGAGGAAATGCCTGGTTGTCACCTGAACTAGTGTCCCATTGAAAGATTTCCCCTCTATTACAGTTATAGAGACAACACAAATTTTTCGATTTTCTTTTGCTTTCTTTCTTCAAGATTCATCCTCTCTCTTTGTCCTGTTTACCATTATCACTAACGGGGGCACAGACAGCAATAAAAACCTGACAGTGGTTCTAATACCTCTCCGTTGTATCCAAAAAAGGTCTTTAGGTATACTTTAAAGTGCAACTGTTGTGGGATGATAGAAAGCAAAGAGACTCCAAAGCAAGCATCTTTTGGTGCCACGTACTAGCTTCCTTCACAGTGCCTGGTCCACCACTAAAGTCCACAATGTGGCTATGCAAATAATAATTACAGGCATTAAAACAAAAACACTGACAATTTCTATAGTGCTTTACATATTGTACGTTCACATCAGGCTCCTAATGAGTGTACAATCTAAGGACCTTATCTCACAAGCATACATATACTAGGGTCAGATTACACTGGAGACAGTAAACCTTCCAGCATGTCAATGGTGTGTTGGAGGAAACCAGAGTACCTGGAGGAAAATGCTTGCAGACACAAGGAGACCATGCAAACTCCATGCAGATAGTGTTCTGGCTGGGATATGAACTGAGGACCCCAGCGCTGTATAGCAAAAGTGCTCACCACTGACTCACTCAATACTTGCATATGGATGAACAAGCCCCATGCCACCAGGGGACAATGCTCAGGCCTAGCAAATGGTCCTTCAGGCACCAAACGCTGCATATCGGGAGCCAAGTGGTACCTCAAAACACTAAAAGCTTTAGGTTGTTTAAAAATCCTGTTCTTGAAGCGGTCAACACGCCTCATACAGATGTTCAATGTGTGCCGGTAGAATTGTTAGTAAATGTGAGTCATGAACAATCACTATGCCTAGGACAACTAAGACTTTATTTGGCACATATCTTTCGCACTACTGAATCAGACCTATTTATAAACCTGAATGTCTTCTTTCTTCCACAAGTGTTACTTCATTTATATTTAACAGTACTGTAATAGAAATGAGTAGTGTTGTCTTGCTGCCTCTACACTGTTTGTGCTGAATAAAAGTGTGAAAAGCGCAGAAATATTCATGCAAATCACATTTTACAAATGGAAATGCAAAGTAATATGGGTAGAAATAGGCAGCTTCAAAAAAAAGGAGGCCTGCAAACAAAATCTAAAAGCAGACTGTAATCTCATATGGACCGCTACACTGCGTTTAACCTAAGGAGTGGGTGGGTAGAAACATACTAGATACCTTCACTGTTGGCTTATCAGAGGAAACCAGAAAATTCAGTTACTCCAACCAGCCTGGTCTTTCTAAAATAAACTAGAAAAGCTAGGGGGGGAATTTCTGGGGAAATTGTGAAAAGTGTTCTTGCCTCTACAATTGCCTCTACAATTGGAATTATTTTTTTTCTTCAAAAATGATTTTTTTTTTTAATGAATTTTTTTTTTTTCAAAAATGAATTTTTTTTTTTAAAAATAATTTTTTTTTTTCAAAAATGATTTTTTTTTTTCAAAAATATTTTTTTTTTTCATGGGGCGGTCATAATGTTTTGGCTTATCATGGGGTTGTCAGCTTTTGTCACCTCCCACTCTAGTTTTGAACATTTCCCCATTCATTCCTATGGGACCAATTTCACCGCAAAAACGACGATATTTCGTGAACCATTCGGAGAAACGTTCCAAAAAGTAATAGCACACCAATTAAATGACATTGAACATTTCGCCATTCATTCCTATGGGACCAATTTCGCCGCAAAAACTACGATATTTCGTGAACCATTCGGCGAAACGTTCCACAAAGTAATAGCACACCAATCGGGAACAATTGGCACGTTTCGGTATATTACTTGTCTCTGTAGTGTAAAAACTGTGGGAGGAGTCTACAAGCATTATCAAGTCTAGCAGATGAAGGTATGACCACATGCATTTGGGGGGTCTCAGCATCTTGTGTTTACAACCACTGTTTCCTAGCAACGCTGATGCCCTGTTTATGCTTCACAAATACTGCTCAATACACAGGACCATGATAGATGTAGTAACTGTGCAGTAATTCAAATGGCTGTATTTTAAAAACTGTAAATTCTACAGCGAAGATCTTTATATTGTGAGAATCACAAGACCCAGACCTAGATTTTGATACATAGTATGTCTCTGAAATATTAAAAATGGAGGCACAGTCGCAGTTTAGAAATTGCCCTTCAAATTTGAAGGGGCTAGAGTGTAGTTTCAATGAATGTCAATGGACGGTGTGAGTTGCAAACAAATGGTCATATTGTGAAAACTATCAGGACTATGGCTTAGCCGTGGACATGTTTAGTGGCAGCAGGGATAACTGAACGTTTTGATATAAGATTTGTGTAGGTGGGCTTGAAAATGAGGGAGTGGCGGCAGTTTAGAAATCATGTTCTGATTTTTCAGCTTTTGTCACCTCCCACTCTAGTTTCCCTATTCATTCCTATGGGACCAATTTTGCCGTAAAAACAACGATATTTCGTGAACCATTCGGCGAAACGTTCCACAAAGTAATAGCACACCATTCGGGAACAATCCGCACGTTTCGGTATATTACTTGTCTATGTAGTGTAAAAACTGTGGGAGGAGTTAGGGTGGTAAATTTGGCTATAATAATAATAATATATATGTGAGATAACAGTAAGTGGTCTTGCTATGCAAGAACACTTAATAAATAAAATCGCACTAGATTATCACTTAATCTGGCCAGATTGGGAGACTGTCATCTATCTAGAATCACCAAAGGCTGTCTGATGGCAATCCATCGCAGATTTTAAAGCAAAACCACTACAGTCCTTTAAATTCCTTGGACACTCCAGCCATAGATGACTACAGTATAAATATTAGGGCTCATTCACATCTGCACAACGCACATAGAGCCACTTTATTACGCATTATTTTGCACATTTTACACACGACAGTGTAGGACAACCCACTGTACTGGGCTGCCCTACATGCAGAAAATGCGCCAAAGTACCTTTTTTTTTTTAGGAGCGGACCTTGGTGTTTTAATGCATTTGCTGCTTGACAAAACACATAACTCCTTGCCACATTTGGGCTGCTGATCGGAAATAATTGCACTGCAAGTGCAATGCGCAATTTAGCGCATTTTTCACACATTTTCGGGAATGCGTGCAGAAATACACATTTCTGTGCATGTTTCCAAAACAAGGTGGTGTGAGTGATGTGACAACGGCCTTATGCCCCGTACACACGGTCGGATTTTCCGACGGAAAATGTGTGATAGGACCTTGTTGTCGGAAATTCCGACCGTGTGTAGGCTCCATCACACATTTTCCATCGGATTTTCCGATACACAAAGTTTGAGAGCAGGATATAAAATTTTCCGACAACAAAATCCGTTGTCGGAATTTCCGATCGGGTGTACACATATCCGACGGACAAAGTGCCACGCATGCTCAGAATAAATAAAGGGATGAAAGCTATTGGCCACTGCCCCGTTTATAGTCCCGACGTACGTGTTTTACGTCACCGCGTTCAGAATGATCGGATTTTCCGACAACTTTGTGTGACCGTGTGTATGCAAGACAAGTTTGAGCCAACATCCGTCGGAAAAAATCCTAGGATTTTGTTCTCGGAATGTCCGAACAAAGTCCGACCGTGTGTACGGGGCATAAGAGTGATGTGACAACGGTTTACAACAATTAAAGTGATTGTAAAAGGTTTGTTTAAAAAATAAAATAAAAAACAAACATGTTATACTTACCTCCTCTGTGCAGTTGGTTTTGCACAAAGCAGCCTGGATCCTCCTCTTCTCGGGTCCCTCTTTGCTGCTCTTCACCTCCTAGCAAGAAGCTCTCTATGGGAGCACCCGAGCCGAGTCAGAGCTCCGTGCATCCATTCCGACACGGAGCCCTGGCCCCACCCCCTCTCTCCTCTGATTGGCTGACTGACTTTGACAGCCGCGGGAGCCAATGGCGACGCTGCTGTGTCTCAGTCAATCAGGAGGAGCGTCCCAGACGGCTTAGACATCGCTGGAGAGAGATGGGGCTCAGGTAAGTAATTAGGGGGTGCCGGGAGGCTGCTACACACAAAAGGTTTTTTTTTAGCTCAATGCATAGAATGCAATAAGATATAAAAAATCTTCTGCCTTTACAACTCCTTTAACTCTCCCAGACTTCATAGCACCATGGTGACTTGATTATATAATGAGAACCGAGTAATATCAAACGTTCTCACTGTCATGTTTTTGAACAATCAACATCTGCCTTGACACATTCCAGGACACCATGGTGATTGGATTAAAATGATTGAGTTAACCTTGTGAATATAAATGTTAAGGTGTATTTCTGACACTCAGAACTCCAAGAAGCCACTTAGATGAGTAGCGAAATATCTTCAGCATTACAGAACAAGTCCAGTGTGACTAGTTCCTACCTAGCTATCCCACTCTACCTATACCTCAGTAAAAAAGAAAAAAAATGTTCATAAATAGGGTTGTAGTTTTTCTAATATTTTAATTAGCATAATATACCTATTATGCCGCGTACACACGAGCGGACTTTCCGGCCCTCCCCCCCCCCCCTGCTAAACCGTACCAGGCCGCATGCCCTCAACATGGGGGGTGGGTGCTTTGGGGGAGGGGGCGCCCTGCGGGGCCCCCCCACCCCAAGCACCTTGTCCCCATGTTGATGAGGACAAGGGTCTCTTCCCGACAACCCTGGCCGTTGGTTGTCGGGGTCCCTGGCCGGAGGTTTATCGGAATCCGGGAGCCCCCTATAATAGGAGGGCCCCCAGATCCTGGCCCCCCACCCTATGTGAATGAGTATGGGGTACATGGTACCCCTACCCATTCACCTAGGGAAAAAGTGTCAATAATAAAACACACTACACAGGTTTTTAAAATAATTTATTAACCACTTCAATACAGGGCACATAGACACCTTCCTGCCCAGACCAGAACGCTGTCGCAGTTTGAATGACAATTGCGCGGTCATGCTACACTGTGCCCAAACTAAATTTTTATCATTTTGTTCCCACAAATAGACCTTTCTTTTGGTGGTATTTGATCACCTCTGCGGTTTTTATTTTTTGCTAAACAAATAAAAAAATACAGAAAATTTTGAAAAAAATAAAAGTTTTGCTTTTGTTTCTGTTAAAAAAAAATTGTAAATAAGTAAGTTTTCTCTTTCACTGATGGGCACTGATAAGGCGGCACTGACAGGCATTGATACGGCGGCACCGATGAGGTGGCACCAATGAGCGGGCACTGACGATGGGCACTGATATGCGGCACTGATGGGTGGCACTCATATGCAGCACTAATGGGCATTGATAGGCAGCACTGATACGTGGCACTGATGGGCACTGATACGCAGCACTGACATGAGGCACTGATGGGCATCCTTGGTGGCACTGGCAGTGGTAGGCATTGAAGTGGGCACTGACTGGCAGCTGCCTGGGCACAGATTGGCAGCTGCCTGGGCACACAGTGGCATTTCCCTGGTGGTCTAGGGGCATACCTGGTGGTCCAGTGTGGATCACTTCCCTGGTGGTCCTGGGCGGTTTCCCTGGTGGTCCTGGGTAGGATCCGAGGGGGGCTGTGCTGATAAACAATCAGCACAGACCCCCCCTGTCAGGAGAGCAACCGATCGGCTCTCCTCTACTCGCGTCTGTCAGACGCGAGTGAGGAAAAACCGATCACCGGCTCTTCCTATTTACATCGTGATCAGCCATGATTGGACACGGCTGATCACGTGGTAAAGAGTCTCCGTCGGAGACTCTTTACCTAGATCGGTGTTGCAGGGTGTCAGACTGACACCCCGCAACAACGATTGCCGCGATGCGCGCCCCCGGGGGCGCGCAGCGGCTCGATATTCCTGATCACGTCCGATCAGGAATATCAAACCACTTTGCTTCCGTCATTCTGTAATAGGGCGGGCGGCAAGTGGTTAAACAGCTCGGAAGGGGGGGTCTTCCTCCGGCTTCGGGGGTCTTCTTCCGGTTTTGGGGGTCCCTCCGATTCCTCTTCTCCCGGCGTCCGGTTGGTTGTTCTCCGCTCTCTCCGGCCTCTTCTTCCGGTGTTCCAGTTCTTCGGCCGGCTCCTCCGCTGTCTTCAGGCCGCTCTTTTGCCAGAGGAGGTCCGGACTTCTGGGCTTCTTGTCTTCTTCCCTCTTCTCTTCTCCAGATGTTGACACAACGCTCTCTCCGGCTGGACTGCTCTCTGAGGGCTCCGTTGTGACTTATATAGGCGGAGACCCCACCCCCTTATGATGTCACAGTCCCTGGGCATGCTGGGTCTGTGATGTTTTAGGGGGCGTGGTCAACATCACCCAGTGACCACGCCCCCTAAAACGTCACAGTCCCAGCATGCCCAGGGACTGTGACATCATAAGGGGGCGGGGTCTCCGCCTATATAAGTCACAACGGAGCCCTCAGAGAGCAGTCCAGCCGGAGAGAGCGTCATGACAACATCTGGAGAAGAGAAGAGGGAAGACGACAAGAAGCCAAGAAGCCCAGAAGTCCGGACCTCCGCTGGCAAAAGAGCGGCCTGAAGACAGCGGAGGAGCCGGCCGAAGAACTGGAACACCGGGAGAAGAGGCCGGAGAGAGCGGAGAAGAACCAACCGGACGCCGGGAGAAGAGGAACCGGAGGGGCCCCCGAAGCCGGAAGAAGACCCCCGAAGCCGGAGGAAGACCCCCCCGGAGCTGTTTAATAAATTATTTTAAAAACCTGTTTAGTGTGTTTTATTATTGGCACTTTTTCCCTAGGTGAATGGGTAGGGGTACCATGTACCCCATACTCATTCACATAGGGTGGGGGGCCGGGATCTGGGGGCCCTCTTATTATAGGGGGCTCCCGGATTCCGATAAGCCCCCCGCCCGCAGACCCCGACAACCAACGGCCAGGGTTGTCCGGAAGAGGCCCTTGTCCTTATCAACATGGGGACAAGGTGCTTTGGGGTGGGGGGGCACCGCAGGGCGCCCCCTCTCCCCCAAAGCACCCACCCCCCATGTTGAGGGCATGCGGCCTGGTACGGTTCAGGAGGGGGGGGGCGCTCGCTCGTACCCACCCCCTTTCCTGACCGGCCGGGCTGCGTGCTCGGATCGGGATATGGTATGGATTTTAGGGGGGACCCCACGCTGTTTTTTCAGCGTAGGGGCTTCCCTTTAAAATCCATCTAAGGGCCTGGTATGCCCCGTGACGGGGCTCGCGAGGTGTCAATCTCGCCGATAAAAGCGGCAAGATTGACTACCTTTTCTAGTCCCGTCGCGCCTGAGTCACGTTCACAGTGAACGGACTTGTCCATGTGTGGGCAAGTCCGTTCATTCTGAAAGTCCGCCGTAACTCCAGTGAAACTTCGTCGGAAAGACGGGCGGACTTAGCCCGCCGGAAAGTCCGGTTGTGTGTGGGCAAGTCCGTCCGTTTTAAAGTCCGGCGCACCTGGCGGACCAAGTCCGTCGGAAAGTCTGCCAGACCAAGTATGCCACAAAGTCCGATCGTGTGTATGCGGCATTAGGCATGGATCACACTTGTGCAGGTGGTTCCCGCTGCGGTTCTACACTCATTCCCGCAACCACCCATAAAACACAAGAGATGTGTGCGGGTACCATTAATCCTAATGCCTCCTGCACGCACTTGAAATTGCAGCAGCTGCTCCCTTCACTGGGAAACGCACTGCACTTGGGGTTTCCCTGCAGGCTAAGATTTAAGAAAAAAAGAGCAGGGACCTTTTTCTGGCATTTTCAGGAGTTATTTTTCTAGTGCATTGGCTAGGTACAGTCGCATGATAAGAGGAGTTACCCAGGGAGGTTGGATAAAGGAGGCTTTGGTTTTCTGGGCCTTGTGAATTGCCGAAGGACATTTTTTATCTGTGTTGCTAGTCTGTTGTTGGAGGAATTTAGATCTTTAGCCTGGAATATACACATTTATCAAGGACGTTCCTTTTTGTGGATATGCCATTACCTTTTGGCGACTGTGAATACTATCCTTAGGCCCTTTTTTGGACTTTCCAGTCTTGGATAAATACACAGACCCTCATACATACGTAGCTACTCCTATTGAAGTTTAATGTTTATTATGTATATATTATAGGTTTGGTGGCTTCTCATTGGCATCTCTTGTGAACACCTAATAATAATCCATATTCCCAACGCACACGTTCCTGAAGAAAGCTCCAGAGTACTGAGTGCTGTAGCAACCACCAGCTGGAGACTGGATCATTAAAGCCACAATGAAGATATTTGCCAGTACACCATGGATCCTCAAGTTGAGTCCAAATGTTTTTTGTTTTTGTTTTTTTGAAGCACGATCCCATCACAAACAAGAGAGTGCAACGTTTCAGAGTCATGCAGGACCCTTCGTCAGGCATGACTGGCTTTCTCCTGGCCCTTTGTTCATTAGCATCTTCCTGTTGAGAAACTGTGTGTTTTCTATATTTGGCGTTTTATCCAACAGGTAAAAAGATTTACAGATGGGCAATTATGCTATTAGATGTGTATATTGGTTATTAAACCATGTGTAATCTTCTCTAGTACTGATCCACTAATTCTCCTGATGAAGTTATGCCAATTATCAAAATGCGTTGAGCTACAGTGCGACATGATTCTCTGTATGATGGATGTAGGTAAACAACCTTGTTACCCATAAGGCATGGCATTAATTTGTGTTTTTAACTTCAAAGTACCCTCTCCTCCACTCTGCCTTGGCAAGTACACAAAAAAAATTGTAAAAAGAAAGATTTTGGGCTGGTGTCAACAGGCTTTTGTTCGCGTCAAGCAGGTTGCATTCCGATACAAGTGTATGGGTATTCAAAACTCGCTTGAAGCAGGTCAAATGCACCTGCCAATGAAAAGGGACTTAAAACTGATGCCATCAACTCAAGCCCAACTTCTATCTAACCAAACCAAATGAAGCTGATTACAGAAGATAATACCCTCCTTCTCCTGGCCATTTACAAAACGAAACCTAAGGCTGTGTGATTCTAAATGGCCAGGAGGAGAAGGAGACATGACTATAGAGCTGGGGGTTGCAGTACTTACTGTACATCCCAGTGGGCCAGAAGTACAACGGGAACTGTACTTTCCCTGGCATGGGGTGGGGTGGCTTTTTCAGGAAGGGAATACAGAGCTACTACTACCAACGCTTGTAATGCCCCGTACACACGGTCGGATTTTCCGATGGAAAATGTCGGATCGGAGCGTGTTGTCGGAAATTCCGACCGTGTGTGGGCTCCATCGGACATTTTCCATCGGATTTTCCGACACACAAAGTTGGACAGCAGGAGATAAAATTTTCCGACAACAAAATCCGATCACGTCAATTCCGACCGTGTGTACGGGGCATAAGTGTTTTGTGCCTAGGATTTGGGCACTTATATTACCTATTTAGCTATACATTCAAATGTAATGTTGTACAACAGGTCTGACCAGTGTCTGAGAGTAAGTGTTTGTACTTTAAGATTCTCAAATATCCCCTTTACTCTGTACGGCACATTTTTTACTTAATAAGCAAGTTCCTTTTAGCATAGCTCATGGCCCTTGCATGTATTCTAAGAGACAATGTAAACAGTGAAATTATGAAAAAGGCATGCAGATCCACTGACAGATTTGCATTTAGCTGACCTTAAAGTAATAATAAACACACACACTGTTTAATCTACATTGTCCCTTCTATTTGTAGATGTGGATGATGGCCCTGTCATTTTTTTTTAATTAAAATAAACAAACACACATCTAAGTACCTTTTCCCTAATCCATATACAGCTGTCACATGACCCAGATCTTTCCCAAACTGTCTGCAGGGAAACATAAGCAGGAGGAGCTTCTAGTCCTCCTGCTGCTGGTCACATGTTCAAAAAAATAAAAACAAAACAGCCTTTGGAATACAGAGTAAAAATAATTAAAATCAATAAATGGTATTAAATTGTCATAGAAATATAGATTTGAAATCATATCTTTATTAGTTATTGGCAAAAACATGGCGTGGGTGGATTTCTGCTGTGTCACGCCCCTTCAGCCCATGGCTGCAGGCAGCACTGATGGGCATCTCTAATGGGCACTGATGAGGTGGCACTAATAAGCAGCACTGATAGGCGGCACTGATTGGCATCTCTAAGGGGCACGGGTGGGCATTCCTGGTGGGTCTGCACTGATAATCAATGCGCTGATTATCGGCGTAGACTAGACCCCCGCCCCCCGTCAGGAGAGCCGCTGAATGGCTCTCCTCTATCCATGCCTTGTCAGTGTGAATAGAGGAAAAGCCGATAAACTGCACTTCCTGGTTGCGATGTGACAGTTGTGATTGGACACAGCTGATCACATGGTAAAGAGCCTACATCATATGTTCTTTACCAAGATCGGAGATGTGGTGTGTCAGAGACACCACACCACCGATGGGCACGCCTGAGCGGCTTATCCTGCTGGACATCATATGACACCCAGTCAGGATAACTTAACCACTTTGCGGCCGCCATTCTGCTATATGACAGGTGGGAAGTGGTTAAAAACCGCACCAAAAACGCATCACTAGAGCTGCACAATTCTGGCTAAATGAGAATCACATATTTTTGATTAGAATAAAGATCACGATTCTCTCACGATTCTTGCGGCTTAACATCATCTTTCACATTATACAAAAAATTGGGCTAACTTTACGGTTTAGTTTTTTTATAATTCATTAAACTGCATTTTTTCCTCAAAAATAGTGTTTGATACAAATACAGTGCGACATAAAATATTGCAACAACCGCCATTTTATCCTCTATGCTAAAATTACAGATTTTAACTTGTAAGCAACAAAATGTTAGAAAAAGGTTTAGTCTTTAAGTGGTTAAACTGACCTCATCTACAGACAGAAGTTCATTCTTTTGATCTAAGAAGGAAATGTTTACAATGTTTCTCTTTACCTCCATGTTGAGATAAACTTGGCAGGCTGCCTGGATTTTTAATTTTTTTTTATCAGCTATCAAAAGTGAGCAGAGAACCATCTGCACTTACATAGAATCGGAAATGCGGTTTTAAGATCGGGAGGGAATAGAATCGCGATTTCGAATCTTTAACGATTAATCGTGTAGCTCTAGGTATCACGGGTGCGTATTTGTCGCGTTTTCACATGCTTTCAATAGGAAGGTGTGTTTGTTTTTTTAACTCCCCAAACATGCTACAAAAATGTTGCAAGCAGTATTTTTTTTGCCGCAACGGAAGCGCGCTGCCCCAGTGAGAACACATTCATTGATTTTAAAGGGATGCATTTTTCTTGAGATTTTTTTTTAACGCAAAATCGCTTGAAAAATTCCTCAATGTAAAAGCAGTCTAAGCCCAGGTTTACACTGAGCTGTGGGAATGAAGCCGTGCCAGTTCAGCATGTCAGTTCCAATTTTGGCGGCGATTTCACAGACATCTGTGCGGGTTTCCGCACAGATGTCAATGGAAATCGCACCCCGAAATCGCATAAAGTAGTACAGAAGTTACTTTTTGAAATCGGTGCGGCGGCACTGCAAATGCAGCGTCGCACCAATTAGGAAGGTGCCATTGCCCACAATTGCTGCCGATTTGACATGCAATTTGAGATGTCAAATCACATGTCAAAACGCACCAATGTGAATCAGGGTAAGTCTTACAATAAAAAGGGAGGTGAAGCCTTCATTAATCTAAATGTAATATTGCACCCCCTTGTGTTTAGATGGTTAGTGGGCATATGTACCAGTCACATGGGCTGCTCAGATGTGATAGGGTAGAAATGCTCAGCATAGAAGCACACTGAAAACTGAGCATGTGCAGAGTTGCCACCACAACTGCAGAATCCCTAGCTGAATTGGGGGCTTGGACAGAAGGTGGAAATAGAGAGCAGCAGAATATCTTTGGAGAACACACAAAACAAATTTCATAGTGTCTGAGTATAAACAGCATGTAACACCATTAGGGCTCCTTTCACACTGCTGCGACTTATAAGACAAACGATTTTACCGTGATTTTGCGGCTGCAATTTCAACGTGTTTTTAGGGAATACCTGTGTGAACTTGAGGTCTATGGACCTCAGCTTGCATGAAAGTTGGACCAAAATAGTACAGGGACTACTTTGAAGTCGCACATATATGAACGGTCATCATTGGAAATCATGGGGAACGACTTGTCATGCTACTTTGAAGTCCCAAGTCGCAGGACAAGTCGCACAAGTGTGAAAGGGGCCTATAGTTTTTTTATGATGTGGGTTTAGGCCCCTTTCACACTGTCGCGACTTGAAAGTTGCGTAATTTTGCCGCAATTTCAGAGAATCCTGTGTACACTTGAGGTCTATGGACCTCAGCTTACATCAAGGTCAGACCAAAGTAGTACAGGGACTACTTTAAAGTCAGTGCGACTTGAAGTCGCACAGATATAAAATGGTAAACATTTGAAATCATGGGGTACGACTTGTCATGCGACTTTGCAGTGCCAAGTCGCAGGACAAGTCGCAAGCGTGAAAGGGGCCCTAAGTGACATTTTAAACACAAAGTGTATATTTGAACAAAGAAATGGAATAAGATATACTATAGTAGGTTGGTGCAGGCAGAATATATGCCTTGATCAGTAAAGCCACATTCACACCAGCAGTTTAGCTGTACAAAAATGTGACAACCCACCCCAACCTACAACTGTCCTTGGCAGAAAAAGGTGCATTTGGTAGGGCAATGCACATCACAAACAAAGATTTTCCAGCACACTTACCAACCAGCCTGCAAAACAACCAAATTAGCCCTGTCTAACAGTTTACGCATCTATTTGCAAATGTGTGCAAACACAACCCTCTGTTTTTAACGTTAACTGCAGTGCCCATGTCAAGGGACCCTGTATATACTGCGATCCTAACTCTAAATTTCCAGAGCCTCCATAGTAGGAGCACATATAAGAAAAGATAAAGGCAGGTGTGCCTGGGAGAGAGCCTACCCAACCTTAAAGGCCCAGGGGTGCATGTGATGCCCAGCAAAAGCATAAAAAGGCATCTGGTGAGACTCTCAACTCAATTCGTCCAAGTGTACAAAAAAGTGGCACCTGCCCCAATCTATAACTGGCCTTTGAAGCAAGGTGCACATGGAAGGGCAATGCACTTCACAAACAAAAGAATTCCCAGCACGCTTATCAGCCAGCCTGCAAAGCAACCGAATTGGCCCAGCAGTTTAGGCCTGGTGTAAATTGTAGCAGCGGGAATTAGACTCCTGCTGTGACTCTGACCAGCTAGGTGCAACCACCACCTCTGTTCACTAAAATGTCAAGTTGTCGGCAGCTGCAGTTATTAGCGGCTCTCTGTGGTGATCACTGCTGGACGCACTTAGTGCGTTTGCGACAGTGATAGTTGCAATTTTCCAGCTCCCCCTCAGGTTCCCACAGGGGGTTGCTCGAACAGCAATGCTGCAATTCATAGAAATTCTTATAATTTGTTCAATGAGTAGGACTTGGAAAATCTCAGCTATCACTTTGGTAATGCCAACTACTACAGGGATTTCAAGCCTCCCCAGTGGCCCATCAAGTGTGACCTATGCATTACGCCAAGATCATACCTGGAGTTCAGCTTTAACAAAGGTGACCTTTTTGGATTGTTGAACGCAGAGAATAAAAATGTTCAGATCATAGCTTTTTAGTTAAAACAGCTTCTAAAGCCTTCTACTTACAACAGGTCAAGTAAATGGACTATGGACACATTTAACCATTGCAAATAATACAATTCACTTCAAAAGAGGACTACTCCAAATCCACACATAGCACTTCACCCTTATGAAAAAATGTCAACAAAGGCACATTTAGAAATATTCAAACTGAATTGGCTCAAATTGCACCACACTGAATCGCATATGAATTAAAGTGGCTGGGCTGGTTCACACTTCTTGCATGGTGAAAAGCCATGGTTTACCATGCAGAAGAGTCAGTTTTGGATGGCATTCTGGGCAGCGGTGCCTTGATCTTTTAAGGCCGTGTGACATTTCTATACTAACCTGTGGGTGAGCTGCGGTGCGGGATGGAAAAATGCAGACCTTTTGCAGATTTACATGCTGCACCACAGCTCAACCGAACACTGCTTTCAAGTGTGAACAGGACACGTAGTGAGGGAAAAAAGTATTTGATCCCCTGCTGATTTTGTATGTTTGCCCACTGACAAAGAAATGATCAGTCTATAATTTTAATGGTAGTTTTATTTTAAACAGTGAGAGAGACAGAATAACAACAAAAATTTCCAGAAAAACGCATTTCATAAAAGTTATAAATTAATTTGCATTTTAACGAGTGAAATAAGTATTTACCTTTCGCAAAACATGACTTTGTACTTGGTGGCAAAACCCTTGTTGGCAATCACAGAAGTCAGACGTTTCTTGTAGCTAGCCACCAGGTTTGCAGTCATCTCAAGAGGGATTTTGTTCCACTCCTCTTTGCAGATCCTCTCCAAGTCAAGGTTTTGAGGCGGACGTTGGTAACTCAAACCTTCAGCTCCCTTCACATATTTTCTATGGGATTAAGGTCTGGAGACTGGCTAGGCGACTCCTGTCCCCTTAGCAGGAAAACACCCCCCAAAGCATAATGTTTCCACCTCCATGTTTGACGGTGGGGATGGTGTTCTTGGGGTCATAGGCAGCATTCCTCCTCCAAACAAGGCGAGTTGAGTTGATGCCAAAGAGCTTGATTTTTGTCTCATCTGACCACAACACTTTCACCCAGTTCTCCTCCGAATCATTCAGATGTTCATTAGCAAACTTCAGACAAGCCTGTACATGTTCTTTTTTGAGCAGGGGGACCTTGTGGGCGCTGCAGGATTTCAGTCCTTCATGGCGTAGTGTGTTACCAATTGTTTTCTTGGTGACTATGGTCCCAGCTGCCTTGGGATCAGACAAGATTCTCCCATGTAGTTCTGGGCCAAGTCCTCACCATTCTCATGATCATTGAAACTTCATGAGATGAGATCTTGCATGGAGCCCCAGACCGAGGGAGAGTGACAGTTATTTTGTGTTTCTTCTATTTGCAAATAATCCCACCAACTGCCAAGTTATAAATTGATTCGCATTTTAATGAGTGAAATAAGCATTTGATCACCTATCGGCAAGATTTCTGTCTTCCAGGTGTTTTTTATACAGGTAACAAACTGACATTAGGAGCACTCCCTTAAAGAGAGTGCTCCCAATCTCAGCTCGTTACCTGTATAGAAGACACCTGGGAGACAGAAATCTTGCCGATAGGTGATCAAATACTTATTTCACTCATTAAAATGCGAATCAATTTATAACTTTTTTTGCAATGTGTTTTTCTGGATATTTTTGGTATTCTCTCGCTCACTGTTAAAATAAACCTACCATTAAAATTATAGACTGATCATTTCTTTGTCAGTGGGCAAACGTACAAAATCAGCAGGGGATCAAATACTTTTTCTGTGAGCCCTTGAAGAGATCTGGAAAAAGGATAGAAAATTAAATTTGGGTATGCTACTGCACAAACGGAGCATATGTCAGCCAGACTATCAGAGCACTGAAAGCTGAGAAATTTCCTGGAAAGAAAAGGGTAATATATAACACGCTGGTATACAGGTTGTTAAGGAGGAAAGAAAATTTTTTTCATAATTTATAGAACAATGACATACCTTATATACAGCATGTGTTGCAAACTACACTAATGTCAGAATGAAGAAGTCACACTGTTGCTGGGTATGTTCAGGTTTGCATTGATAGTTATCATTTACACATCTTTAAAAAGAGCATCGGAAAGCTTTTCTGCACACAGGAAGTGATGTGGGTGGAGGTGGATGCACACATCTTACTCGGCACATACAAAATCCAGCATTGCAGACAGTTTAGTCCACTTTTCACACTGGGTTGTCAACACCATGCCGCTTGGCACTGTATATTATATCTTCCATCTCTTTATGCTGTATACATTGTAAGGTCATCCTAACTTATAGGCTTAGCTATGAAATAAGGGCTCATTTACACTTGCTTCAGCTTCAAACATTCACACATTAACCACTTAAAGACCAGCCTCGTTTTGGATTTTAGGTGTTTACAAGTTTAAAACAGGTTTTTTTGCTAGAAAATTACTTAGAACCCCCAAACATTATATATTGTTTTTTTTCTAACATCCTAGAGAATACAATAGCGGTCATTGCAATACTTTTTTTTGCACCGTATTTGCGCAGCGGTCTTCTAAGCGCACTTTTTTTGGAAAAAATTCACTTTTTTGAAAAAAAAAATAAGACAACAGTAAAGTTAGCCCAATTTTTTTTTATATTGTGAAATATAATGTTACGCCAAGTAAATTGATACCCAACATGTCACGCTTCAAAATTGCGCCCGCTCGTGGAATAGCGTCAAACTTTTACCCTTAAAAATCTCCATAGGCGACGTTTAAAAAATTCTACAGATTGCATGTTTTGCGTTACAGAGGAGGTCTAGGGCTAGAATTATTGCTCTCACTCTACCGGTCGCGGCGATACCTCACATGTGTGGTTTGACCACCGTTTTCATATGCGGGCGCTACTCACGTATGCGTTCGCTTCTGCGTGCGAGCTCGTCGGGACAGGGCGCTTTAAAAAAATTTTTTTTTTGTTTTTATTATTTATTTTATTTTATTTTATTTATTTTTTCACTGTTTTAAAAAAAAAAAAAATTTGGATCACTTTTATTTCTATTACAAGGAATGTAAACATCCCTTGTAATAGAAAAAAGCATGACAGGTCCTCTTAAATATGAGATCTGGGGTCAAAAAGTCCTCAGATCTCATATTTAGACTAAAATGCAAAAAAAAAAAAAAAAAAAAAAAAAAGTCGTTTGAAAAATTACATTTAAAAAATTTGTGCCTTTAAGACAGTGGGCGGAGCCGTCGTGATGACGTCGCTCCGGCCGTCACATGGTATAGAGACGGGTGGGGGCCATCTTGGCCTCACTCGTCTCAGTACCTCAGCGGTGACAGGTCCCGATCTCCTCCGCCGTTACCGACGGTTCCGGTAAGCGGCGGAGGGTGCGGGAGAGCGGCGGGAGGGGGGGTGGCACCTCTCCCGCCGCCGATAACGGTGATCTCGCGGCGAACCCGCCGCTGAGACCACCATTATCGTTTACAGAATCGCTCACTGTAAAGATGGATATCTCGGTTGTGGCAGCAGCTGCTGCCGTTACCGAGATATCCATCTTCAAAAAAATGACGTATATATACAGTGAGCGGGGCTGAAGTGGTTAATGGCTACTTTACACTTGCTTCAAAACGTGGCTTTGGATTGTTAAAGCTCCTGTCACTAAATAAAATAGTTCGCTTACAGTCCTGTTTACACCTTGCTTTTGCTCCATAGAACTCTATGGCAAAGCTCGCTTGAAGCCCTGCCGAAGCCCCACCAAAGCCTCATTAAAGCCCCACCAAAACCTCATCGAAGCCCCACCAAAGCCTCATCGAAGCCCCACCAAAGCCTCATCGAAGCCCCACCAAAGCCTCATCGAAGCCACACCAAAGCCTCATCGAAGCCCCACCAAAGCCTCACCAAAGCCCCACCGAAGCCCCACCAAAGCCTCACCAAAGCCCCACCAAAGCCTCACCAAAGCCTCACCAAAGCCCCACCAAAGCCTCACCAAAGCCCCACCAAAGCCTCACCAAAGCCCCACCAAAGCCTCATCGAAGCCCCACCAAAGCCTCATCGAAGCCCCAACCAAAAGCCTGTATTAACAGGACTGTATGCTAACGGTTTTATTTAGTTACAGGAGCTTGGGATGGCGTTCAGAGAGCTTTAACAAAGCTTGTCCGAAGTAGGGCTGCAACTAACGATTATTTTCATAATCGATTAGTTGGCCGATTATTGTTTCGATTAATCGGATAATAACCTTTAAAAAAGTGTGGTGTATAATTTAATATGTAAAGCTTAAAAAAAGGCAATTTATTCTTCAAAATCTATATGCAGTGGTAAATATAAATAATCAACTATATGATTAGGGAACAAAATCTCTAATCCACTCTGAGAATAACAGACAGAAGAGATATACTGTATATACTATTGGAGGTTGAATCTGGTAAATATCAGACTCAGAGATCACATTTTTTTATTTAGACCCCATTCACACTGGGGCACATGTAATGTGCCCTGCCTCCTTGAAATGTGCCCTGCTCCCACGTAATGTGGCTTGCCTCCATGTAAAAGTTTACTTTAAATGTAATTGTAATGCCTTCTATTACCTCCAGTCTATCAGCCTCCACCTTCTCTGGGTTCAGATGCTGATCTTCCCTGCACAGTCTTTAAAGTAATTTTTTTTTAAACAAACATGGTATACTTACCTGCTCTGTGTAATGGTTTTGCACAGAGCAGCCCCGATTCTTCTCTTCTGGGGTCCCCCACCGATGCCTCTGTCTCCTCCTGCCTTTAGAGTGCCCCAATAGCAAGCTGCAAATTATAGTATAGTGTGCCCCTATAGCAAGGTAAAAAACTTCTGCTTTTAGACCCACTCACTTCCTGCCCAGGACTACATGTCCCATGAGGCATTGCTGCTCACACATTCACATTCACAAGTTCTCAGGCACTTACTGACATGTATGGATGGTGTACTGAGCTGTATGTGTGCTGCACTGTATTTCCTGATATGTAAACAAATAATGCATTCTGTATGCAGGCCAAATAATCGGCTGGCCGATTAATCGATTATGAAGATAGTTGATAACTATTTTCATAATCGATTAGTTGTCGATTAATCGATTAGTTGTTTCAGCCCTAGTCCGAAGCCTTGTTTTGAAGTGTAAACTAGCCCCAAGAGACTGTAAACTCCCTGAGGGCCAGGACTAATGTGAATGTACAGTTTGTAAAAGTGTTTGTGCTGCGTAAATTGAAAATACTATATAAAATATCTGTAATAAATATATAATAATTTACAATTGAAAGCTGTTGTATAGGCTGCCGTTTTTCCTAAAATAATAAACATGTTATTACTTACATGCTCTGTGCAATGGTATTGCACAGAGTGGCCCTGAACCTCCTCTTCTGGAGTCCCCTCTGAGTATGCCACCATAGCAAGCCATTTGCTATGGGGGTGCACAAACAGGTTTGCTCCTGACCTAGGCTGTGTGCATCCATAGACACAAAATTATATTTCAACTGAAAGAATACTGCATGGAAGAGAGATAAAAAGTTTTACTGGGTCAATGTCAGAGACTAGTGGGCGGTTATGTAAAAATCCTACAAGAAGTAATTTCTGTTAAAGAGGGCTATACCAACCTTTGAGGCCAAGGGTGAACTTACTCTTTCCACAATAAACTATTACATTGATTTGTGTTTTTATTGAATGCTTGATTGAAAAGAAACAATGCCCCTGTGGGGGGTTTTTTTCTCAAGTATATCATCTGTGGGCATTGTCTAAAAAAAATAATCTTTGCCTGTTGAATGTGTTAAAAAAAGTCAACAATTTCCATGGAGCGTACTTCCTTTTTCACATGACCAAGTTATGCAAAACAAAAACCTTTTGTTGGTGTGGATAGAATAGAGAAGAGTAAAAACCCATGTCAGTTTCTGCTGTCCATGTCCTGTTGCCAATGGAAGAGAAAGCACAGCTCTATACAAAGTGAGAGAAATCCCTCTACAGTTGTCAGCTGAACAGTTACCCCATACCACTTGGAAGATTCACTCTCACTACCTTTGCTTTAGGTGACAATGGTTACCAAGACAAATGGAGGAGAGGTTGAAATCCCCTACTAGGACCACAGACTGCAATAAAAAAAACAAAAAAACTTCAGAGATGATTCTATTACTTCATTATTCTACCCAAAACTACAAAAAAAAAAAGAAAAAAAGAAGAGGGCAGCAGACTTTTATAAGTGGCATAGCTTGCCATTGAGTTCAATGGGGCAATGCATGTGATTGCTGCACAGTAGTACAGCATTATACAGTTAAATCAGGTGTTGGATGAGAAGGCCTTGCTTGCAATCTTCGCTCTAATTCATCCCAAAGGTGTTCTAATCGGGTTGAGGGTGAGCCAACTCAATATTAGATTTTCTGCAGATATTTGTCTTCAGATTTACCAAAACCATGTAGTGTAAGGACCTGCCTGATTGCATACAAATTGAAACTCTTAGAGCTCTTTCACACGGGGTGGATCAGTGATGATCCGCCCCTGTGAACATCCGCTTGCTCAGCAGGGATCGCTCCGCCGATCCCCGCTGAGCAGGAAAATGACAGGTCCGTCGCTGCACACTGTGCAGCGACGGACCTGTCAGAGCACCGCTCTCCCCAATGGGGGGATCGGATGATGACGGACCGTAGAGTCCGTCGTCACGCGATCCGAAAAACAGATGGAAAAGTAGGGTTTTCCTCCGTTACACTTTTTTGGATCGGAGCAGGTCGGATATCAGCGGACGTTCATCCGCTGACATCCGCTATTCCATAGGGATACATGTCCGTTTTACAGATCGTCCGTGTGAAAGAGCGCTTAAGGTTTGACCTCATATTATATGGTTTTGGTAAATTTGAAGACAAAAATCTGCAGAAAATCTAATAGCGTGTATGGGGTCTAAGACTGGGTTGCCATTAAAGTTCATGTAAAGGCAGATGTCCCAATACTTCTGACAATATAGTGTATGTCAGCATTCCTCCCTGAGCAGTGACCAGACGAATTTTGACCCATGCATGCTAAATTTTGCTCAGTTAGCAGCTGCAGCCACTAATCTGTGTATTCTGACAGTGCCGCTGTCAAAATACAAGGTCCTAGTAGGGAGGATTCCTTCATCTCTCACGATTGTGTGGATGGAGGAATACATTTGTTCTTTTTTTTTTTTGTTTGTTCTTTTTTTTTTTTTTTTTTGTTCAGACCCCCGGCTGAAAAAAAAAAACAAAAAAAAAAAAACCCCGATCTATGGCCAGCTTTGGTCTTTAAATATAGCAAGATTAAAGGTTCCTCTTTCTTTGATTTTATCTTTCATTTACTAACACTCATTTCATGTACTGTATTACTGATGTATTCCTATACTGAAACCCAAGAGAAGTGACATTTATGGAGCTGAAAGGTAAACCCTTTTCTATATTGGAGCGAATGTGTGAATGAGTGTTCTATTTATTTGGGAAAGGCGATCCTTTAGGGTAAAGAGGGAAAAAATTAATTTTCAGCAAGTGATTTCAATTTTCTACTAAGAGCTACAGATCTTCTGGGAGTGTAACTTTTTACATTCAGAGATGATATGAAAATCACTTGAGATATACAAAATGAGGGCAAATTAAAAGAAGAAGAAAAAAAAATGGCATTTTCTTCATCTGGCTGTTGTGACTACAGAAATACATCCACAGTGCCTGCAAGAGCATGTCAAGCTAGCAGATAAAGATGTTCATGACAGGTACAGTACAGCAATTTAAAGTAATACTAAAAGGCTGCTTTTTTTTGGGGGGGGGGGGGGGGTCGGGGGGGGGGTATACCAAAAAAAACAAACAAAAAGGAGGTAATACCTGCTATGCGCAACAACAATTTTGCCAAGAAAGGTAATTTACCTCCTCTTCTGAAAGTTCCCTTCTGGCGCTGTCACCTACTCCCTCCTCTGGGTGCAGAGCATGTAAGCTATGCCCTCACTACCTCCTCAGAGGAGTCTGAATGACAGCAGTAGCGGGGCAATTTTAAACTTTATGCACTAAATTCATTAACCACTTCAGCCCCGGAATAATTTACCCCCTTCCTGACCAGAACGTTTTTTTTGCGATTCGGCACTGCGTTGCTTTAACTGACAATTGCGCGGTCGTGCGACATTGTACCCAAACAAAATTGACGTCCTTTTTTCCCACAAATAGAGCTTTCTTTTGGTGGTATTTGATCGCCTCTGCAGTTTTTATTATTTGCACTATAAACAAAAAAAAAAACAAACAAAAAAAAAAAACGACAATTTTGAAAAACACAATATCTGTGTTCCCTGCGATGCGCTCTGATCACCTGGGCGGCTCTTTCTCTCTCTTCCCTTCCGCGATCGCTGGGAGAAGGACTCCCATTCCACCCAGGCTGCCGCTGGTGCTCGCCCCCCGCTCCCAGGAAGCCATATAGCTCGCCAGCCCTCAAATCCACTCGCAAAATGCGAGCGGGCGAGTGGATTTTTTGAGGGCTGACTTAGACAATGGTTTTATTTAAAGCTGAACTTTGGGATAAGCAAATATTGTCTGTATAGACGAGGCACGTGTATTCTTATATGAATCTTGGTGTGCCGTCTGTATTTCTTCCAGATCTGTGCAGTGGTCCAATGTGAAACTTTCTGTAACATAGACCAGTCACTGCTGCCCTCTCTCCTTGTGCAGGGTGACTGGTCTGGTCTCCACCTCCTCTTTTTCTGCAGGCAGCCTGTAGCGGGTGGAACATGCTGGGTCCCTCTCAAAGCCTCGATCTCTGCACAAACTATGCACAGCATCATTTTAAAGCATGAAATGTTGCATATCCATTTACTCCGCTTAAAAAATTGGGTTATATTTTTTATTCATTAACCACTTCAGCCCCGGAAGGATTTGCCCCCTTTGCCGTTTGCTGACCAGCCACCGCAGTTGTACTGCAGCAACATGGCTCAGCTGCGCGAATCACCGTTATGTTACGTCGGTAACAGATGGCCGCTCCCCGAGCCGATGCGAGTGCCCGGCATTCTTGATCACCACCGGGCTCCCGGGATCGCTCGGAGCACACGGAGAACCCGGAACTCTGTGTGTGTAAACACACAGTTTTCGGTTCTCAGGGCAGAGAACTGACAGATCGTCTGTTCATACAGAGTATACAGAGTTTCCCTGCACAGTCCCATCTTCCCTTCAGTTAAAACACAAACTAGGACACACATTAACCCCTTCACTGCCCCCTAGTTTTAACCCCTTCACTGCCAGTGACATTTTTAATCGCACTGATCGCTGTAATAATGCCAAAATTGTTCCGACGTGTCCGCCATAATGTCGCAGCAGTCATGATTAAATTTTAAAAAAATAAATAAAAAACGCTGATCGCTGCCATTACTAGTAAAAAAAAAAAAAAAATGAATAAAAATGCCATAAAACTATCCCCTATTTTGTAGACGCTATACGTTTTGCGCAAACCAATCAATATACGATTTTTTTTACCAAAAATATGTATTGGCCTAAACTGAGGAAAAAAAATGTTTGTTTATATATTTTTTGGGGGATATTTATTATAGCAAAAAGTAAAAAATCAAGCGTTTTTTTCAAAAATTGTCGCTCTTTTTTTGTTTATAGCGCAAAAAATAAAACCCGCAGAGGTGATCAAATACCCCCAAAAGAAAGCTCTATTTGTGGGAGAAAAAAAAAAAAAAAGGACATCAATTTTGTTTGGGAGCCACGTCACACGACCACGCAATTGTCAGTTACAGCGACGCAGTGCCGAATCGCAAAAAGTACTCTGGTCTTTGGCCATGGTCCAGTGCTGAAGCCGTTGATGACCAGGCCATTTTTTGCGATACGGCACTGCGGTCACGCAACGTTGTACCCAAACAAAATGTAGGTCCTTTTTTTCCCACAAATAGAGCTTTCTTTTGGTGACATTTGATCAACTCTGCAGCTTTTATTTTTTGCGCTATAAACAAAAAAAAAAAAAGCAACAATTTTGAAAAAAAAATATATATATATATTTTTTTGCTTTTTGCTATAATAATTATCCCAAATAATAAATAAATAAATAAATAAAAAAAAACACACACAAAACAAATGTATTCATCAGTTTAGAACAATATGTATTTTTCTACATGTTTATGGTAAAAAAAAAAGAAGAAAAAAAAAAATGTTTGCATTAGGCGTATATTGATTGGTTTGCGCAAAAGTTATAGCATCTTTAAAATAGGGGATAGATTTATGGCATTTTTATTTTTTTTTTACTAGTAATTAGCAGCGATCTGCGACTATAGTGGGACTGCGACATTGCAGCGAACAGATTGGCCACTTTTGCCACTTTTTTGGGACCACTGACATTTATACAGCGATCAGTGCTATAAAAATGCACCGATTACTATGTAAATGTCACTGACAGGGAAGGGTTAACACTAGGGGGCATTTAAGGGATTAAAAATTTGTTTCTAACTGTGGGGGCAGTGTACTGACCCTAAGACAGCAGATCTGTCTCTCCTCTCAGAATGGGGATTTGTGCGTTTACAAACACACAGACAAATGAGAGAAATCCCTGTTCTGGCTCTCGTGCCCGTGATTGCGGTCTCCCACCGTGCAGCGGGCGCACGCATGCTATGGCTCTTAAAGGAGCCAACGTACAGGCAGGTGCTGCGATTAGCTCAGGGGAGCCAACCTGCAGCCGTAAATGTACGTGAGTCAGTCGGGAAGTGGTCAAAGTGTATTTTTTCCCCCCCAAACATTGCGTTTGAAAAATCGCTGCACAAGTATTGTGTGACATAAAAAATTGCAACGGCAGCCAATTTATTTCCTAGGGCCTTTGCTAAAATTTACATTATACACACACATATACATTGTATATATATATATATATATATATATATATACATATACACACACACACACACACACACACATTATATATATATATATATATATATATATATATATATATATATATATATATATATATATATATATATATATTATACACACACACACACACATATATATTATAAAACACAAAAAACTACCGCGCTACTGTGAAAAATATGCTACCAATGATTAGTAGGATATTGCAAGCTGCAGTCCTAAAGTGAGACATGCACACATGTATACAAAAGAAAATCAGAAAAAGACTGCGCTAAAACTAAAACCCATATTTAACAACATGTATGATTATGTGAATATTCGGAAAATCAATCAAACTGGTAATCAAACCAGATAATATGAGTATAAACAATACAGTGAGAAATAAATTGATAATACAGTGAACCAAATATGACCTAAAGTTACAATGATTGGAAACAGATAGGTCAATTGACAAAATTATGTCCAAAAAAATAGTGGAAATGTTCAAGGTAAATAAGTCCTTGGAGACAAAGCAGATAAAATAAGTGATCCTAGGTAAGCACTCAGCACCCAGTGAGAAATCCTCCACCATAGTAGATGTACGCTTACCGGAGGTAAGCTAGATAACAGCTTATCAATGGATATCCACACGAGGGACACAACTCCCAGGATCTCCTCACAAGGAAGGGATAAGCAGGAACTTTCTTACAGTGAACCACAGACAGCATGCCAGGGGAACCCAAAAGAATAAAAAGTTTCCTCCATAGTGTGAATCCGCAAGATTATTTATTTAAAATATGAGTAAGTACATCAGAAAGTACTGTCTGTCTTGTGGAATAGCAAACATCTTTCATGGAACAGACAATTCTTTCATAAGTGCCTTTCCTCGGCACTGGAGGTAACAGGCTCTGCAATGTTGGGTGGAGTGTGGACAGCCATATCGCTTGCTTCCGCTTATTGTGAGCGGTGTGTGTTCCATCCACATATATATTATATATTTTTGGGGGATTAGAGCTGGACGATTTCGCCAAAAAATAAATAAATAAATAAATAAATAAAAAAACTCGATTCACGATTCAAATCAAGTTTTTTTTTTTTTTTGATGGACACTGCACCGGTCCTGAGGAGCTGCGGGCAGGAGTTTTTAGGCGAGGCCACGGCTTTGGCCTAGCCCGCAGCGTCCGGCCTCGCGGACTAGGATGAAGCCGCGGCCTCACCTAAAAACTCCTGCCCGCAGCTCCTCAGGACCGGCACGGTGTCAGCGCTGGTCCTGGTGAAAAAAAAAAAAAAATCTAAAAAATTTGAATCAATTTGACCTCTCAACTTGATTCAATTCGTTTTTTCCCCAGCCCTAATTCAAAATTTCTTTGAAGAAAAAAAAAAAAAAACCACCACAGATTTTTACATATGTAAGAGAAGAGTCAAAATAGACCAGGTAAGCAAGTAGTTAAAAAAGGAGTTCCACCCAGGGGTCCAGTAAAAAAAAAAAAAAAAAAAAAATTAAAAGTCAGCAGCTACAAATACTGCAGCTGCTGACTTTTAATTGGACACTTACCTGTCCCTGGGTCCAGCGATGTGGGGGATCGAAGCCCTGCTCGTCTCCCCCTCCGTTCAGCGGCGCCGGCATTGCAACTGTGGGCGCCCCGGTCTGTGGCTTCACAGCCTGGCACCCACTGCGCATGAGCGAGCGGTGCCGCGCGCCGTGATTGGCCGCTCAGTCACCTGGGACCTGTAATGGGTCCCAGATGATTGACAGGAGGGAGGGAGCAGAGCTGAGCCCTTCCTGTGCCGAGGGGGAAGTGATGTCACCAGCCCAGGCACTGGAAGAGTCAGACTACGAGGGACACCCTAGCAACAGGCATTTAGAAGTAAAAAAAAATAAAAAAAATAATATCCAAATGTTTTTTTGTATTTTTTTTTAGGATTTTTCATGTATTTTTTTTTTTTGGGTGGAACCCCACTTTAATGTACTAATCATCTTTTCTCCAAAGACATCCACTCTGAAATTACCCTTTTCTAGTTTATCATTCCAAACTATTAAAATAAATAATTACTGTTTTCACTAAAATATTTTAGGAACTTAATCTCACTTAATATACTAGGTTAGTTATATTTTAATTAAAAAAAAAGTAAAAAAGGTGCATTATACTGAATACAAAATGCTTCAATAAAAAAAAAAATATACAAGAAGTCTGTCTATGTCGGTGATGACACCATGATCCAGGCCAATGGAAAATTTGAATTGCAAACATTCACAGTCGTGTCTAGTTCAGTGGTTCCTGTGAAACGATTAACCTCTGTCTTACTGCAAGGTGAACACTTGTTGCCTTTTTTATTCAAGCAAGGACGCTCTGTCATGACATGACTAGCAAATGTAGATCAAATACGAACTACATAAGCCACTCTAGCAAAAAAAACAAAAAAAAAAAAAACATACTTTTTTTTTTTTTGCCAAGGTACAAAATAATAGCTTAAGGGCCAGTTTAAACTACATGCAGTCCAGTGTGTGTTTTTTTTCTGCATTAAAAACACATGGAAAGTAGGTTATATGGTTTTCAATGGCATAGTTCACACCAGTGAAGTCAGTTCCAGAAAAAAAAAAAAAAAGAACATGCTGCATTTTTCCTGCACTACTGGAATGCTGTAAAAAGCATCAAAAACGCACTACAGTGCACCGGAATGCATATGTCCTTATTAAGGTTAAACAAAAAAAAAAAAGGGGGGGGGGATGCACTGGACTGCATC
Source organism: Lithobates clamitans (assembly GCA_037952925.1). NCBI lineage: Eukaryota > Metazoa > Chordata > Amphibia > Anura > Ranidae > Lithobates > Lithobates clamitans. The sequence goes on from JBBGZY010000498.1 coordinate 6,770,738, forward strand.
AAAAACAGGTCAAAAACATGCGTTCTGAAAAGCATCTGGAGGACATCAGAACTGTCTTTCTATAGTGTGAAGTAGCACTAAGGCTCCATTCACACTAGCGCGTTTTTTGATGCATTTTGCATTTTGCAGAAATGCACGGGAATTTTTTAACATGGGTTCCTATGGAACATGTTCACATCAATGCCTTTTTGTTTCTCTGCATTTTTGGAAAGGGTCAGGGACTTTTTTTTACATTTTTTTTTACAGTCTCAAAAAAAATTAGAAAAAAAAAAAAATTAAACAAAAAAAAAAAAAAACGGCAAAAACGCATCAAAAACGCACCAAAAACGCTCCTAAAACGGTGCACTTGCGTTTTTGATGCTTGTCCATTGAATTCTATTACATGCAAAACGCTGCATTTTGCATGAAAAAAAGTCCCTGACCCTTTCCAAAAATGCAGAGAAACAAAAAAGCATTGATGTGAACATGTTCCATAGGAACCCATGTTAAAAAATTTCCGTGCATTTCTGCAAAATGCAAAATGCATCAAAAAACGCGCTAGTGTGAATGGAGCCTTAGGCTGGATTCACACCTATGCATTTTTAGTGCTTTTTGCATTTTGCAGATTTGCACTACAGAACGTGTTCCATAGGAAACCATGGTAAATGGACTGCAAATCTGCAAAATGCAAAAAGCACTAAAAATACATAGGTGTGAATCCAGCCTTAAGCTGAATTCTGCCAAAAAATAAGAAAAAATAAAACATTTAGGGCCATTTGCTGAATATAAAATAATAATAATAATAAATGTTTCGATTGGTGCCCATCCCACATTTGAAGGCTGCTGGTAAAACAGTTAGGCCCCTTTTGCACTGATCTGCTATGGTTTTCCCTTCATCATGGGAGAAGTGCAGTATAATTACGATTCCTTTAAGTGAATGCAAGACTTTCTGTGATTGAACAAGGAACACTCCCCCCACAGTCCTAAGTGCTGAACATCCGGCTGTAGTTCCATTTGTAGAACACTGATCACAGCAGATCGCTCATTGTACACCTCCTCCATTCAGAAAAAAGCCTTTGTGATTGAGCAATGAGCGATTGTGATGTTCACCTGCCCCTCCTCCAATTTACTAATGTCATATAAATGCTGTGCAGACTGACAAAAATTCGTCCTTAAAGTGGTTTATAATGCAATGGATTTCCTCTCAATGCTGACTGCATTGCCCAATATGTAGACAGCCAATAAAGGGAGACAAACATTACTACCATCTTGTAAGTATAGTAGAGGAAGGAAATGAGAAATATGTGACATTAGTGACTTTCAGGTGTTGCAGTGTTACACTATTCATACCCAACAACATGACCAGATGAAATCTATGGTTTCCAACACACCCAATTAACACTGATATGCTGCCTTGATATGCACAGTGAAAAGAAAAAAACATTCTTCATTTAGATGTAACACAACTCATCCCAGCACGCTGCAAGATGCATGGAGGAAAGAAATGTAGAAGTATTTTGGCTCCAGTAGCGTGCCAAACAAAAAAAAGGCACATCAGTGCAATACACACACACAGGGTTGGACCCACTTTTGCCCTCAGAACTGCCTTATTTTTTCTTCGCATAGATTCAATGAGGTGTTGACAAGTCAAATCGCATGACAAGTCGCACCCTACTGTCAGCAATGGCCATGTTCAAATGGATGCAACACCAACTTTGCGGTGCCGCATCGATTTAAAGAAGTCGTTCCTGCACTACAAGACTTTCTACGATTTTTGGGTTGTGGGCAGGTCCTGCATTGTACGCAATGACCTCACTTGGCCAGCAGAGTAAAACAACTTAAGGGAATGGTCGCAGGGAGAGAAGGATAAAAGTAAGTATATCAGGTTATCAGGGGTGGCTCATCTATTAAGGGCGCCCCTAACCATGTGTCCAGCCCACCATGCAGGACACCGGACGCATGACGCATGAATTCCAATGAGAGGGGTGGGGTTTTTTTTAAAGCACTCGATTAGAGCCAGAGGCTCTAATAGGCTTCAAAATAGGGTGGGCTTGGGGCATAAAGCATTGCGCTATGAGCCCACCCAGCTGTGTCACAATAACGAATGAATATTCACTAAGGAGAAACACTGATCTTCCTCCCAGCCAAATCAGGAAGCGGGTCTGAGATCCGTTTAGTGATTGGTCGAAAAGAGAACCGTCCTGAATGGCCGCCGAGGTTGGGAGAGGAAACGGAAGCCATCAGAAGCTGCCATGATGCCTGTAGAGGGCAGGGGAAGCCACCGGTGATGCATGGGTGAAGCGCTGCTCACCATAGATGGGGTAAGTGATCCGGACCCGACCAACCGAACTGGGGGGGGTGCAGTGTTTGTCACCCCCCCCAAAAAAATTACCACCAGCCACCACTGCAGTTTATTCTTACCCCATTTGGTCTAACAAATACTTAACTGATGCAGTGCGGGGGGGGGGAGGGTTGGCACTGCATGGGTAAGTTTAACCTCAGTCTGGATTTAGGCTTTAAAGCGAAGTTCCACCCAAAAATTAAACTTCCGCTTATCCGGTTCCTCCCCCCTTCCTGTGTCACATTTGGCACCTTTCAGGGGGGAGGGGAGGGAGCAGACACCTGTCTAATCCAGGTATTTGCTCCCACTTCCGGATTGCCACAGATTCCACAGCGATATACGCCATGTCCGGCCCCTCCTCCATCCCCCCCACTGTCTTCTGGGAGACACACAGGTCCCAGAAGACAGCAGGGACCAGTCAGGACTGCGCAGTAGGGAACCAGGCTGTGAAAACGCAAGGCTTCACTTTCTGATTCCCTTACCGAAGATGCTGACGGCTTCACGTGAGGACATCGCGGGCTCCCTGGACAGGTAAGTGTCCATATATTAAAAGTCAGCAACCGCAGTACTTGTAGCTGCTGTATTCAATCTTTTTTTTTGTGGGCGGAACTAAAAGCTTTAAGCTAGTGCTAGTGATCATGGTGATCTTTATTTATTTTGACTTTAATTGAAACGTTTGGTTGTTGAAAGACTTCTGTATTAACGAAACTCAAAAGATTAAATGGACTGGAATGTTAATCGCCATTTAAATACGCTTCACTATAGCAAACAAAACTATAGAAGAGGATTTTTCTTCAGGTCTAGGGAAATTACTCTGCTGAAAATGAAAATTACATGTCTAGATTTCTTTTCCCTTTTGTCACCAAAGTCACATTGTCTGCTGTCAAACGTACCCTTCTATTGTTACTTCTCCTTTTAAAAATGATTGCTGGGTTCTATATACCTTGACACGTCATGTTCATTTCTTAGAATATACAGTACTGTATATCAATTATAAAAACCAGTACTTGCCTTCAGAGGTACTGCAGGTACATACAATACTAAGACCCCTTTCACACTGCAGCACTGTGCTGTTAGAGCTAAAGCGCTGCTTGTTTTTGTGGCGCTTTAGCGGTGCTTTTCGACCAATGTAGAAAAATGTAAAATAATGTATTTGGGTGGTAAAAATATGAATGCAATCTATACACTGGGGGGGGGGACCTCTGGGGGAATCTAGGATGGAGAAGGACCTGGGGGTCCTAGTAGAGGATAGGCTCAGCAATGGCATGCAATGCCAAGCTGCTGCTAACAAAGTAAACAGAATATTGGCATGCATTAAAAAGGGGATCAACTCCAGAGATAAAACGATAATGCTCCCGCTCTACAAGACTCTGGTCCGGCCGCACCTAGAGTATGCTGTCCAGTTCTGGTCACCAGTCCTCAGGAAGGATGTACTGAAAATGGAGCGAGTACAAAGAAGGGCAACAAAGCTAATAAAGGGTCTGGAGGATCTTAGTTATGAGGAAAGGTTGCGAGCACTGAACTTATTCTCTCTGGAGAAGAGACGCTTGAGAGGGGATATGATTTCATCATACAAATACCGGACTGGTGACCCCACAATAGGGATAAAACTTATTTGCAGAAGGGAGTTTATTAAGACTCATGGCCACTCATTAAAATAAGAAAAGAGGTTTAACCTTAAACTATGTAGAGGGTTCTTTACTGTAAGAGTGGCAAGGATGTGGAATTCCCTTCCACAGGCGGTGGTCTCAGTGGGGAGCATTGATAGTTTAAAAAACTATTAGATAAGCACCTTAACGACCACAACATACAGGGAAATACAATGTAATACTGACATAATCTCACACACGGGTTGGACTTGATGGACTTTTCAACCTCACCTACTATGTAAGTGTTGTCAAGAATAGGGAAGATATAGAACATAAAAAGTTCTGACTAAATACAAACTAACAGGGCACAAGAAACAAGCTTCTGTTGCCAAACAATAACAAATTATAATTTGGATGCTTAAAAAAAAAGGAAGTACAAAAAGCCCCAAAATGGAGCTTTTGATTGTAGTTTTGTAGAGCCAGGGCCACCAACTAGAACCTAAACAATAGAACAAAACAAGCTGGCTACATATACAAATGTTTGTTGGTAACTTTCCACAAAAGAAGGAGAACCAATTTGATCTGAAATAACTCGAAATTGACTAAATAAGTAAGGCCTCGTGCACACTGCAGATAACAAAAAAAAAAAAAAAATAATAATAATAAATAAAAAAAAATAAAAACTTTTTTTTTCTGCCTTCCCGCTTCTAAACGCCTATGTGTGCATGGACACATAGGTTAACATGGAGGGGCGTTTAGAGAGGGGGGGAACAAAAAAAAAAAAAAAAAAAAACACAAACACACACAAACACTTGTGAAAAATGCAACTTTTTACTGCTTTTTTTAAGTTACATTTCTCAAGTAAGGAGAAAGGGTATCCAAAGGAGCATAAAGTGCCTGAATTGGAATCCATCATTGTTTATTCAAAAAAAAAAAAATAAATAAATAAATAAATAAAACCTTGCATTTAAACAGGATAAGTTTAATAACAAATCAAATTCAATGGCATGGACAAAAATGATTGGACCCAAGCCCAATATATTGTTGTACACCTTTTAGGCTCCATTCAACGCTTTGGCATTTTGGGATCTCGGGGAGATGCGCTGCAATTCTGCATGTGATCTTAAATTGCATTGCAATCTCAAAAACGCATGTTTGGGCGCCATTCATTTTCAATGGCACCTAAAACAGAGTGTGGTTTTGCCATGTAAAACTGCGGAAAATCGCAACGCGCAAAGCTCGTTTCCCAAAAAGGAGCGGGAGCTTCTTTTAAGGCGACAAGCTTCTCGTGTTGCGGGAATCCGCAAGTGCTGCTGCGATTCTGCTTGGGATCACAAAACGCCAAATGTGAATGGAGACTTAGAGACAATCACTGCAGACAACCGACTTCTGTAGCTCTCAACGAGAGGTCTGCATCTGCCAACAGGTAGTTTGCCCGACTTTTCCTGAGAAAACTGCTCTAGCTGTCTCAGGTTTGAAGGGTGCCTTCTCTAAACTGCATGTTCTAGCTATTTCTATAGATGTTCAATAGGAATTACGCTGGGGCTTAGAGAAGTCTAAGGTTTTGACCTTAACCTCTTGGTGTGTTTTGGATTTTTATCCTGTTGGAGGACACATGACCTGTGACTGAGACAGAGTTTTCTGACACTGAGCAGTATATTTTGTACTAGATCATAATGGGATTTCATTGTACCCTGCACAGATTCAAGGCACCCCATATCAGAAGCAGTAAGCATGCCCAAATACATTTTACCAAGCCACCTCCATGTTTCACAGTAGATACGGTGCTCTTTTGACATCTTTAGTTTTTTCATCTGTGAACATACAGCTGATATGACTTGCCAAAAAAGCACCTGTTTTATCTGTCTACCTTGTCAATATGCATTTTAGCAAATTCCAGCTTTTTTTTTTCTTTTTTCAACAGTGGAGTCCTCCTGGATCTTCTGCCCACCATCGCTCAAAAAGGAAGGAAAGTGCAATCAGACAGTGATGGACCATCAGTTCAGCTTGTACCTCACTGGAAGTTTTCTTGACTCAGTTTACCATTCACAGTATTCTGTTTAATGCACAGTTGATTTTCCTCACATCCAAGGATGTTGGCTACACTCCCAATGGACCTAAATTTCTTAATCATAATTGCAACTGTAGTCACAGGAACAAGCTGCTTAGAGATAGTCCTATAGTCTTGGCTTGGATATGCTGATCTATCATTTTCTCTCCTCAGATATCTCCTTTACTTTTTCTGGTCCATGTTCAGTGTGGTATACACAATGATACCAAACAGCAACAGTGACTACTTTTCCACATTTAGGGCTCTTTTACACTTAGGTGTCCGTTTATCAAATGGTGATCAGCGGCGATTCCGAGGATCGCCACTGATCACAGGTCATAAACAGTTTATGAAACTGAGGGAATCAGCGGAGAACATGTTCTCCACTGATCATCACAGCACACAGAGAATCTGTAACTGACTGTCACAGAAACGGTCAGTTTATGAAGGTGCGATCTGGGCACCTCACTGGCGATCTGTGACAGAATTCTCACTTTCTGATTTACCAGCTCAGAGGTGGAGAATCAGAGAGAGAGGCACGAAGCTGGCTGAGTATTCTGGAGAAAGCAAGAAGTGTTTTGACTTCCTTCTTTCACCCAGTGGCTGAACAGTCAGAGCACATCTTCCTCACCATTACACACCCCAAAATGAGGTTCAGGAATATATATATATATATATATATATATATATATATATATATATATATATATATATATATATATTTTTAGATGATCATGTCTCTGGCTGGGTTCATGCTTGTGTGATGCGTGAACCAGCGCGATTCCTGTGCGGGTTTCCACATCGCACCTGCATTGACATCTGCGCACCACTGCTGGTGTGATCAGTTTACAGATTGCAGTGCGAACTATGTAATGGTGCAGGAATCGGTGCATGAACACCCAATACGATCCGATTCCAGTGCTAACCAAATAAAGGGTCCTGTACCATTTTGGTGCAAATGCAATATGATTTAAATTTGCATCGCACAAACATTGCATGTGATATGCACAGCAATGCGTCACATGCAATATCTGTGATTGCACAATAGTGATGCCAGCCCCTCTCTCTCTCTCTCTCTCTCTCTCTCTCTATTTACAGTATCTCACAAAAGTGAGTACACCCCTTACATTTTTGTAAATATTTTATTCTATCTTTTCACATGACAACACTGAAGAAATTACACTTTGTTACAATGTAAAGTAGTGAATGTACAGCTTGTATAACAGTGTAAATTTGCTGTCCCCTCAAAATAACTCAACACACAGCCATTAATGTCTAAACCGCTGGCAACAAAAGTGAGTACACCCTTAAGTGAAAATGTCCAAATTGGGCCCAATTAGCCATTTTCCCTCCCAACGTCATGTGACTTGGTGTTACAAGGTCTGAGGTGTGTATGGGGAGCATGTGTGTTAAATTTGGTGTTATCACTCTCACACTGGTCACCAGAAGTTCAACATGGCACCTCATGGCAACGAACTCTCTGAGGATGTGAAAAAAAAGAATTGTTGCTCTACATAAAGATGGCCTAGGCTATAAAAAGATTGCCAAGACCCTTAAACTCAGCTGCAGCACAGTGGCCAAGACCATACAGCAGTTTAACAGGACGGGTTCCACTCAGAACAGGCCTCACCATGGTCGACCAAAGAAGTTGAGTGCATGTACTCAGCGTCATATCCAGAGATTGTCTTTGGGAAATAGATGTATGAGTGCTGCCAGCATTGCTGCAGAGGTTGAAGGGGTGGGGGGGTCAGCCTGTCAGTGCTCAGACCATACGCCGCACACTGCATCAAATTGGTCTGCATGGCTGTCGTCCCAGAAGGAAGCCTCTTTTAAAGATGATGCACAAGAAAGCCCGCAAACAGTTTGCTGAAGACAAGCAGACTATGGACATGGATTACTGGAACCATGTCCTGTGGTCTGATGGGACCAAGATAAACTTATTTGGTTCAGTTGGTGTCAAGCGTGTGTGGCGGCAACTAGGTGAGGAGTACAAAGACAAGTGTGTCTTACCTACAATCAAGCATGGTGGTGGGAGTGTCACGGTCTGGGGCTGCATGAGTGCTGCCAGCACTGGGGAGCTACAGTTCATTGAGGGAACCATGAATGCCATGGAAAAAACAAGAGAAAAAGCTGCGCTCAAAGGATGCAATAAATATGTTGAAAAAATTATATAATATACGTGAAAACAAGCAGCCAGCACCTAAGGTTTAGTCTCGAACCTCACAATAATATGCAATACAAAAAGATGCAGCGCTTAAAAAAATTAGTGAAAAAAAAATGAAAGGAGAAAACTAAAAGCACAGTCTCATCCGCATAAGTTAATAATAATTGTACAAAAAATTGATAAAGTGAGCAAATTAGTGAAATTAAAGTGAGTATCAATAAAAATATGTGAACAAAATATCTAAATAAATTAACACAAGGTGATAAATTTTCTGAAATTATGAACCATAGGTATTGCAACAAGTTAATGACAAATGCAAAAAGATGTGCAAGAAAAGAACCCACAAGAAAAAATTATATATTATATATAGTCCTATGGAAAGTGACTTGAAAAAAGTGCCAAGAAAAAGCAGGTGAAGATAGTCTTCTATGTCTTATCACACCCAGGGTGCAAAATCAAATGCACTTACCGGACGGTGATGACTGCTATTATGGCAGTCTCACCCAGCACAGGGAAATCGGTCTCCCCACAACCATAGCGTACAGCAACCGTTAGCAGCAGATGATTCCCAGGGGTATAAAACAGAAACAAGCCATAGTGTAATATGTCCAAGCGGTTGATTTATTGAATATAAAATTGCACTTACAGGATCACAGTATAAAGGCAGCAGAATATTGCAGCATAAAATTTCGGCGTCTGTGTCTGTAACCTCCACTTCCTAGGTTCGTGTAAAGCCCGTCCGAGAATGAACGTGATGACGTCATGTACTGTGACATACTGAAGAAGAGCATGATCCCCCTCCCTTTGGAGACTGCGCTGCAGGGCAGTATTCCAACATGATAACGACCCCAAACACACCTCCAAGACGACCACTGCCTTGCTAAAGAAGCTGAGGATAAAGGTGATGGACTGGCCAAGCATGTTTCCAGACCTAAACCCTATTGAGCATCTGGGGGGCATCCTCAAACGGAAGGTGGAGGAGCGCAAGGCCTCTAACATCCACCAGCTCTGTGATGTCATCATGAAGGAATGGAAGAGGATTCCAGTGACAACCTGTGAAGCTCTGGTGAACTCCATGCCCAAGAGGGTTAAGGCAGTGCTGGAGAATAATGGTGGACACACAAAATATTGACACCTTGGGCCCAATTTGGTCATTTTCACTTAGAGGTGTACTCACTTTTGTTTCCAGCGGTTTAGACAATAATGGCTGTGTGTTGAGTTATTTTGAGGGGAAGGCAAATTTACACTGTTATACAAGCTATACACTCGCTACTTTACATTGTAGCAAAGTGTCATTTCTTCAGTGTTGTCACATGAAAAGAAATTTACAAAAATGTAAGGAATGCACTCACTTTTGTGAGATACTGTATATCTATGCACATACACATCTAAATAATATATCCACTTGATGACCGGTGACAGTAAGTTGCTGTACTGCAAGTGATTATATATATATATATATATACATATACATACACACATATATACACACACACATACATACATACATATATATATATATATATATATACATACACACACACATATAGAAAAAATTCTACCTGCATTAAAATGCTATTTTTAAAGTCATTTTTATATAATTTTTAATTTATTAGTAAAAAAAAATTGTAAACCCTAAAATATGGTTTTACCCATGGACTGTTCTATTACAGTTATACGGGGTTTATCAATTATGAAACATTTTATTTCAATTTATTAATAAATATTTATACTTGTATACTTTATTAAAATTATTTTTTAATGATTATAAATGTATTTTTCCATTTATCTGAATGGTGTTTAGCTGCATTACATATGTGTATTCAATTCATTTACTGTACAGGCATACCACTTTTAATTACACAATGGGGTTTATTTACTAAAGCTGGAAAGTGCAAAATCAGTCTCACTTCTGCATAGAAACCAATGAGCTTCCAGGTTTTATTACCAAAGCTTAATTAAAAAAGCTGGGGTTAGAAGCTCATTGGTTTCTAAGCAGAAGTGAGCCTGATTTTGCACTTTCCAGCTTTAGTAAATAAACCCCATTGTGTACTTAAAAATGGGGTATGCCTGTACACCATTCACATTTAAATAGGCACATGTATGATCTTTAAATATTGATAAAAACAATGTTTTGAATAATTAGGTTAATGTATATTGTGTAGGGGGAATGTAACGTTATTATTTTATTAATATGAAGTGTGTAATGTGTGGTGCTTCGTGTTAAACTTCGGAATTTTTCACTTGCTATTACTGTAATCCTGCTACAACGCGCGAGATTACAGTGAGAGGATTTCCCGGCGTTTGTAGATCGCTTCACAACTCAACAGGAGAAGCGATCTACAAAGCTTGATAAACAGGCACTCAGAGGAGAGCGATCTCCTCTGAGAATGCCCGAGACGTGAGTAGCGGTATTTTGGCGCTGGATGATAAACGGACACCCTAGTGCGGTGCCTGGCGTTTTTCCACACTGGACAAATCACCAGTCACTACAAGAGCACATAGAAAACAATGCAATGTGCTTAGACACTCATCACACCGCTCCCTACCCACACGGTAAAACATTGCATTTTGGAGTCCAGGCTAGTGTGAACCAGGCCTTTAATAGGCTGATTACAAGATTGAAGACATGTGCGACAATTACAGAAAACCATTGGTTTGAAATATCAATGATGTTTAATGTAGAACTATAAGCAAAAAACTTTTTTTTTTTTTATTATGGATAGAGCAAATAGAGTTATAACCCCTTTCAGATTTTTTTTTCCTCAATCTGTGTCCCATTGTAGAGATTTTGCTTCACTTCCTGTCCCATAGCGAAAACATGAAGTGAGGGGATAAGCCTCTCCAAATTAATGGAATCCCTTGGTCACCAGAACTAGCGTCCCCATTGGAAGATTTCCCCTCTAATACATTTCTGGAGACAACCCAAAATTTTCGATTTTCTTTTACATTCACTTTCAATGATAATAGTAAAAAGGACAAATAGTGAGGCACAGACAGCAAAAATAACTGATGGGTTGTAATCCCTCTTAATGCTATCCAAAACTATAAAAAAAATAAAGTTTTGCCTTGATTCCTGCTTTAATCTTTACTAGGGATATCAACAATCTGTCACGGACAGTTTAGAATGCCTTTGCAGAATAACCAAAAATGTATCTTTTCACACTTCCTTTTTTTTTTACCTTATAACATGACAAAGGCATGCAAGTATATATGAGATTGCTTTTTAAAAGAGAAGTATGGGTTTTTTTTTTTTTATTCATACTTACCTAGGTGCCTCCAACACTGAGAAGCGAGCGATCGTACACTGCAGATCGCTCGGTTCTCATGGCTCCGTGAGCAGAGAGCTGCAGACTGTCAGTCACCGCTTTCTGCTCTGCCCCCTCCTCACTCATTGGAGCGCTGGGCTGTGGAGGGTCAGGGAGTGGCCAGCACAGGATCTCAGCGGCTCGCCAAGAGGCTGAGCTGGGTGCCGGGTCAGTTATCTGGGCGGATCCCGACTCCATGGTTGTGATTACGCCGAGCCTGGACCGGCTCTGTGACATCAGCGGAGAGACTTCAGTCCGCTCTCTGCTGAAACTGGGTCACAAGAGTGCAAAACCAACTGCACTCTTGTGACCCATCTCCCTTCATTTAAATTTCATTGCTTTTCAGAAGAACCAAGCATTGTTTCAATGAGCTGTAAGGCCTCGTGTGCATTGCTGCTGGTAAACGGATGTTTGGGAGGATTTGGGCATTTTTTTCAACTGCTTCTGAACTCTCCTCTGTTATCTTATCAGTACATGTACACAGGGTCATTTACAGTTGTGTCTAGGCAGTCGAGATTAGAGGCTTTTTTGGAACGCATAAAAATGGGTTCAGAAGCTGAGTTTAGAGGCATTTCAAGCGCCAAACACTTCTAAACGCGGCCACTCGCGTTTAGCTAGCCGCGTTTTGTTTACAGGCATTTTTCATTTTTGGAGATATATATAGATTATATATATATTTATATTACACACACACACATAATATAATATATATATATATATATATATATATATATACACACACATACATACATAAATACACGATAGATTAGATAGATTTCATTAGATAGATTAGATAGATATAGATAGATATATTTTTTTTTTTAAATGCTTCTAAAAACGCAAACGCGGCATGTAAACGGGGCAAAACATTTTAAACGTGGGTTACTATGTGTCAAGTTAAATCGTTCAGGAGAGGTTGTAAAGACATCCTGTGTACATGAAGCCTGATGCCCCGTACACACAATCAGTTTTTCTGACAACAAAAGTTGGATGTGAGCTTGTTGGCGGTAAGTCCGACCGTGTGTATGCTCCATCGAACATTTGTTGTCGGACTTTCCGACAACAAATGTTGGCTAGCAGGTTCTCAAATTTTCCGCCAACAAATGTTTGTTGTCGGACTTTCCGATCACGTGTACACAAGTCCGTCGGACAAAAGTCCACGCATGCTCGGAATCAAGTACGAGCCAGAGATATAACTAGCGTTCGTAATGGAGACATCACGTATGTCTTGTACGTCACTACGTTCATAATTGTTGGCCAACATTTGTGTGACCGTGTGTATGCAAGACAAGTTGGAACCAACAACCTTCAAACAAAATTCCACGTTTTTGTTGTCAGAAAGTCCGATCGTGTGTACGGGGCATCAGAGTACCAACAAATCTGTACAAGTAAATTCCAAGCATGCTCCTAAAAGAAAGGTCAAAGCCAATTAGGGGCGGATCCGGGAAACCCACCCAAGTAATGAAAAATCTCGGACGACAGAATAAAAAAAATAAATAATAATTCGGAAGTGATGTCATGTGTTTTAGTGTATTTGTATTGTATTCTCAAACGACGACGGAACTGAACTACGTCCCGACCGCCCACCGTGGATATACGTCGGTACTTTGACGTTAAACACCATTGTTTGGGACAATTTTTTTTTATTTATTGAAAAAAAAAGAAGACTTGTGTAAATATGGGATCTGAGGTCTTTTTGACCCCAGATCTCACATTAAAGAGGTCCTGTCATGCTTTTTTTCCTATTACAAGGTATTTTTACATTCCTTGTAATAGGAATAAAAGTGATCTAAAACTTTTTTTTTTAAAGAGATTTAATTTTGAAGCGTGACATGTTAGGTATCAATTTACTTGGCGTAACATTATCTTTCACAATATAAAAAAAATTGGGCTAACTTTACTGTTTTCTTATTTTTTAATTAAAAAAATGCATTTTTTTTCTCCAAAAATTTCCTTTTGTAAGACTGCTGCACAAATACGGTGTGACAAAGTATTGCAACGACATTTTATTCTCTATGGTATCTGAAATAAATATATAATGTTTGGAGGTTCCAAGTAATTTTCTAGCAAAAAAAAAAAAATTTTTAAACAAGTGTCAAAAATAGGCCTGGTCCTTAAGAGGTTAAACGAAAACTGTACGACCTGGTATCTGTTCGAACGATCAGATCATCGTTGGATCGCTTTCAAAGAGGTATTTTTCATACGATTTATGGATCCTGTGTATGGGCCATTAGAGCATAACTAAAAAAATACAAAAATCTATTGCTGCATGCCTCATGTTTATGTTTTTCCAGGAAGGAATAACAAAATGTTGACACTGCATTGACCTCACATGACCGGAGATCGCCCTGGTTCATTGACCTTGGGAGAAATCATATTGCTGGCGTCTAGCTCTGCAGTCACAAACCACAAAGTCTCACTTGTCCTGAGGCTTCACTGCAACATATCCAATAGCTACATTTGGAACATGGAGCTTGACTGAGGTTTAACCACCAGGGTCCACGAGAAATAGAATAACAATCTGGCTTTGGGTCAGTTTTGGGCTCCATTTACAGGGGCGACTGCATGCGCTGCGATTTCCAGTGGCAGGAATCTGCAGATTGAATTAACAAATGTCTGCAGCTGCTGAGCCTATACAATGCAATGACAGGCTGTCAGTGGCCGCAGCTTGTCCACACAGCCAGCAATCATCTGCGATGATCATGGCTGGACACACAAACATACCTCCCAACTTTGGAACTTGAGAATGAGGGACACCTAGGGATGGAAAAGACATGCGGAGCGCACCGCGACAATAATGGGCGTGGCTTAAATACGTTGAATATTGAGGTGGCTTAAAGGAACATGGTTAAATAGAGTCTAAAGCGGTATTAAACCCACAAGCAAACATTTATTATATTTCAGCTTACAAATTCTTAGATGTGATGGCTGCATTAGTTTTCTTTTTCTTTCTTTTTTAGGCTTTCTTCTTTTTTCACCTGGTGATCCAGCCAGTATGTTTTTTTTGTGTTTCAAAAGAACAAGCTGTCCTGCAGATGTAGCCATTAGAGAGTAGAGACAAACCATTTACCATTGACAGTCGTGCTTACAATGATCAGCTTTTATTTATTTATGTAAGATCCTGAAAGAAAAAATAGGTTTGCTGGAATTGCTTATAAAGTGTTGGTGTATTTAAATCTTCTGGTCCATCTAACACTCCCTCCCTCCAGATTGACAATGCTGCTGTTCAAAGGTGCCCCCATTGCTCTTTCATCCAGAGTTGTATCTCACTAATACAGGAGGTATATTACTGACCAGATCACCAGGTGAAAATCCTAAAAAAAAAAAAAACGAATGCAGCCACCACATCTTGATTGCTAAGCTGCAATATAATACATTTTTGATTTTGGGTTTATTACGGCTTTACAGTGGTATATACTATACACAGTCGTCTGCAGTCCTTGTACCCACATAATACTCCCAAATTTCCGTGCTATGAGTGATAGGCTCACTGACATAAATCTACACCATGTATACACTCAGATACAGTCACGGGCTGAGGTATAATTAGTCACCCTTTATGTCAGAATGCCCCCTTTACATTAAAGTCCCCTCCTTCACAGCAGTAGTGTTCCCCTTTACATCAGAAGATTCCTTACATTAAGAGCCACCCTTTTTCACATCAGAGTCCCCTTTTACAGCAAGTGTCCTCCTTTACATCTGCAATGGCCCTTAAATTTGGGGCCCCTTTCTCATCAGAGTCCCCCTTTAACATTGGTAGTCCCCCTTTAACATCAGTAGTTTACAATGACATCAGCAGTCTTCCCCTGACATCAAGAGTCCCCCTTTACATCAGACACTGGGGGGTGTTAGGAGGGGTGATCCAGGGATATGAAATCCATAGACAGGGATCCTAAGCCTAGGATGCAGACAGCTAAGAGGGAGATGGTGCAGGCTGGATTACAGTGTGAAGTGGAGGGAGTTGGGCTGTGGATGGGAGAAGTATCCGGGGAATGGAGGAGGACAGGAGTCTATCAGGAACTTCTGTCAGGAAAAGGGTGCAGTGCAGGCATTTAGTGAAGAGGGAATTGAGGTCTGCTGTGTGGGGACAGGAGTGACTGATAACAGTGAAGAGGAGAGGAGTATTAGGATCAGAGATGCCGTCAGGGGAGGAGAACAGTAATCAGAGATGGGGGACTTGAATCACTGATTGCAGGGAGAGGAGTAGTGAGCTGGTTGCAGGGAGAGGAGTAGTGAGCTGGAGCTGTCAGTGGTGGGGAAGGAGAGAAGAAAAGCAGATGAGCCGGACTGAGAGGAGACCTTGCAGGGGGGGGGGAGGAGATCACCTACCAGATTAGCTGCAGGGATTGAGAATGGGGGCACCGTTTGCGGACCCTTCCATTGCTGGGAGGAGATGGGGGTGGGTAAGCAAACTGTAAAGTTCCAATGTGACAGTGGCAATGCAGGAGTGCTACAGTGACATCATGAAGCTGGAGAGGAATGAGAGCACATTCTGCACTCTCTCCTGTTCTCCTGATTTGATTTTGCTCATCCAGAGCTAAGCTGACAGGAGTATTGATGCCGCTGTCACTACTCCTGTCAGCCTTGTAGTGGCAGAAACGCTCCTCCCGGCACCCCCAGCTCACATGTTGCCTCATATTTCTGCTTCCCCCTTGTCCGTGCTCTGTGCCCCTGCCGCCGCAGCCACTGCTGCCTGGATGATAATCCCTGAACAGTTCATACACCCTCCACGTACCTTTCCTTTACAGTCACCGCTGGCTGCAGTCCTGCCTTCTGCTCTCAACACTTCCTGAGAGAGTGAGGCAGACAGGCATCCCCTCCATATCACTCCGCCAGGGAGAGATAGGCTGGGGGCCGGAACTTTAAACTAACTGTTGGCAAATGCGGCTCTAGCTGCCTCCGCCCCTACATAAAAAAAAAAAAAAAAAGAGTTCCCGCTCTGCTACTGCCTCCTGGGGCCCCACTGATGGAAGGATGGGCCCCCGAAAATGTTATTTAATGATTGGTCAATCTAGGAGCTGGCCTTAAAAACTGCCTGCACTTTACAAGAGTGAGTGGCAGTGGAGGCAATGCGGGAAACAGCTCAGCTGAGCGGGACTGCGGGACATAAGTCCGAATCCGGGGCTGTCCCGCAGAATCCGGGACTGTTGGGAGGTATGCACAAAGAGTCCTACTGCTGGAAATAGCAGTGTGTATAAATCGCCCATGTGAGCAAAAGAATAAAAGTACTACTAAAGCCTAAACATTTTAAACACTGCATTAAGGTAAAATGTCCAGTACATTTGCTACCCCCCACCCCCAAACCTCCCTGTCAATGACGCAGCTCCAGGATGAATCAGCGCTGTTCCCCAAATTTCGTTAAAGGAGACACTAAGGACAGAGCAGTAATAGGCCCCTGCTGCTGTCAAATTGCTGGGAGAAAGAATGGTTTGCTAGGAACGGAGTGTGTCTATGGACACACACAGCCCG
This sequence comes from Lithobates clamitans, assembly GCA_037952925.1. NCBI lineage: Eukaryota > Metazoa > Chordata > Amphibia > Anura > Ranidae > Lithobates > Lithobates clamitans. The sequence goes on from JBBGZY010000498.1 coordinate 6,787,638, forward strand.
GCTCAGGTCCAGGATGGGAGTGAGCATGCACAAATCTCTCCTTAGCACCTGAAATCAAAAAGGACAAGAGGACATCAAGCCCATATAATGATATGACCAGTTTGGACAGCCTGAACTGAATTTAATAAAAAAAATAAAAAATGTAGCTGGTGCATCAGAATACAGCAACACAGCTAAGAAATTAACATTTTTTAAAAGGGACAGCAATCACCACTCCTATATTTCTCCCATTAAAGGGTTACAGTAATGATATAATCATTAACAGTGTGCTTCCAACCACAAATGAAAGCACAAGTGGTCGGAAAGGAAGCCAACCTTACATCACAAACAGGAACTATTGCTCATGGCATCCCGTAATATATTCTACACCAGTTTCAAAACCTGGGGGATATTTAAATATAGACGAAAGTTGACATGTTAAAAGAGGTATTTCTGCTTTTTAAAAGTTAAAAATTAACAGTTTAAAAAGCATTGATGAACAATTTATATTTAAAGTAGATCTTATTAACCACTTCAGCCCTAGAAGGGTTTACCCCCCTTAATGACCAGGCAATTTTTTGCGATAAGGCACTGTGCCGCTTTAACTGACAATTGCGCTGTACCCAAAATACAACCGACGTAATTTTTTACCCACTAATAGAGCTTTCTTTTTGTGGTATTTGATCACCTCTCCTGTCTTTATTTTTTTTTTGCGCTATAAACAAAAACTGCTATAATACATATCCAAAAAAAAAAAAAAAAAATATATATATATTAAAAAAAAAAAAAAAAAAAAAAAATATGTATTCATCAGTGTAGACCGATATATATCCTTCTACATATTTTTGGTAAAAAAACAAATAAAAATAAATTGTAATAGGCGTATATTGATTGGTTTGCACAAAAGTCATTGTGTCTACAAACTACAGGATAGATTTAAGGACTTTTATTTTTACTGGTAATGGCGGCGATCTGCGATTTTTAGCGAAACTGCGACATTGCGGCGGACAAATCTGACCCCAAATGACACTTTTTGGAGACCAGTGACATTATTACATTTGATCAGTGCTATAAAAATGCACTGATCAATGTAAAAATGACACTGGCAGGGAAGCGGTTAACACTAGGGGGCGATCAAGGGATTAAATGCGTTCCCTCAGCGTGTTCTGACTGGAACATGACAGAGATCACTGTTCCCAATCACTGGGAACAATAGATCTCTGTCATGTCATCTGGCAGAACGGGGAATCGCCTTGGTTCTGCGAACACCAAACAATATGCGGTGTTCGAGGCAAATTCGAAAGCCACCGGAACACCGTTCAAGTCTATGGGACACTAACATGAAAAAAATCAAAAGTGCTAATTTTAAAGGCTTATATGCAAGTCATTGTCATTATAAGTGTTTGGTGACCCAGGTCATGTCCCAGGGGACATGTATCAATGCAAAAAGAAATTCTAAAACAGCAGTTTTTTTCGGGAGCAGTGATTTTTTTTTTAATGCTTAAAAGTGAAACAATAAAAATGAAATATTCCTTTAAATATCGTGCCTGGGGGGTGTCTATAGTATGCCTGTAAAGTGGCGCATAGCACACAGCCACAGCAAAATGACATTTCTAAAGGAAAAATTGTCACTTAAAACTGATCACGGTTGTAATGAATTGTCGGGTCTTGGCAATAAAGATAAAACTCATTGAAAAAAAAAAAAAAAGGGCATGGGTCCCCTTTGGGTCTGGTATGAATATTAAGGGGAACCCCGAACCAAAAAAAAAAAAAAAAAAAAGGCGTAAGGGTCCCCCCAAAATTCATACCAGACCCTGCTCTGAGCTCGCAACCTGGCAGGCCGCAGAAAAAGAGGGGGGAGGCGGAACGGTTGTGGCTTTTTTTTTTCTTTTTTGGTCCGTCGTGAATTTACATCCCTTTATTTTTTAATAAAGGACTTGTCCCAAGCTGTCTCTTGTCTTTTTTACCTTTTTTGAGACTTTGTGTGAAATGGTAGGGGTACAATATACCCCGTTACCAATTCACATAGGTGGGGCAGGGATCTGGGTGTCCCCTTGTTAAAGGGGGCTTCCAGATTCCGATAAGCCCCCCCGCCCGCATACCCCCACAACCACCGGGCAAGGGTTGTGGGGATGAGGCCCTTGTCCATATCAACATGGGGACAAGGTGCTTTGGGGGGCTACTCCAAAAGCACCCTCTTATGTTGAAGGCATGTGGCCTGGTATGGTTCAGGAGGGTGGGGGGCGCTCTCTCGTCCCCCCCCTCTCTTTTTTGCGGCCAGGTTGCATGCTGGGAAAAGGGTCTGGTATGAATTTTGGGGGGGCCTAACGCCTTTTTTTTTTTTTTTTTTTTAAATTTGGCGCAGGGTTCCCCCTTAATTTCCATATCAGACTGAAGGGCCTGGTATGGATTTAGGGGTTCCACTTTTTTGGTTCGGAGACCCGACAATTCATTACAGCCGCGATCAGTTTTAAATGACAATTTTTCCTTTAGAAATGTCATTTTGCTGTGCTACTGTTCTAAACATGGAAAAATGTGCCACTTTACAGGCATACTATAGACACCCCCCCCCCCCCCGGTACGATATTTAAAGGAATGTTTCATTTTTATTGCTTCACTAATATATATATATATATATAAAATCACTGCTCCCGAAAAAAACAGCCATTTTTAAAAAATACATTTTGCATTGAAAAATGTCCCCCAGGTCCCTAAACACTTTTCATGACAATAACTTGCATATAAGCCTTTAAAATTAGCACTTTGGATTTTTCATGTTCGTGTCCCATAGACTTTAGCGGTGTTCGTGTGTTCTTCCGAACTTTTTGCCTGTTCGGTATGTTCTGGTGCGAACCGAACCGGGGAGTGTTCGGCTCATCCCTAGTCATGTATAGCAGCATACTACAGCATGACCTTTACTCTGTCTGCAGCCTAGTGTGCATTCTGCATTGGAGGTTTCTCACTTCTACATTTCTACCTTGAAGGTGGTTCCGCTGCCTTTTTATTGAGGCACCCTTGTGTGTGTTTAACCTGTGATGGGGCACACATTCGCATTGTTCTCATGAAACTGGGGATAGGGGCAGGGATATGACCATGGTGATGCAACTATGGTGCAAGCACTTCAGTTGGAGGCATGGTTCCCATTAAAATCCCAATAGTGCTTTTAACTCCATTAAAACCACTGGGCGTTCCCGCTAATGCCTGGTCTTCAAATCTCTACCTTTATATGTAGGGGCAAGCATTAAAGTGGATGTAAACCCAATGTCATCCTTTCTAAACTACTGCCATAGGGCAGGGCTCGACAAACCCCGGGCGCCAGGTCGCATTTGCGACTAGAATTAGCGACCTGGCGCCTGGGGCGGCACAGCTGGCAGTATCCTGTCTCCGTGCGGACTCCGACCCCCCCCCCCCGTGCGATCGCGTCGGGCCGCGCCGGCCGGTAATTGAGGCCGCGGCTTTGCGGCCTTCTTCAATCTGGCGCCATCTTGTGGTGGCCGTTGGTATTACAACCAGCAATGCTAATGCAATGCTAATGGAGGCAGCGCTGCAAAACCTGCCTGTTTTCACTACCCGCCCATCTCCTTTCCAAAGTGGAGAAAAGAAAGTGAGTGTGGGGATAGCTTTTTTTTTTTTTTTCCCGTAATAGCTTTTATTTTTATTTATTTATATTTTTAAAGTAAAAACTGTTTATTTTTTTTTCTTAATTAAAATTCATTTATTTGTTATCTCCCTGCTTGGCCCCTTTCCCACGGGCTGTCTGGTCAGGTTCGCCTGTCCGTTTTTCAGGCGGACCTGATCGGACCCTTAGAGCGCTTTCACACCGAGCCGCGGGAGGGCGTCGGCGGTAAAGCGGCGCTATTTTTAGCGCCGCTTTACCGTCGTTTTAGTGGCGCTATTCGGCCGCTAGCGGGGACGGTCTGTGTAAATTTAAGATTAGTTATTTTTTTTTTATTGAAAATAAAGCTTTGTCAGTCGTTTAAAAAAAACCTGGCTCCTAACTTTTTTAGCTGGCTCCTAGATTCCAAGCAAATTTGTCAAGCCCTGCCATAGGGGTTATCTATAAGGATAAACATGCCTCCTGCATGTATCTTTACCTGTCAAATGTCTCCCCTCTGTCTGTTATTAGACCCGAAAAACTGCAGATTCTGTGGGTGGGTCTGTTGTCCGGAGCTCGGTGGGTGGAGTCGTGATGTCATGTAGACTCCCCGCCCACCTCTACACACCCCTTGTCAATATGCATTTTCTCCTGTGTATTTCTAACTGAACTTCTGCTATGATTTCTAACATCCAGTGAAAAGACAGGAAAGTAACCCCATGACTTCAGCATGCCAAATCATGGTGAGGTGTGGAACAGCCAATCCTTGCAGAGCTGCTGAAGAAAGGAGTGGGGGAGGGAATTAAAAAATAATGCACGTGTCTTAGGCTAGTGCACGAGATATGTAAATCACCTGTCACTCACAGCAAGGGGGAGGATTTGACAAAGTTTTTCTCAGTTTGTCAAGATTTATCTCACTGAACAATAAAAGAGGATTGCTCAGAGATGGATTAACTCTGTGTGGCAAGACTGGGCTAAAATGATAGGAAATCTTATACTCTACAGTATGATAAAAAAAAAAATGACAAAAAGGACTATAAAAAAGTAAGCACTGCAAAAACCTAAAGTATGAGCTTAATTAAAAAAAAACACTACTTTAGATCACAGTTTCTCTGTAGCCCGTATATATATATATATATATATATATATATATATATATATATGACAGTTTCAGGAGGTAATCAAGCATATAAAAAGTATCTATAGCGATTTTTTGTTTTGGACAGAACAGGGATTAGAAGCTCTGTTCATTTTTTTTCTTTTTTTGCTGTGTGTGTGCCTGCGGGGAAAATTAACCCTCATATCTTTGATATCTTTAACCTGGTGACCATTGTCAGTAAAAGAGAAAATAATGGAATATCCAAAATTTTACAGTTGTCCCCAGAATAAGAAGTGATGACTGTTCTGGCGTCAACTGTCTAACAAGCAAATACCTAGGTCTCCAGGACAGGAAATTAAGGGAATGCTCATTAATAGGACACGGACAGGAAAAAAAAAAAAGTGATCCAAACTTTAAAAAAAAAGTTTGGACTATACATATACAGTACTTTAGCATAAGCATTACAGGTTCATTCCTACAAAATGATTAATCTTGCTTTTATCTGGATGACCATGTTAAAGAAGAAGTGCGGGAATCGGAAAAAAAATAATAATTATTATTATTATTATTATTAATAAATAATAATACTACATACTTACCTACCTACTGCACCATCGGTCTGATGTTGCAGGCTGTCCCCTGCTGGCACAAGTGATCACTTGACTGCTGATCGCTTGGTTCTTAGCCTTCACTGAGCAGAGAGCTGTGACTGTTGCTTCTCTATGCTTCTCTAGTGCTCAGAGCACCGCCAGCTGCCCCCATCAGAGCACCCCCAAAGACCAGCGGCCCCCATCAGAGCACCCCCATAGACCAGCTGCCCCCATCAGAGCACCCCCATAAACTGGAATCAGATTGCATTGGATGTTCACACCCATGCGATCCGATTCCTGCACCATTTGACAGTTTGAACTGGGATCTGATCTGGGGGTGTCATTACTTTGCATTGACACCTGCAGCAGTTCGCATAGGGCAGTGTGAACTGCCTGCCAGAGACAAGCAATGCGGAAACCCACACTGGAATTGCACTGGTTCCCACATCGCAATAGTGTGAACCAAGCCTAAGAGTTTACTACCACTTTGATTAACTCCCCTTGTTCCACTGATATGTGTGTATAGGAGGTAAGTGCAGAGCTCCAGGTGGATCCATACTGGCACAATAAAGAAACCCTTAAAAACCATTTCACATAGAAGCAGAGCAAAAAAAAAAAAAAAAAAGGCACAATACACTCCCAATGACCCTTTGGCAGTATATTTCATTATGATGACTATATGATGACTAGGGATGACTTCAGAAACAAGATGTACTCTGAAAATCATTGATTTCCACAGATTATTTTACATCTGAAGAATACACTTAAATCTCCAGTATCGAGGAAATGGTACCGCCATGTATCACCATACACCATATACAGAGTTCTATGAGGGAATCATACATGAGGACCAAGCCCTGCACCATGGTAAAGCCAGTCACATGAGCAGCATAGAATCAAGGGAGAAATTTTGAAGAAAAAAAAAAAAAGGTATAGTTAGACTTACCGGTACTTCTAAGAGCCTTTCAGGACAACCTTGGAGAGCGCGTAGCTCCGCCTTCTTCACAGGAAACACATGCATTAAATCCCTCCTCTTCCACCATGGTCTCAGTTATTGTGGTCTCCGACAACTGGAAAACAAAGCACAGAAAACCACCAAACCACCATGATAGATACCTAAAACTACTTCTAAGAAAAACAAAGGGAGGGAAGTAACGGTTGTCCTGAAAGGCTCTTAGAAATACAGTCACAGTCAGTAAGTCTAACTATGCCTTTCTCAACTCGCCTGTCAGGACAACCTTGGAGAGGATAACCGAGAAACTTACCCTAGGGTGGGACTACTGCCTGCAGTACCTTCCTGCCGAAGGCTTGATCTGCGGCAGACAGTAAATCCAACCGATAATGTCAGGGAAACATTGAATAATTGGACCAAGTAGCAGCCTTACATATTATTTCAGGCGTAGCACAAGCCCTTTCAGCCCAGGAAACTGCCGTAGATCTTGTGGAATGAGCAGCAATACCTGAAGGGGGTATTTCTCCTTTTGCTTTATAGGCCTCTGCGATTGCCGATCTAAGCCATCTGCCCAATGTACTTTTGGAAGCTCTCTCTCCCTTGCGTGAGCCTAAGAAAACCACAAAAAGAGCATTTGATTTTCTGAATTCTTTGGTTACGGTAAGAAAGTGTAACAAACATCTCTTCACATCCAGAGTATGAAAAACTTCTTCTCCCGGACTGGTCAGATTTGGAGAGAAAGTGGGCAGGATTATTTCTTGTGACCGATGAAAGGTAGAAGAAACCTTAGGAAGAAACACTGGGTCCGTTTGTAGGACCACTCTGTCTGCGAAAACTTTCAGAAAAGGTTATGTAACTGCCAGAGCTTGGAGCTCACTGATTCTTCTTGCAGAGGTGATGGCCACCAGAAAAATTGTTTTGAGAACCAAATTCTGCAAGGATGCTTCTTGTAAGGGTTCAAACTGAACTCCCGAGAGACCCTGCAAAACAATAGACAAATCCCAACTGGGAAAGTCTTTAAGGGCTACTGGCCTATTTCGTGCGAGTGCCCTGAAAAATCTTAAATTTAAAGCTTCTCTGGATAAAGTTCTTTCAAAATAAACAAATAAACCCGCCACCTGAGTTTTCAGGGTGCTGGCTGCCAGTCCCATCTCCATTCCCTCATGGAGAAATTCAAGAACTGATACTGAACTCTTAACCTGGAGGCCTTTAGACGCACACCAGGAGTTACATTTTTTCCAGACCTTCATGTATATTGCCCAAGTGACCTCTTTTCTACTTGAAAGAAGGGTCTTTACTACTTTATCAGATAGTCCTTTTGCCTTCAAGAGGTTTTCTTCAGAAACCAAGCGGTCAACTGAAAATAATCCACTTGTGGATGGTTCACTGACCCCTGCGATAGAAGATCTTTTCTGGATGGTAGCTTCCTAGGAGGTTCCGTGGCTAGATTTAACAGAGCTGCGAACCCAGGCCTTTTTGGCCAGAAGGGAGTGACCAGGATCAGATTGGTCTTTTCTTCTCTGAACTTCCTTAAGACCAGTGGTATCAGAGGAAAAGGGGGAAAAGCATAGCACAGCTGGTAATGCCACAGATGGGCGAAAGCATCTATGCCTACTGCTTGATCTCCTCGGTGGAGAGAGAAGAATTTTCGTACTTTTGAGTTTTGTTGGTTGGCAAACAGATCTATTTGGGGTTGCCCCCAAGCTTTGGAGATCATCAGGAAGACTTCTTGATTTAAGCTCCATTCTGCTTCCACCAACTTCCGTCTGCTTAGAAGAGCTGCTAGCAGATTCTGAGAACCTTTCAGATTAACTGCTGATAATGAGGCCACGTTCTGTTCCGCCCAGGTCAGTAATTGACTGGCCAACTCTAGGAGCCTTTTGCTCCTGGTTCCCCCTTGTTTCATTATGTAGGCTACTGCAATTGTGTCGTCTGACAGTACCTGAACATGATGGCCCTTCACTAAATCTTGAAAGGCTAGGAGACCCAGAAAAATTGCCTTCAGTTTGAGGAATTTTGGGCTTCTGACTTGGACCAGACCCCCTGAGTGGTCTGACCGTCCAGGTGGGCTCCCCAGCCCCAGGAACTCGCGTCCATCGTTAGATGCTTGTCCAGGGGAAAGACCCAAGGAAGGGCTTTTGTCAGGTTGGATGGATTTCTCCACCACCAGAGAGCCCTCTTGACCTTTAAGGAAAGGTTTACCTGTTTTTCTAATGGTTCCTGGTATGACCAACTGCGCAGAATGTTTAACTGGAGGGGCCTTGAATGCAATCTGGCCCACTGAATGGCGGGAATCGATGCTGTAAGAAGACCCAACACCGCCATAGCTGACCTGACTGATACTGATTGGTTGTTCTGAACCTGTTTCACCGCTGATTGGATCTTTTCCCTTTTTTCCTGCGGTGAAAAGACTTTTTGAAGTATCGAGTTTATGGTGTACCCTAAGAACTTCATCTCCTGTGAGGGTTCCAGATTGGATTTTTCCAAATTTAGGAGCCACCCTAGGTTCTTCAGGTGATCCTGGGCCGTCTGGAGATTTAATAGGACTTGTACTTTGGAATCTGCGAAGAACAACAGGTCGTCCAGATAGGGGACAACTGAAATCCCTTTCAACTTTAGAGGTTCCAGAGCTTCCGCCATAATTTTTGTGAAGATCCTGGGGGAGGATGAAAGTCTGAATGGTAGAGTTCTGAATTTAAGGTGCCATACAGAGTTCCCCAGATAGACTGCCAGGTGTAGAAACTGTTGAGAAGTCTGATTTATCAGAACATGAAGATAAGCATCTCTTAAATCCAGAGATGCCGGAAAACAGCCTGGAGTCAGTAACTTCGTAATTGAAAAGATTGTATCCATCCTGAAATGTTTGTACTGTATTGATTTGTTTAAGATCTTTAAGTTCAAGATCAAGCGGTACTTCCCTGAAGGCTTCTTTACCAGTAATATATGAGAGTAGAAGCCCCTGCCCTCCTGATTTTTTGGGACCTGGATGATCAATTCCAGCCTGTATCCCTGATCTATGATGCTTTTCACAAACAGACTTGTAGATGTCATATTCCACTGTAGGTGAAAAGCTGACAATCTTCCCCCTACAGGGGTGAGATTGTCACTTACTTTTAGAGGGCTGTTCTGGGGGAGATCTCAAAAGAACTCCTCCTCTTCCCTTACCCTTTTTGGGAGATCCAACGGCTCTTACGGTCCTGCTCCTTACTCTTATGGGGCTGTTGAACAGCACGAAAATTATTTTTAAATCGGCTGTTTCTTTTTGGCAGGAAAAGCCTTTTTTCTTGTCGGCTGTCCTATCTAAGACTGTTTCAAGGTCTGGGCCAAAAAGGGAATCACCTGAAAAAGGTAAACTGCACAGTTTAACCTTGGAAGCTGTATCCCCAGACCAGGTCTTTAGCCAGACCGCACGTCTGGCTGAGTTCACCAGTGCTGATGACCTTGCCGCCAACTTAACTGACTCAGCTAATGCATCAGCCATATACTTAACAGCTTTTAGTATCAGGGGAAAGGATGCTAACAAATCTTTGCGTGGTGTGCCTGCTTCAACATGGCTACTCAGCTTTTCCACCCAGCATTCCAGGTTCCTTGCTACAACCGTGGAAGCCATAGCAAGTTTGAGACTGACTGATGTAGCATCCCAAACTTTTTTAAGAAAGGAGTCTCTTCTTGTCTATTTGGGTCCTTCAGTACCCCCGTGTCCTCAAACGCAAGGTCTGTGCGTCTAGAAACCTGCGAGAAGGCCGCATCTACCAGTGGTTTCTTGTTCCAAACTTCAGAGTCTTTATCTTCGAATGGACACCTTCTCCTAAGGGTCTTGGAGAAAAAAAGCTGCCCTCTCAGGGTCCTTCCATTCTTTCTTTACTGACTCTGATAGGACCCTATGAACTGGAAACACTCTGTGTTTAGATTCATCTAGACCCTAGTACATTTTATCGTGTACTGACAATTGGACCTTTTCTTCCTGAATTTCAAGAGTAGTGTAGATTGCTCTTAAGAGGTCATCCACTTCCTCTAGGGATAGCTTGTACCAAGAGGTTCTGCTATCGTCTTCCTCTTCCTCCTCGTCTGAGTCCCTGAGTGAGAGGAGAGTACTTTCTCCATCGTCACCTGAGTCCTCCGTTTCCACTAGTCTGGATGAAGATACTTTAGGACTAAGTGGTGGATTCTGGGGCTCAACCTGAACTGCTGGGTTCTGTACCAAAAACACGAGTTAGTAAGTTCCCTTACAGAGGAGAATAAGTCCTTGTATTGCTGGGATGTTTCTTCCTCCGCCAAGTCTTTAATACAGGATCTACACATTGTCTTCTGCCACAAATCTCTAAGAGGGTTCTTGCAAGAAGGACATTTCCTCTGGCTTGGTGGATTTACATGCTTAGTTTTTCCTAATGCTTTTTCCTGCAACGACAAACAATTTAAACTAAACCTAGTGTCCCTAACAATACAGAACGCTAGTGCCTAACAGACCCTACCACCAGGCCAGAGAAACACAAAAAAACCCCAAGCAGAATTGAAAGTGAGTCATCCAGTCCACGCTGCATGGTCCGAGTGAAGTAACCTCTGACCCTGAAGCTACAGGCTCCCCTCAGGGAGGAAACAAACAAATCACCCAAAGCCCATAAGGATCAGAAAAAGGCACCACTGTATCTCACTTACTTGGGCTTGACCGGTGCTAAGGGCGCCTGCATCCACCATGGCTGTTTTGCTCTCATCCATTGTAAAGGGAAAACAGCAGCCAGAAAGAAAAAACTCACAAGATTTTTTGAATTTTCCCGGCCCCCGCGTCATCAGCGAGGGCCGGAAACATAAGCGCCGGTCATCTGACCAGCCCCCTGGTCTCTGCGTTCCAGGCGCTTGGAACCAGCAGCGCCACGCCCCCTCAGGAAGCCACGTCACTGGAGCTGACGCACTCTCGCCGGCCGGGACCCGGAGCCGAGATGCGGGAAATGCCGCTGACCTGCACTGGCCCCCGCCTCAAGCACCAGAGCCATCTCCAGGGCTGACAAACACAGCGGAATCCAGGCACAGAGGCGCCGCACCTCCTGAGGGCCCTAACTTCCCTTAGATGGAGAGACTGGGGACACCAGGACACCCCCGCCCCTGGGGGGGTTGCTGGATGGTCGGTAAAAGAAAACAAAAAAGGTAAGCCTGACACTCCTCAACCTTGGAGAGAGTGTAGCTCCCTGGTTCCAGGCACATGCTTCCACCATGGCGGAGGAAACACAATAACTGAGGGCATGGTGGAAGAGGAGGGATTTAAAGGCTGCATGTGTTTCCTGTGAAGAAGGCCGAGCTACGCTCTCTCCAAGGTTGTCCTGAAAGGTGAGTTGAGAAAAAAAGTATCTTTGTTTCTGTTATAACATTTTGTAAATAAGTAAGTTTTCTCCTTCACTGATGAGAAGGCACTAATATGCAGCCTTTATGGGCACTGACAGGCACTGATGGGGCTGCACTGATTATCAGTGCAGATCCCCCTGTCAGGAGAGTCACTTATTAGGTCTCCTCTACTCACACGCTGTCAGCATAAATAGAGGAATGCCTATAACCGGCACTTCCTAGTTACGCTGTGATCAGCTGATTGGACACAGCTGATCACATGGTAAAGAACGTACTGTACATCACAGGCTCTTCACCGTGATCAGAGGTGCGGTGTGCCTCTCCCAGGGGCACACACAATCGGCTTGTTCTGAAGGACATCATATGTGGTCCAGTCAGAACAGGAAAGCCACCGCCTGGCCGCCATTTTACTATGAGCCCGGGTGGGATGTGGTTAAAATACCAGGAATTTAATTATTCAGTGTAAATAAGTGAAATGATCAGGACGTGTAAACATAAGAAATACATTTAGGCTCAGTGCACATCTATGAGCTACTGCTGCAATGCATGTACACAGATGAGCGTTTTCCATGTGTTGAATTGGGCAACCTATTCATGTGATTGGGCTGCCTAACGCACATGTACATTTTTTCCCACACACATCACACAAAAATGTATGAGTAACACGTGTTTTTGTGCATGGCAGCACACAAATATGTATGGAGCCTAAATGAAAGAATGTATTTGTGATGATAAAGTAACTATGGATCTAATTTACTCCCCTGAGCCCGTTTGTTCCCACGCCGCAGACGCGCGCACACCCTCTCTGGCCGGGGTCTCAGCTCTTGATTGGATAGATTGATAGCAGCGCAGCCATTGGCTCCCACTGCTGTCAATCAAATCCAATGACGCAGGTGCCAGGGGCGGGGCCGAGACCAGCATTCTGTGTATGCTTCTCCTAGGGGGTTTCCAGATGTGGGGAGGAGCCGTGAGCGCCATTGGGGGACCCCAGAAGGCAAGGATTGGGGCCACTCTGTGCAAAACGAACTGCACAGTGGAGGTAAGTATGATATGTTTGTTATAAAAGAAAAAAAAAAGGGTTTACAACCCCTTTAAGTTAAAGTGTAACTCCACTTTTGTTGAGAAAAAAAAAAAAAAACAACAAACATTCCCCTGTGGGTGATGTACATTGCAAGGATTATAGCAAACATTATTGCAGATTTCTACATTTTGTTATATTGAAGAAATCTCTGTGTGTTTGTCTGTGCCTCTGTCCTGAGTGGGTCTAATGGGAGTGGTTTCATAATTAACTGTCAGGTGTGCAGCTGCAGGGCTCTAATAAGGGAATCTGCTGGACCTGCATCCCTTTAGACATGCTCTTATTGAAAGTATCTCTCCAAAAATGACATTTTTGTTGCAGGGGATGCCTGAAATCTGACTTGTATCTTAGGCAGACTTCAGGGAAAATTGGTGAGCCAATCACAAGCAGGAAATTATGTTTCTTGGGAGTGGTCAGTACACACTCTGTACAGAAAACTCCAGGTAGCCATATTGCAATGCATTCTCAGAAAATTACATTGGCTGTAGATTGAAAAGGAAAGGTCATGTTTAAAGACATTCAATTACAATATGATTAGTGTTGCTACTATATGCGCTATATTATTTTTTCTTTATTTGCTATTTTTTTTCCCCTACGAAAGTGGAGTTAACCTTTAAACCGGCCAAACACCAAACAAAATTCAGAGAGCCATCTGAATTTCGTTTAGTGTGTGGCCATCTCTGCTCAACAGACGTCGATTGTTTGATTGACCTTTGTTGAAGAACATGGAAAATTATACTCGTTCAGCGGGTACAGCCACTCCAATAGCTGCAACTGGCAAAATACAAAACATCTTGGTGGGTGCGATTCCTCCATTCCATTTTTTTCCCCTTACTCTGCTGCCTGGAGGATAAGAAAAAAAAAAAAAAAAAAACAAACAAAAACAACCCTAACAGTATTTATGGCCAGCTTTACTAGTATACATCATGTATACTAGTAATATGAATTATTGGATGTCAAGGGGTATGGGTCATCAATTTTGAGGACAATAAAAGTCAGAGTCTGCATGACTAGAACAGGGGGGGGGGGGGGGGGCAAGAGTAGGTTAGTTAAAGCGGAGTTACACCCGAGAGGATACTTTTTTTTAATACTGTAGCTTACCAATCCCTAGATATGATTGCAGCATTAGTTTTCTTATTTTGTTTTCTTTCTTATATTTTCATCGGGTAAAACAGCCAGCAAATCAGTTCAACAGAACAAGCTCTCCCACACAATGTATCAGTTACAGTGATAAGACAAACCATTTAAAACTAGCAGGGTGCTTACAATGATCAGTTTTTGTTTGTGTGAAACCTTTATCCCATAAAGGGAAAAAACTGTTTGCTGTGACTAATTTTAAATTATTAGCCTGGCTTCAATTTGTTAGGGTATTTAAATATGCTAGTACATTCCCCCCCCCCGACCAGGGACCTCCAAACCGCAGCCCGTGGGTTGGACGTGGCCCTTTGCTTGGGACACCATTATCTTCTGGCCCTTGGGACACCATTATCTTCACTGACACCAAAGACAGAGGAATTTTCCTCCTACTGACATCAACAATGGGGATACGGATACCATAGATACTGATACCATAGATTGGGAACTAATTCTCCCACTGACACCAGTTATGGGTCACTATTCCTGCCACTGGCACCAATTATGGGTCACTATTTCTTCCACTGACACCAGAGATGGGGAACTAATTCCCCCACTGACTCCAATTATGGGGTGCTATTCTTCCCACTGACACCAGTGATGGGGCACTATTTCTTCCACTGATAGAGATGGGGAACTAATTCCCCCACTGGCATCAATGATGGGGCACTATTTTTTCCACTGATACCAGAGATGGGGAACTAATTCTTCCCACTGACATCAATGATGGGGCACTATTTTTTCCACTGATACCAGAGATGGGGAACTAATTCTTCCCACTGGAATCAATGATGGGGCACCATTTCTTCCACTGATACCAGAGATGGGGAACTAATTCTTCCCACTGGAATCAATGATGGGGCACTATTTCTTTCACTGATACCAGAGATGGGGAACTAATTTTCCCACCGACACTAATGATGTCAATTTTTACTCCCACTAACCTCCAAGCCTATGGCATGGTTTCCTCCCAACAATGCCAGGGAATTTTAAACTCCCACTGGCCACAATGTGGCCCCCCTAAAGTTTGAAGGGCAGTAAACTGGCCCTTTGTTTTGATTGTTTGGAAACCCCTGCCCATAACTGACAATGCTGCTGTCCCCTGTGCTATGTCACCCAGAGTGGGGCCATCTAATACAGAAGGAGTGTTATTGGCAAGATCACCAGGTGAAAACAGAGGTAAAAAAAAAATTTAAAAAAATGAATGCAGCCACCACATCTAATTATTGGTAAGTTACAACATATTGTATTTTTGGTTTTGTGTTTAATAAAGCTATAAGCCAACCATGCCATATTTTCTCAAATTTTTGGGGAGCTACCTCCGTGGGTGTAGGTTGAACTTTCTAAATGTAGGACAGAATTAAAAAAGGTGAGTTGTTGCGAGGTTAGGGAGATAGCCAAAGCTGTGCTATTGTTTTCCTAGCCAAGTAAAGAGCTGTAGTAGCTGCAAGTTCTACGTGGAGATAATCAAGAATAACCCCACCTGGGTTCACACTATTGCGAATTCGCATGTCAGGAGATTGTGACCGGCTCTCTATGGAAGCAGTTCACATATCTCCGTTGCGGCTGTGGAGCAAATTGCACAGGAGTCCTGAATTTAGCCCAAAATTGAAACCGAAATCGGACCTTAAACGGTGATCAGGGACGCACCGGACCCCTGCTGCGAGCCGCTCCGTTCCGCAGTGTGAACCCAACCTTAGTCCTGGAGGGCAGTAATAATGGCCTCAGAGCAGAATTTTTTCAAGGCCATCATATTACAGTCCAACTTCAAACTCGAGGATGTCATGTCCACCTCTTCAGTTCATGATGGTGCCTTATGTAACGAATACCTAATAAATGGAAAGGATGAATTAATCATTTGGCCAACAAAAACTCTTCATGGTAATCACATTCACACCATACATGCATGGAAACCACCCAGATTTCACTTGCAGAGACATCAGTTTTCATGTGCCCTGTTCACACCAATGTTGATGTCATGTCAGTCTTTTTCCAGTGCAGAAAACTGCATACATATACAAAAATCCGCACGCGATACCAGTGTTGTGGTGTAGACAGGGCACAATTTTTTAATTTTTTTGTGCCCTTGCAGAAAAACTGATGGTTCTGCACCATGGTGTGAGCAACCACAGTGGGGGAAACTGAGGTCATAGACGAGAAGCGTTTTTGCTTTCTCTACGCGTTGTGGCACCAGCGCTGCCCCAACACATCAATGCCCCGTACACACGATCCGATTATCGGACGAATGATCGGCCGTTTTTTTTTTGCATGCTGATCTCACATCGAATCTGATTTACTAAAGTTTACTAAAGTCACGAAAATTCCCGTACGACAGCAAAAAAAATTGAAAATCGTGCCATCTGGCATCGTACGAAAAAATTTTCCTGCATGTCCGATAGAATAATATCGGATGAACTGCCCTGATCGGCTCTCGAAAGCTCTGTACTAACGATCCGATTTTCGTACGATCGATTCGAATGCGGCATTTTTCGTACGATTTTCGGATCGTTAGTGTGGAAAAGCCTCAAAGTGGTAGTAAACTCAGTTCTCTCACTTGTACCTACAGGCAAGCCTATAGTAAAGCTTAACTGTAGGTACTGTGAATATCTCCTAGGACAGGGATATGCAATTAACGGACCTCCAGCTGTTGCAAAACTACAAGTCCCATCATGCCTCTGCCTCTGGGTGTCATGCTTGTGGCTGTCAGAGTCGAGTTGCAGTTCTGCAACAGCTGGAGGTTCGCTAATTGCATATCCCTGTCCTAGAAGATATTCAAAGTGCATGAAGCCGGTGACGTTACCGACGCATGCACTCTGAAGGTCCGGAATACAGTACCAGACCTTCAGAGCCTGTACCATAAATGGTGGCTCCCGCACATATGAGCGGGAGTGACATCATCACGCCCCCAACCACTCATGTAGCCGGAAGACGCAAACCCAGAAGGAAGACCGGGTGAAGAGGTCAGCCCTCTCAGCAGTGACAGGGATTTATTCTAAGGTAAATCTCTCATATGCGATGCATACTGGCACATTATGACATTGCCTTGCAGGGGATTTTTTTATTTTATCCCCCCGCCCCCCCAACAACTGCAGTGTACAACCACTTTAAGCCCCTGTTCACATTGACTTGTCGCACCCAGCAATGGCACTGTCCAAATCAGGGCAACGCTGACTTTGCGGTGCCTCACTGATTTGAGAAAAGTAGTTCCTGCACTACTTTTGGCAATTTCCGGTGCGACTTGCATAGACATCTGTACATGAAGCCGCACAGATGTCTTCAAAGTCGCACTGACATGCAGGCTTTGAAAGTGCGATTTCAGATGACGTTGCACAAATTTCGGAGTCACATTTAATGTGAACAAGGGCTTAAACACCTAACCCATGTATCGTACTACACGAAAATATATGAATAACGAAATTCAATCTGCAAAAATTATAGATAAGTACTGAGCTCTGCCAACCAGATTTACTACATATTGACCGATGAATGAATGTACAGCATCCAAGAGGTGTGTCCATATTTTTACAATAACCATGTACTATCTGAGTTCATACAGAAGACGTCATTATTACCACTTAGGAGAACAGCCAATGCAATATATCAGTATTATTAAGGCCTCGTTCACAGGGGGTGTATAGGGGCGTATAGGGGCGTGGGGGTGTTCCATGCAGAAGTCCCATTGCTGTCAATCAGGACATCAATCTGACATGGGCACAGGTATGTGGATTCATAGGCACCATGTGAATGAGCCCTAAATTTGCACATTTAAAACTAGCAAACGTTTTTAAAACAGAAAAGAATCATTTCTGAATTGAAAGCAGAATAGAAATCACCAACCACTTCCATCTACAAGAAGACCAACATGGCCTCTTAGGACTGGTGAAGCCTTCCCTGAACACTACAGTATACCCGACATCAATGCCCCACATCCACTGGCAGGCCTAGGTAAGTGCAATTCCACTGTATGGGGAGAAGGCTTTATAGGAACACATCTCTCTGTATATTGGGGCAGATTTACTAAAACCGGACAGTGAAAAATCTGGTGCAGCTCTGCATAGAAACCAATCAGCTTCCAGGTTTTATTGTCAAAGCCTAATTGAATATATATATATATATATATATATATATATATATATATATATATATATATATATATATATATATATATATATATATATATATATATATATATATATTTTCAATTAAGCTTTGACAATAAAACCTGGAAGCTGATTGGTTTCTATGCAGAGCTGCACCAGATTTTGCGCACTCCAGTTTTAGTAAACCTCCATTGTGTTTTTTAAGCTCACCATACAATCTTCATTAGATCGACCATCAACTATGTAGTGCAAAAGCCTGCCAGATTGAATAGATGTGCCCCTTTATTATATCGTTTTGTGAAATCTAAAAGGAGATTGTATAGTGTATGGCCACATTTAGGCCCCTTTCACACAACTGGTTCCATTCAGGTCCGCCTGTCAGTTTTTCAAGCGGAGCGGATCAGAAGGTCCAGTCACCTCTATGGACCGGTGGTGTAAACTGACTTTTTACACCCGCCTATGTCAGATCCAGTCCACTAAAAACAAAATAGAAGAGGATCCGTTCCCCGTGTAGGCAGATTGGATGGAAAGGCAGTCAGGTGTAATAGGACAGTAACGTCCATTTACACCCAGCCACCCATAACTGAGCATACACAGATCTGTCGGCTCTGCTCCTATCAGCAGGAGGTCTGTGAGTCAATCCCCTGCTGATTGGAACGCAGTCTGCCCCATGTGAAGGGGGCCTTAGGGGCCATACACACTATACAATCTTCTTCAAATTTACCAAAACCATATAATATGAGGTCAAACCTCAACACTTTCAATTTGTATGCAATCAGGCAGGCCCTTACACTACATGGTTTTGGTAAATCTAATGGAAATCAAACAACAAAAGTTGTATAGGGTGTATCCAGCTTTAAGCCTTATACAACTTTTGTTGTTCGATTTCCGTCAGATTTACCTTCAACTATGTAGTGCAAGGGCCTGCCTGATTGCATACAAATTGAAAGTGTTGAGGTTTGCCCTCATATTATATGGTTTTGGTAAATCTGAAGAAAATTGTATAGTGTGTATCAAGCTTTAGGATCACCATACAATCAACTTTCGCTTTCCCAAAACCAATGTAATATGGAGGACTTACCTAATCTGTCCAAATCAGACAGACCCTGCAGTACACAGTTGTTGGTTGATGCTTAAGGTGGCCATACATTGTACAGAGATCTACAATCTGATTGTATAACCTCTTTAGATTTACTAAAACAATATAATATAAAAGACATACCTAAACAATGCATTCAATTAGTATCCAATCAGGGAGGCCCTTGCACTACATTGGTGATGCTAGGGCTAAAGGAGATTGTACAGCGTTTGGTCAGCTTTAGGGTCACCATGTTACAATTTGATTGTACAATCGTCTTTTTAAATTGACCAAAATGATGTAATATGAGGGCATATATAAACCGTTCATACAGTTTATAATCAATGCACAGGCCCTTATAGTACATAGTTAATGGAAAATCTAAAGGAGATTGTAACACGTGTGGTGGCCTTTCCATGGACTTTATGCATTACCACTAAACACTATAAAATGTGCATCTCCATAAAATCACATCAAAGATGAAGGAAACTTTTTTGTTTATTTTTATACTGTACCTAAATCATCCAGGTGCGATTGTGACCTTAGTAAGGATTGGTTCACATCTGTTATTTTGCATTAAAATCCATTAAAGTGTGTTTTCCAAAAAAAAAAAAAAAAATAGCATTGAAAAAACGCTGCACAAATACCATGTGACATAAAAAAATTGCAACAAACACCATTTTATTCTCTAGGGCCTCTGCTAAAAAATAAAATACATCTTTTATTTTACTTTTTTATTTAGCAGAGGCCCTGGAGAATAAAATGGTGGTCAATGCAATATATAAGTAATTTTCTAGCAAAAAAAAAAGTCTCTTTTGTAGGTGCTTTTTGACCAAAGGAATCCATTAATGCTCAAACACTTAAAGCGTCTAAACGTGTCTGCAAAATGCTTGTTTTTTTTTTTTTTAGGCAGCTTTTCTCCTGCCAGGAGTTGTGGCATTCAGAGGGGATGAACTGACGCCCTGTGTGCACGAGGCCTTAAATTTGTGTCCAGTGCATGACCACTGAACTCTAATGTGCGTTTTCATGAGGCCTTAGGTTGGCACTGGGTGTGTTACTACTAAGGATGAGCTCAGGCGTGTTCGCAACTAGCACATGCAGAGCCCGCCAGGAAGTTGGCACTGCACAGCGCTAATCACAGGCAGTGATACATTCCTCGATCTCTGCAGCCGTGCATCGGGACAATGTCTCACTGCTTGTGATTAGCGCTGTGCAGTGCCAACTTCCTGGCGGGCTCTGCATGTGCGGGTTGCGAACACGCCTGAGCTCATCCTTAGTTACTACCACACTCTTTATAATGCACGTTTTCATGAGGCCTTAGGTTGGCGTTGGTTACATTATCACTAATCACTTCATAACGCACGTTTCTATGGGGCCTTAGCCTGGCGTTGATTACGTTACCACTAATCACTTCATAACGCACGTTTCCTTGGGGTCTCAGCCTGGCGTTGGTTATGTTACCACTAATCACTTCATAACACACGTTTCTATGGGGCCTTAGCCTGGCGTTGGTTACATTATCACTATTCACTTCATAAAGCACGTTTCTATGGGGCCTTAGCCTGGCGTTGGTTACATTATCACTATTCACTTCATAAAGCACGTTTCTATGGGGCCTTAGCTTGGCGTTTGTTATGTTACCACTAATCACTTCATAACGCACGTTTCTATGGGGCCTTAGCCTGGCGTTTGTTATGTTACCACTAATCACTTCATAACGCACGTTTCTATGGGGCCTTAGCCTGGCGTTTGTTATGTTACCACTAGAGGTTGACCGATATATCGGCCAATATTTGGCTTTTTTTACTTAATTGGCATCAGCCGATTGTGTCAGCGGGACTTGCAAATGACTTCTGTAATATAAGTCAATGCAAGTTGTCTGAAGTTTTCTTCTCTCCTCCTCTGGGCAGCCTGCCAAGTCTGATAAGAAGAAACATTTGTATCTCTTTCAGGTTCTTTTATCAATAGACTGAACTCCATGGAGAAGTTCTCAGTTGCAAGGGTCTCAAACTGGCGGCCCTCCAGCTGTTGCAAAACTACAAGTCCCATGAGGCATTGCAAGGCTGACAGTTAAAAGCAAGACTTCCCACAGGCAGAGGCATGATGGGACTTGTAGTTTCGTAACAGCTGGAGGGCCACCAGTTTGAGACCCCTGATTTTAATTTTTTGACTAAATCTTTTCTGACATTTGTTGCTTACAAGTAAAAATCCTGTATTTTCTGCTAGAAAATCACTTAGAACCCCCAAACATTATATATATTTTTTTTAGCAGAGACCCTAGGGAATAAAATAGCGGTTGTTGCAATATTTTATGTCACACGGTATTTGCGCAGCGGTCTTTCAAACGCAATTTTTTTTTTTTTTAAATACACTAATGAAATAATAAAAAAAAAAAAAAAAAAAAAAAAAAGCAGTAAAGTTAGCCCATTTTTTTTCGTCCAAAAGTTTTGATTACCTGTTTTTATGTATTTAATATTTAAGATATAGTTTTTTTTTTAATCTAAATTATACATACAAGTGAACTGATTGGAGGTTTGTTTTGTTTAATAAATGTTTAAATATAAAAATTTTTCTGTATCACTTATTACTTCAGGCTGCTTTCACACTGGAGCGGGCATGCGTTGACGGTAAAACGCTGTTAGTTTTAGCGGCGCTTTACTGTCATTTTAGCGGCGCTATTCGGCTGCTAGCGGGGCACTTATAACCCAGCTAGCGGCCAAGGAAGGGGTTAATTGCGCCCATTCAGCGCTGCTGCCGAAACGCTTTGTAGGCGCTTCGGCAGCGGTGCGCATTCATTTCAATGGGCGTGGAGTGGTGGAGGAGGGGTATACACCGCTCCAAAGATGCTGCTTGCAGGACTTTTTTTTAACATCCTGCCAGCGCATCGCCTCAGTGTGAAAGCACTCGGGCTTTCACATAGACTGCAGGGGAGCCGTTTTACAGGCGCTATTTTTAGCCCAAAAGCGCCTGAAAAACGCCCCAGTGTGAAAGGGGTCTAACTGCTAGATTTTATGAGATGAAGGGAAAAAAAGAAAAAAAAAAAAATCGGCCTAATATATCGGCCCAAAAAAAAATCGGCATCATATATCGGCCATCGGCCACCGCGATTTCTAAATATCGGCTTTGGCATCGGCCAGAGAAAAACCCATATCGGTCAACCTCTAGTTACCACTAATCACTTCATAATGCACATTTATATGGGGCCTTAGCCTGGCGTTGGTTACATTACCACTAATCACTTCATAACGCACGTTTCTATGGGGCCTTAGCCTGGCGTTGGTTATGTTACCACTAATCACTTCATAACCCACGTTTCTATGGGGCCTTAGCCTGGCGTTGGTTATGTTACCACTAATCACTTCATAACCCACGTTTCTATGGGGCCTTAGCCTGGCGTTGGTTATGTTACCACTAATCACTTCATAACGCACGTTTCTATGGGGCCTTAGCCTGGCGTTGGTTATGTTACCACTAATCACTTCATAACCCACGTTTCTATGGGGCCTTAGCCTGGCGTTGGTTACGTTACCACTAATCACTTCATAACGCACGTTTCTATGGGGCCTTAGCCTGGCGTTGGTTATGTTACCACTAATCACTTCATAACGCACGTTTCTATGGGGCCTTAGCCTGGCGTTGGTTATGTTACCACTAATCACTTCATAACGCACGTTTCTATGGGGCCTTAGCCTGGCGTTGGTTATGTTACCACTAATCACTTCATAACGCACGTTTCTATGGGGCCTTAGCCTGGCGTTGGTTATGTTACCACTAATCACTTCATAACGCACGTTTCTATGGGGCCTTAGCCTGGCGTTGGTTACGTTACCACTAATCACTTCATAACGCACGTTTCTATGGGGCCTTAGCCTGGCGTTGGTTATGTTACCACTAATCACTTCATAACCCACGTTTCTATGGGGCCTTAGCCTGGCGTTGGTTATGTTACCACTAATCACTTCATAACCCACGTTTCTATGGGGCCTTAGCCTGGCGTTGGTTATGTTACCACTAATCACTTCATAACCCACGTTTCTATGGGGCCTTAGCCTGGCGTTGGTTATGTTACCACTAATCACTTCATAACCCACGTTTCTATGGGGCCTTAGCCTGGCGTTGGTTATATTACCACTAATCACTTCATAACCCACGTTTCTATGGGGCCTTAGCCTGGCGTTGGTTATGTTACCACTAATCACTTCATAACGCACGTTTCTATGGGGCCTTAGCCTGGCGTTGGTTATGTTACCACTAATCACTTCATAACCCACGTTTCTATGGGGCCTTAGCCTGGCGTTGGTTACGTTACCACTAATCACTTCATAACCCACGTTTCTATGGGGCCTTAGCCTGGCGTTTGTTATGTTACCACTAATCACTTCATAACCCACGTTTCTATGGGGCCTTAGCCTGGCGTTGGTTACGTTACCACTAATCACTTCATAACGCACGTTTCTATGGGGCCTTAGCCTGGCGTTGGTTACGTTACCACTAATCACTTCATAACGCACATTTATATGGGGTCCTAGCTTGGCATTGGTTACTCTACCACCAGGGGTGGACTGACCATTGAGCCACTCGGGCACTGCCCGAGGGCCCTGGGCCACTAGGGGGCCCCATCATTGTTGCCAGCCTCAGTAAAACCAGGGACAGTATGTATAAATCTGTGTTTTTTTTTACATCTTTCTATGTATACTGTGTGTACATGTATGTGTATACAGTGTGATTGTATACTGTGTGTGTGTATACTGTGTGGCCCCATAATCTCTGATTGCCTGGGGGCCCCATAATCTCCTATTGCCCCATGAGTTATCAGTCCGCCCCTGGCTACCACTAATCACTTCATAACACACGTTTCTATGGGGCCTTAGCCTGGCGTTGGTTACGTTACCACTAATCACTTCATAACGCACGTTTCTATGGGGCCTTAGCCTGGCGTTGGTTACGTTAGCACTAATCACTTCATAACGCACGTTTCTATGGGGCCTTAGCCTGGCGTTGGTTACGTTAGCACTAATCACTTCATAACGCACGTTTCTATGGGGCCTTAGCCTGGCGTTGGTTACGTTAGCACTAATCACTTCATAACGCACGTTTCTATGGGGCCTTAGCCTGGCGTTGGTTACGTTACCACTAATCACTTCATAACGCACGTTTCTATGGGGCCTTAGCCTGGCGTTGGTTACGTTAGCACTAATCACTTCATAACGCACGTTTTCATGAAAGCGCATGAAAAATGCAGCAGGCAGGACTTTGTTTGCAGGTGTGAATGAGGCCTCACTGCTGGAAAGTGACAAATAAACAGATCAGAATGTACAGACAATATAAACTGGAGAACATGAGAAATAAGAATATAGTACCAATAATAAATAGAAGGGATTGGAGCAGCCTGTACCCAGATCTCCTATAGGAGCCCACACTACCTCCATCAGAGGTGACAGAGATGCTCCATGGAGAGCGCACACACACAGATCCCGACCATAGAGATCCGAGTCATCACAATAGATGCACCTACCGTACAGGAGCCCCATCCATCCTCGGGGAGGATCTGCTTGTTGCAGGGGAGATCAGGATGTCTTGCAGCAGGGAAGAAGCTGCCACTCCTTGCAGGTTGATGATGCGTTCCTCTCAGCTACATACAGCTCCAGCACAGATTCCTGCTCCGCCCCCTCCTGTGACATCACAGTCCCCGCCTCCTCCTTGCTCAATGTCGGTGTAGTGAGCAATGAGGTCAGAGGCTGGCTTGTGTCTCCGTTGGCGAGGACTGACAGCTGTGATCTCTGTCATCAATGCACAGCACAGGCATCTTATGTAAACAGATCAGCCATCACTGGAACTTCATTGTCTGCACTCACAAGTCACAGACATCGCACAACAGGATCTTTATCTGTCACAAAATGACAGGCACATGGTCACCTGACCTTTACCCCTAGACATACAATCCATGGTGCATACATATATGACATATACATAGATCACATACATACTGTATATTTGTACACTCACAGGTTCCTGTTTGGAATCAGTCACATAAGAATCTAAAAGGGCTTGTTCACACTGGCGGTTGGGGGGGGGGGGGGGCGGAAAACCCTGCAGTTGAGCCGCACATTTACATCTCCCCCTTTAGCAAGAAAAGGCGTCAGCCAGAGGTGTATACATACCACAGCTGTAATGCTTTGACCCACAACCGCTTTCAGCAGGCGTAAAACATGACCCGTTCAGGTGAATGGCAACACTGTGAAAGTGCCCCGCCACCACGTGCAATGCTTGGTGATTGGGGACACTGTGACCGGCTGCACAATTAGGGCTCATTTATACATGAGGTTGGGGGGCAGTAAAACCTTGCAGGTCAAGCTGCACTCTCCCCCTTTAGATGCAATGTCCAGGGGTGTACACATGCCATGAAGGGCCGGTGCTACCACTAGGCAAACTAGGCTGCCGCTTAGGGTGCACTGCTGCCTAGGGGCCATATATGCAGGCTGCAGCATGTGACTAACTCAGTCTCAGGCAGCTGCTTCGTCTGGCCGGTAGTGTAATTAGAGTTACAGCGCTAAAGGAAGCAGAGACGATGCTTCCTGTATAGCGCTGCCTCCCGTCACATGGGCAGGGCAAAGGGGGTGGTGTCAGGGGTGAAGCCAATGGGGGTGGCAAAATTAGGTTTCTCCTAGGGCAGTGATGACGAACCTTGGCACCCCAGATGTTTTGCAACTACATTTCCCATGATGCTCATCTACACTGCTGAGTGCATGAGGATCATGGGAAATGTAGTTCCAAAACATCTGGGGTGCCAAGGTTCGAAATCACTGTCCTAGGGTGTCAAAAATCCTTGCACCAGCCCTGATGTCATGGCTGCAAAGCTTTGCTAGCTGTGTTAGGAATTATACCACCAGTCGCTTTTGGCAGGCGTAGTGCCCTCCAATTATGACCCATTCAGGTGAAAGGGGGCGCTTGTGCCGAGTTCAAGGGTTAAAGCAGGCAATACAACACCTCCTCACCACCTGTCAAATGCTTTCTAAAGAATGATCCGAGCATAGATCACTCTTCAGAGTGTGTGAATAAGGCCCCCAGCTGGGAGTGGTGCGATGGTGATTGGGGATACTGTGACAGGATGCACTGGTCTGGTGACACTACTGCTGTGGTGGTGATCATGTACAATGGCTGGCTGCTCTGATGACACTGGCATATGTCATTGTAGCCAAGCCATTGCCTCTGATCACGGCCATAGTAGTGCAATTTCACCATAGTGACATAGTGACACTGCACTTGCTCTGCTGACAGTATGCAAATTATATATATATAGCTCCCAACTGTTCCTGATTTGGAGGGACTGTCCCTGATTTGGAGCAATGTCCCTCTGTCCCTCATTCCCCCTCATTTGTCCCTCATTTTAGTCTGATCTATATAGTTGTATATAAAATGCACTTTTTATCTATTAATAAGTGTTTCCCAGTGCTAAACCTTTCAGCTGATTTCTAAATTGCTGCATTTGTAAATTCCAAAAGCCAATATAAAGGAATAGTAGTGGTAAAAAAAGCACTTGTGGGTTTAACCAATCTTGTTTTTTGTACAATTCCCCTTTAAGGGGGCGTGGCAAGGGGTGTGTCCTATGTCTGCATACTTTTGCTGATAGGTGTCCCTCATTCCCATCTCAAAAAGTTGGGAGGTATGTATATATATATATATATAGTATCTCACAAAATTGAGTACACCCCTCACATTTCTGTAAATATTTTATTCTATCTTTTCTTGTGACAACACTGAAGAAATTACACTTTTCTACAATGTAAAGTAGTGAGTGTACAGCTTGTATAACAGTGTTAATTTGCTGACCCCTCAAAATAACTCAACACACAGCCGTTAACCACTTCAGCCCCAGAAGATTTTACCCCCTTCCTGACCAGAGCACTCTTTACAATTTGGACTGTGCTGCTTTAAATGGTAATTGCGCGGTCATGCAATGCTGTACCCAAACAAAATTGTCCTTTTCTTCCCACAAATAAAGCTTTCTTTTGGTGGTATTCGATCACCTCTGCGGTTTTTCCTTTTTGCGATTTAAACGATAAAAAGACCTGAAAACTTTGAAAAAAAATATTTTCTACTTTGTTACAAAAAAATACAATAAACTCAATTTCAGTCATACATTTAGGCCAAAATGCATTCAGCCACAAGCGCAATACCCCCCCATTTACCCCATTTTGGAAAGTAGACACCCCAAGGAATTTGCTGAGAGGCTTTTTGAGCCCATTGAATGTTTTATTTTTTGTCACAAGTGATTGAAAAATTACAAAAAATAAAAAACAAAGTTGTCACCAAATGATATATTGCTCATATGTGCCATGTTTATATGTGATACTACACCCCAAAATACATTTTGCTGCTTCTCCTGAGTACGGGGATACCACATGTGTGGGACTTTTTGAGAGCCTAGCTGCATACAGGTCCCCGAAATCCAAGCACCGCCTTCAGGATTTCTCAGGGTGTAAATTTTTGATTTCACTCTTCACTACCTATCACAGTTACGCAGGGCATGAAATGCCAAGATAGCACAACCCCCCCCCCCCCCCAAATGACCCCATTTTGGAAAGTAGACACCCCAAGCTATTTGCTGAGAGGCATGTTGAGTCCATGGAATATTTTATATTTCTGCACAAGTTTCGGGAAAATTAAAAATATATATATATTTTATTTTTTCCACAAAGTTGTCACTAAATGATATAGTGCTCACACATGCCATGGTTATATGGGACTGCTTGGAATTACTTGCTCATCTGCACTGCCATGACCTGGTGAACATTCCAACCCACCTGGCACTCTGAGTTCCGACATCCATATACCACTATGGAGTAATAAATCAGACAACTCTGTGCATTTATATTCTGAAAATATTTACTAGAACCAATCAAAAAGATATTGTCACAAAGAGGAGGTAATAGATCCGCTGAGTTTCTGGCAACAGCGCCGACTCAGCAAAGGAATTCATCCGAATGACACAAGGCAAAATATTAACAGATAAAACAGTGGATTATGTACACTTCCTCAAAGAAATAATGCTAACTCCTGCAGCTAGGCTCCCAAAAAGTCCCACACATGTGGTCTCTCCGTACTCAGGAGAAGTAGCAGAATGTATTTTGGAGTGTAATTTTACATATGCCCATGCCATGTGTGAGCAATATATCATTTATTGACAACTTTGTGTTAAAAGAAAAAAAAAATTGTCATTTTCACGAAACTTGTGGCAAAACAAATTATTGCATGGACTCAACATGCCTATCAGCAAATAGCTTGGGGTGTCAACTTTCCAAAAAGGGGTCATTTGGGAGGGGGGGGGGGTTTGAACTGTCCTGGCATTTTATGAACAACATTAGAAGCTTATGTCACACATTACCTCTTTAATACAAAACCCTTTCTGACATTGAAAATAGTTTGTAATTGACATGTTGCTATTTTTGAGATTTCCTCCTTTCAGAGGGAATTGCATAGTAGTTGACATTTATCTATTCATTCCTTAGTACTCTCTTGCAATATACTCCTGATGAGTGGCTGAAATGCCACGAAACGCACTGAGTTTCGATAATGAATGCCAAGACATACCTGGTTCTAATCTTGCGTTTCTTTATGTATCATCTGTATTATTTGATGTTTGAGTCATTTATGAATTCATTTTATCAATTATTTTGATATTTTATCAATCATGTCTATATGATGATCTGTAATAATTGATTTGTTTTGTGTCCCATATGCCAATCATGTTTTTTGATTATGTGTACCCCATGTAATAAGTATTTTATGCCTAAATGTTTTCCCATGATTTGGCATGTTCAAATAGGATTCTGACAATAAAATTTACCATTCTCATTTAAAATCAGCATCATTATTCATTTTTTTTTAACAAAACAAGGGTGCTTTATTATTGTCAAAACAAATAAGATAGAACATACAGATTAGCTTGAAACAAAACCTTACAAAATGCTTGGATACCATACAGAAGGTAAGGACAGACACAACCGTAATTAGCAGAGTAATTGATTAAGTACACGTTTGCAATCAGAAATAAACAGCTACAGGATTGAACAGGAGAAGAGATTTGTAGCTAGTAAACATATACATACCCATACCCCACCCTTCTAGTCTACGTGCTCGCCTATGGGGCCCACACCCTGTTATATTTCCATTGGCATCCTTTATTAATGTAGGTTAATCTATACATGGGTAGGGCTGCATCTATCGAAGCTTCCCAGGAGGAGAGAGAAGGGGGGGCCACGGATATCAGGAGAATCTCCTTCTTTGCATAAAACAGGAGGTAGGATATCAGCAGTTTCAAGTGGTGGGAACGTTGCGCATCATCATGGACCCCCAGCAGTGCCAACTCAGGTGTAACTGAAAGGGACAACTGTAACCTAAGATTTATTTCGCTAAAGACCTCTGACCAAAAAGCTGTTATACTCGGGCATTCCCAGAACATATGCAGGAAAGACCTGACTTGTGTCCTGCATTTGGGGCATATCGGGTCTCGGTCCGGAAAAATACGATGTAGTTTCTGAGGAGTGTAGTATACCTTAAAGTTGGGCAAGGCCAGGCCCCCCAGGCGAGCCGGATCCGGAAGCCACAGGGTAGAGCATGCCAGTCTGGGGACGCCTCCACACCAGAGGAAGGACCCCACACATTGTTCAATTTCTCTAAAAAAGGAAACCGGGACCCATATCGGACAGTTCCTAAAAAAATAGTTGAATTTGGGCAGGAAGATCACTTTAAGGAGATTTATCCATCCCAGTAAATTGAGTGGCAGGTGGGACCAGGAGTTCATTTAGCTTTCAGAGCTGTCAACAGGAGGAGAAGGTTCTTATTCATGTAGTCAGCGGGGCGTTGTGTCACTATTACCCCCAAATACCAGAATTCCTCTACCCACCGCAAGGGGGAGGAGGCAGCAGTCTTTACCACATTTGCATCTATGGGGAATAGGACCAGCTTGGACCAATTTATCCTAATACCTGAGAAGGCACCAAATTAATCAAAAATACGAAGAGCGGCTAATAATGAGGGGCCAGTGTCATTAAGATACAGCAATGCATCGTCCGCATACAAGGACAGCTGCAACTTTCCCAGCCGAAGGCACATAACGTCCGGAGCAGAACTGATCAAAGTGGCCAGGGGCTCCAGTGCCAGGGCAAACAGACTGGGGAAGAGCGGGTATCTCTGCCACGTACCGCGAAATAGGGTAAAAGGGGTAGAAAGCCAGTTGTTAGTACGGACCCTCGCTCTAGGGGCATTGTACAGTAGTTTGATTCCGTGGATAAATTTGGGGCCGAACCCAAATCGCGAAGGACTTCCCAAAGGTACACCCACTCTACGGAGTCAAATGCCTTTTCGGCATCTAGTGAGGCGATAACTCTAGAGCCCCGATTGTCATGGGGAACAGTCAGGTTTAGATAAAGTCGCCTGATGTTTATGTTAAAGATAAAAA
The DNA here is from genome assembly GCA_037952925.1 of Lithobates clamitans. Taxonomy (NCBI): domain Eukaryota; kingdom Metazoa; phylum Chordata; class Amphibia; order Anura; family Ranidae; genus Lithobates; species Lithobates clamitans. The sequence continues at coordinate 6,818,041 of JBBGZY010000498.1, forward strand.
CAATGTGTCTGCGCTAGAAAAAATCACTACAATCAAAATGCAGTATTAATAAACATAAACAACGTGGGTGTTGATATAAATGTGCATGCGTAAAAATACCCCTAGGTGCTGGAGTGTAAAGTGCACAGTGCTATATAAAACATAAAATGTGAGTAATCAAATAAAACAACATATCATTTAGAAAATAAATCAAATAAAATGCAGGAGGATATAACAAATGGTGAGTAAAATAAAGGGGAGGGGCCTGGACGGAGCTGTCAGCAGAGAGAGAGAAGGAGATTTTTCGTTACACACACCACACCGCACGCCACACCGAGAGATTGACCGTTCTGTGCTTGTTAAGGATGGTGCACTCACGCACCCATAATATGTGAGTACCCCAGCAAGGGGAGTTAAATATTTGATTAAAATCCTTTATACCTACAATATTGCGCTATGGAGTTTTTTTCTTTTGCATAAACCATCTGCATTTGAGAACATTGGAAGTTTGCACAGCTGGTTCCTAATGAGCACAGGAGTGGCTCCAAGGCTTTGTTTGACATAGTTTAATCGCTGTGTCACACACAGGAAGGTGAGCATATACACCTGTGGGGGCGGCTGGAAGACACCATAGCATGTTTCTTGGTGACACACTTTGGAAGATAGGATATGTGAAATTCACTAAATCTTTGGACTAATTTATTTGGGCACTTTTATATCATTGGATATACACGGTTTTGGACTTTATTTTACTCACCATTTGTTATATCCTCCTGCATTTTATTTGATTTATTTTCTAAATGATATGTGGTTTTATTTGATTACTCACATTTTATGTTTTATATAGCACTGTGCACTTTACACTCCAGCACCTAGGGGTATTTTTACGCATGCACATTTATATCAACACCCACGTTGTTTATGTTTATTAATACTGCATTTTGATTGTAGTGATTTTTTCTAGCGCAGACACATTGTTTTTATCTTTAATACTTTGCACGAATATGGAACGTGACTGAGTGTTTGCAGCTGGTCTCCGCTTTTTACTCATCATTTTGTAGGCATTTATCCGTAAGTGGCTCGCAGGGTTTTGCATACTATTGATGTTTATGTTGGTTCCCTTCCCCGGCATAAAGCCAGTCTGGTCAACATCAACCAGGTCCTCAATGACTTGGGATAACCGACTAGCTAGGACTTTTGCAAAGATTTTGACATCCACATTTAGTAAGGATATTGGTCTATACGCCGCACAGTCCTGCGGGTCCTTGCCGGCTTTGGGAACCAGCACAATCACAGCTTCATTCAAAGTGTCAGGCAACTCCTCCAGGGAACCATAGTCTGAGATAAGGGCAGTCAATTTAGGTGCAAGAATTTCCATGAAACTGCTATAAAAGCCATCTGTTCCTGGGGCCTTACCACTCTTCAACCGTCTCATGGCCAATTGTACCTCCTCCAGGGTGATATCCGTGTCCAATCTCTCCCTATCCTCTACCGCCAACGTTGGAAAGGAAATAGGATCAAGGAAAGCGGAAAGATTGGAGGGCGAGAAATCAGCCTGGTAGGAGTATAGGTCCTGGAAGAATTGTAGAAAACGAGCATTAATTTGGTCAGGCGCTGTCACTATGTGATCGTCCTTGTCCCCAACACAGCCAATAGGGGTGGCCGGAATGTCTCCTTTCGCCAACCAGGCCAGCAGTTTCCCATTCTTCCCCGCAAATTCAAACACTTTTTGGGCCGAGTGTAGAAGGGCCTTATCAGTCTGGGCCACTCTGAGAGTGGACAATTCCCGAAGAGCCCGCTGCCACATCTTATACCGGTCCAGATCTGGGGCCTGTACGTAGGCTGCCTCTAACCTAGTCACCCTCCCCTCCATCTCCTCCAGGGATAGGGAAGCCTGCCTCCGGAGGCGTGTAATGCTAGAGATGTATTCCCCCTCGCCCATGATTTAAATGAATCCCACAGCATAGGTGGGGAGGTAGTATCTCGGTTGTCTGTCCAGTAGTTACAAATAGAGGCCGCCAATGGCTCTTGCAGTCTTTCGTCGTTTACCCAAAATCTGGACAGTCTCCGCAATCTAGACTCAGGGGGAACAGTCAGAGCAAGGGAGAGGCATATCGGGGCATGATCCGAGATTCCCTGGGAAGCATAGACATGTCCTTGACATACCTTAAAGCAGTCCTGGACGTAAAAACTAGGTCTATCCTAGATAGGGTCTTATGAGTAGCTGAATGACAGGTGAACTCTCTCGTGCTCGGGTGTATATGCCTCCAGACATCCATAAGGGCATAAGTATCCACCCACAGTCGGAGGTCAGGAGGGTACTAGGAGGTCACGGTCCGAGGAGTGCAACCTATCAAGGGCCACACACAGGACCATATTGAAATCCCCCATAAAATAAATCAGGTCACTGTCTAATTGAACCACTAGTTGCATAATTTAGTGTAGAATCTGGACCGAGGTGGAAGGAGGAATATATACCCCCACCAATAACACTGTGTTGTCATAGATATGGGTGTGAATGACCACATATCTACCATCTGGATCTGTTTTCACCTCAATGAGTCGAAATGGCAGGGTTTTCCTCACTAGGATGCTGACCCCACGGGCATATGCAGAGAATGTAGTGTGGTAGTGGAGGCCCACGCACGCTTTTTTTAGGCAGGTAGTTTTAGGGGTTTGTAGATGTGTCTCCTGTAAAACGCAGATATGTAGATTATGTTTTTGAACACCAGGGATCACTTAACAGCTGAGTTCAGGACCCTGACGTTCCAGGAGATCACCCTAAACTGAGACATTTGAAAAATGAGGCGGCATCACAGGATGAGAAACCTGCCCGCAGGGGCAGCAACCCATCCTTCAAGGAGGTGAAATCAAGTATATACTCAAGCACACTGCAGATCAACACATTAGTATAACATTTAACCAATCCAATGTCTGAGGACAGAGCATAGAGACAGAACAAAGCACCTTGAAAACTTATGTACCTAAACTTACCCGTAACCCCAACACTTACCCCCACCCCAACCAAGGAATGCTTATACCCACAACCATAGAACACCCAATGATGAGAGGCGTGGACCAGTGGGTGCAGTTTGTAGTGGATTAGTCCGCCAGCTGAAAACAAAGGGGAGAGAGGAGTCTCCTTGTATCAGGATTGTGAGAAAAAAGTATAATTCAGGCTGTCCCTGCAGTAAGAAAAATAGACAGTTTCGCAGGACAGGATCAGTAAGACACATTAAGTGCAATAAACCCTTGCTGGATGAGAGGCCAGTTCCCCATAACACAGGAAACATTTCTCAGCAACCCCAATAATTGTCCCCAACACAACCTGTAGTGGAGAGAAAAATTAAGTATTCATTGTCCCTGGGGATTGATAACATCAGCAGTTACTCATGTGACCACTAGAGTCCGCCAGTGGCCCTCCTTCCCTCAGAACACAAGTCCTGCAATAATGCCCATCAGGTGTATGATGTGAATTCGCTCAGAAGCAGAGCACTGGGGTCTGCAATATTGAAGCAAATAAGGCAGAGAAGGTGTCAAATAAAATGAAGAAAAAAGTTTACAATCTATAACACACCTGGCCTAGCCAGGGGCACATATCTTTGGTATGTTACTTAACATAAAAACAGGGCACGCACAACAGGTGCATAGTTACAACTTGCTGAAACTCCAATGCAAATAGAGCAACAACTAACATGCTGTAAGCAGCAGCAACCAGTGAAGAACAAAGCAGTGAGGAATCTTATCTCTCAGCGATGTGGAGGCAGCGAATCCAACCAGGTAGATGCATCTGTAGGTGATGTGAAAAATCTGGTGGTCTCCCCATCTTAGACCCTTAGCTGGGCTGGAAACAGGAAACTGTACCGGATTCCATGTGTACGCATAGCCGGCTTGACATGATCAAACGATCGCCTTAGCTTTTGGGTATCCACCGAATAATCAGGAAAAATTAGAAGCTTGGTGTTTTGGTACTGACCACTCCCCAAAATCATCATTTCCTGCTTATGTGATTGGCAACTGATTTTCCCAGAAGTCTGCCTAAGATACAAGTCAGAATTCAGGCATCCCCTGCAATAAAAATTAAATTTTTGGAGAGATACATTCAATAGGAGTACGTCTAAAGGGATGCAGGCCCAGCAGATTTCCTCATTAGTGCCCTGCAGCAGCACACCTGACAGTTAATTATGAAACCACTCCTATTAGATGCACAGAGGCACAGACAAACACACATGGATTTCTTCAGAATAACAAAAGGTAGGAATCTGCAACAAAGGTTGTTATAATCCTTGCAATGTACATAGATCACCCAGGGGTAATGTTTTTTTCTCAACAAAAGTGGAGTCACGCTTTAATGCATAGAATGCATTAAGATTAAAAAAAACCTTCTGCCTTTACAACTCCTTTAAAAGGTTTCACATATTGTATTCGTAACAATCATAAAATTGGTTAAAAACACTCAAGCGGCTTAATGCTTAGAGACAACATCTACACCATGTATGACGTTGAGTCCAACATGATATTGTAAGTCCAAGTAGTGTAATAAATGTGGAAAACACATAATAAATTACACCAATCAAAAAATGTAGCCAGGCATGAATCATAATCACAAATATGTCTGCATTTGTTATACACTCAGGATTTTGGTGAATGCTGATGCGAATCGATGGTAGTCTCATAAACTTTAAATGAGAGAAATATTGGGTGCTGTTGCCGGTCCGGACCAAGTCGGGGTTGGGGACTCTGACGGTGCCATTCTCATGGCGCAGCTTAAATAGCTTGCACTGCCACTGCCCCATGCTGCAGCTGTTTTTGTGTGTGGGGGGGGGGGGAATGAGATCGCACCAATACAGAGGTTACCTATCCAATGCCCCATGTGGATACTGTGTCATCCAGGCCACACACTAAGCCAGCTAATGCCATCCTTGCTCAACCATCTTCAACTTTTATAAGTAAATATATGCGATCTGGCTCCTCTTTTCACCCCTAAATTTACTACTGCTGGTCGGTCTGGATTATATAGTCCTACACAGGGCTTTTTTTCTCAAACAATAGGTGCTGGAACTTAACCACGGCCCCACAAAACCCCTCCCCCTACACACACCCTCCAAATCACATCAAATAGTGGGTGTGTTCAGTCAAATTTCACAAAATCAGTAGGAGGGTCTTAAAGGGGCATTAAATAGCAGGATTGCATTACATACAGAATGCAGAGCTGTCACTTGTAAACACAGAAACCAGACTTCTCTGTTTACAAGTGATTGTGGTGAGCAGGCACCAAAGGGTCTGAGCCCCTGAAAAAAGCCCTGGTCCTACAGCTCTTCAAACCCTTCTACTATTTTCATTACTTTTATTGCATACGTTTTTCTCATAGAGTTCCTGGTGGGATATTTTTTGGCATGCTGGCCCTAGTAGCAGCCTGATACTTGGACCCCCTGTGAGCGCTCCTGACACCATCTTGGCCCTTACCGGCAACAACATCCAGAATTTCTCTTTTAAAGTTTATGCAGCTACCACTGATCCACATCAGCATTCACCAAAATCCTAAGCTTATAACAAATGCAGACATGTTTGTTATTATGATTAATGCGTGGCTAAATTTTTTGATTTTTGTAATTTATTACAGATACAATGCATACTAGTGTTTGGCACACCACTGAAGAAAGCAAACTGAAACGAGTTGAGTGTTTTCCTCATTTATTACACTACTTGGACTTACAATATCATGTTGATGTTGTACGGGATATGATTCATGAATTGTTTGTTTCCACATGTGTCTCTAAGCATTTAGCAGCTTAAAATTTTTCATCCAATTTTATGATTGCTACCAATAAAATATGTGAAACCTTTTAAATAATATCTAAGTGGTTACCGTTATAGTCCTTTAGGTGTATTTCTGTTCACATGATCATAATGATGATGGTAACCTACAAATGGTTGAACACCTCTTTCCCTCAATAAACTCTTGTGGCCATGGGAGCAGTAAAATAGGCAGTTCAGCTGTGGTTTTAGCCATGACTGCCCACCTTTGGCCTCTTTTACATATGGGGTGCCCTCTAAAGAGCAGTCCACATTGGATTAGCCAGCCCATGCCACCCCATGGCATGGGCTGGCTTTTTTTGTTTAGCCTTCAGGGTTGCTTTCTGTGTTGTATATATGCATATGATTTGCCTTGTCTAGGAAGTGTGCGTGTATTTGCATTTAGAGATCTCCCATCGTGTTTCCTTGACTACTCTTTGGTGGATGGCCTGTCAAGCTAAGTTTCCCCAAACTGCCCTTTACTCCTGGCTGTATACCTACAGTACTGTACAAAAGTTTTAGGCAAGTGTGAAGAAATGCTGTAAAGTAAGAATGCTTTCAAAAATATATATTTTAATTGTTTATTTTTTTTATCAATTTACAAAATGCAAAGTGAGCGAACAGAAAAAAAATCTAAATCAAATCAATATTTCAAGTAACTACCCTTTGGCTTCAAACCAGCATCAATTCTTACACTTACACACTTTGTACACTTGCACAATGTCAGGGATTTTTTTTCCAGGACTAGAACCAGGTGTGTAACTAACCAATTATACCACACAGGTGCTAATGATAATCAATTTCATATGTAGGCTGAAATACAGTCACTAACTGAAAAAGAAGCTGGTTCGAATCCCAACCACGACACTACCTGCCTGGAGTTTGCATGTTCTCCCTGTGCCTGTGTGGGTTTCCTCCAGGTACTCGGGTTTCCTCCCACACTCCAAAGGCATGCTGGTAGGTTAATTGGCTTCTGTCTAAATTGTCCCTGGTATATGAATGTGAGTTAGGGACCTTAGATTGTAAGCTCCTTGAGGGTAGGGACCGATGTGAATGTACAATGTATATGTAAAGCACTACGTAAATTAACGGTGCTATACAAGTACCTTAAATAATATTAAGAAGCAACTGTGTAGAAGGTTTAAAACTGGGTGAGGAACAGCCAAATGCTGCTACTAAGGCGAGGTTGTGAAAGTCAGTTTCATGTCACAGGTCCACAGCAACAAGATACAAGGCATCTATGCAATCAGCAAGGTCTCTCCCCGGTAAAGATATCAAAGCAGACTGGGGTTTCAAGATGTGCTGTTCAAGCTCTTATGAAGAAGCACAAAAAAAAACAGGCAACGTTGAGGATGCAGTGGTCTGCCAAGGAAATTTAGTGCAGCAGATGAAAGATACATTGGGGTTGTTTTACTAAAGGGAAATAGACTCTGCACTTTGCAAAATGCAGTTGCACTCTGCAAGAGCAGTTGCTCCAGAGCTTAGTAAATGATCAGAAGCTCTGATGACTTCTATCATCCAATCACGTGCAAGCAAAACTGATTTTTTTTTTTTTCCTTGCACGTGATTGGGTACTCTTTGCAAAGTGAAGCCTTACTTCATTTGCTAAGCTCTGGAGCAACTGCACTTGCAGAGTGCTCAGTCTATTTGCCTTTAGTAAATCAACCCGATTATGCTTACTTGCCTTCGACGTCCAGCAGTGCCATCAGCACATAACTGACAGAAACCAGTGGGACCCAGGTATATCCATCTACTGTCCGGAAAAGTCTGGCTAGTAATGTTCTGGGTGTACATTTTATCCACTTTATATCTCTAAATTTAGAGTGTTGATTTTGCAGGTTGTATTCGGTTTAACTTACTGTACATATTTAATCAATATTCACTTTATCCTTTAAAGCAGAACTCTGGGCAAAAACTTTTTTTTACATGTCCTTGTTGCTGATTTCCTACCTTCACTGAATATGTCATGCATCTTCTTGCTAACTCAGTAGTTGCTCTGAAATAGCCATAATCATTTTCAAATGAAACTGTTAATTTCCAGTGGTTTCCTCTTTGTAAGATCAGTGGCTACTATTCCTCTTATTCCGCCAGCCACCGGTCTTGGCACAGCCCATTTGTAGTTCTATCTACAGCAAGCAGTGATGTATTTCCGTTCCTGCTTGCTGTAGTGGGCAGGACGGGACTCAGGGACCACTGGTCTGTACCGCCCATGGAGGCGGTGTCCTAAAAACAACTGCCCCAATGGGCTGCTCTGAAAGGCCGCACCCAAGGGGGGGGAAGTCTGTAAACAAGAATGACTGTGAAAAAGTAAAACAAGCTGCAGAAATAGAGAAATGCAAGAGCCAGTAAGTGAGTAAAACTGGTAGGTAATGTAAATGCTTGCGGGTAGAAAGCCAGCTGTCAAATCTAAGCAATGATGTGTGTGTGTGTGTGTGTGTGTGTGTGTGTGTGTGTGTGTGTGTGTACATAACAGCTATCAAACAACAGCAATGGGATGAAGATTGGGCAGACTGCCGTGTTTCTGTGGCTCCACCCCCTTTCTTAGGCAGCCCAATCATGGGCTGGTGTTTGATAGCTGCTCAGTCCTGCCCACCCCTGACATTGCCACTGAGCTTTGACAGCTGGGTTTCTTCCTGCAAAGCAGTTACATTACCTTACAGTTTTACACACAGAGTGGCTCTTTCAAGCCTCACTATCTGCTGCAAGTAAAACTCCCCCTCCCCTCTGTGCACCTGACTCCATCCTTCCTTCCACCCGACTGCACCTGGCTGCAACACCTTCTCTCCTCTGTGCACCTGTCAGCATCCCCTCCTCTGTACACTTGGCTCTATCCTACACTCCACCAGGCTGGATCTCCTCCTCTTTTCTGTGCAGCTGGCTTCCTCCTCCCCTCCACCTGGCTGCAACTCCCCCTCTCCTCTGTGCACCTGGCTCCATCCTCCCCTTCACCTGGCTGCAACTCCCTCTCCTCTGTGCACCTGGCCTCACCCTCTGCTTCCAAGGATAAAAACAGATGCTGTTATCTTTTGAATAACAGAGATGACTTCCTGAAAATTCAATTAGACTTTTCTCTTCAATGGGAAGGAATTTCACAAATGTAGTAACTGTTTAGCGTTTTGTGTAGGAGGGGTGATTATTTTTTGCCTATCCCAGAGTTCTTCTTTAAGTCATAAATAACATACACATTTTGAAAAACACTTTTTTTTAATGAAGGTCATTTTATGTATTCTGCACAGACTAGATATTAAAAGTTACCCTGTAAAGTACCTATAGCTATACTGAGGTATATAAAATAAAACATAAGGCACAAACAACAAATTAAAATTAACTTAATATATTTATCACTTAAACATCTCTAAAATACAAATTAGATGTCTACTGCAAACAAAATATTCCCAACAATTTATTTTATTTACAACATATAGTTTTTTTTTCATCAAACACTACATTTTCATTTTTTTACCACTGTGTGGATTTTTAATGAGAGCAGAAGAAAAAAAAAAGAAACAGAAATCACTGTACTGTGCCAACCCCCTACTAGACACAACAGAGTTCATGATCTCAGCACGTAGTAGAGTGCGGCTGTTAATCGGACAAATGCATCTTCCACATCTCAGTAACCTTTTCTCCCTCGAAAACGTGCTCTGTTGTCCAGCTTAGAATAAACATAAAAATTATTTCAGGACTGTATACAAAGATTAGCAAAGAGATAAATTAAATTAAACAAAATATATATATTTTTTCTAATACATACCATATATACTCAAGTATAAGCAGAGTTTTTCAGCACATTTTTTTGTGCTGAAAATGCCCCCCCCCCCTCCACCCCCCCCCCAGCTTATACTCGAGTCAAGCACTTTTCTGCAGCAGAAAATGACATTTTCCAAACCGATCCGTATCTCGGGGCTACTTGGTGCTAGGAACCCCAAATTTGGTGTGCAAACAGAGTAGAATTAGCACTACAAGGTATCCAAAGCTGGGTTCCTAGCACCAAGTGGCCCAGAGATACGGGGCCCCAAAGTCAGTTTGGAAAATGTCATTCTCTGCTGCAGAAAAGTGCTCGATATTTTCCGAATCGACTTTGGGCCCCATATTTCAGGGCCTTTTGGTGTTAGGGACCCCAGCATTGGATATGTTGTAGTGCTAGTTCAACTGGGTTTGCACACCAAATTTGGGGTTACTAGCACCAAGTGGCCCTGAGATACGGGGCCCCAAATTCGGTTCGGAAAAGGTCATTCTCTGCTGCAGAAAAGTGCTTGACATTTTCCAAACAGATTTTGGGGCTCCGTATATCGGGGCCACTTGGTGCTAGGAACCCCAGCTTTGGATATGTTGTAGTGTTCCACTGGGTTTGCACACCAAATTTGGGGTTCCTAGCACCAAGTGGCTCCAAGATACGGGGCCCCAGATTCGGTCAACTGTGTCCATCTGCAGCAATGTCATTTGGGGACCCTTTGGGTCCAGAGACCCCAAATTTTGGCTGCAGCTAGGGGGCATCTAGGAACCCTTAACTACCAAGTTTGAAGTTCGGGGGACCTATGGCTGCAAATGGGCACAGTGAGGCATGCAAATGGGCACAGTGAGGCATGCAAATGGACATTGTTAACCCTCTTTTCCACTTACAGTAGCTGCGCATTTCTCATTCTAGGCTTATACTTGAGTCAATAATTTTTCCCAGTTTTTTGTGGTAAAATTAGGTGCCTCGGCTTATATTCGGGTCGGCTTATACTCGAGTTATACGGTAACTAAGCAGTTGTTCCAGTAGTAAAAAAAATGTGCAGTAAACAAACTATATTGCTGATGGAAATAAAACAACCAATTTTCAAAATTGAGGCTTGAAAAACATGACTTGAAAAAGGATTCACCCCCTTGGCGTTTTTTTCTGTTTTATTGCATTTCAATCTGGAATTAAAATGGATTTTTTGGAACTTTGTACCATGTGATGCACATCCTTCCGGATGGACTTCATATGACATCCTCCCCATCTCGCCATTTGTGCGCATCCATTATAACAAAATGGAAAAATATGGCATCATTACAGCCCTGACAAGAGAAGGCTGCCCACCAAAATTCATAGACTGGGCATGAAAGGTATTAATTAGAGATGCCACAAACAAAACAAAACAGAAGGGTGCAAAGACCTAGTAACACTTTATTAAAAAAAATATAAAAACCCAGCGAGTGCCTACTCAGAAGAGCCAAAAAGGTAAAACCAGCATAGTACAAAAATCCAGGGAACCGCATAGTCTTCCAAAGGGTGAAACTACCATAGTCCTAGCATCTGATGCATTTTGAGAGACATGTCCTCTTCTTCAGAGAAAAACTAGTCTGAATCAGTCATCACTTCTTAAAGTGGTTGTAAAGGCAGAAGGTTTTTTATCTTAATCCATTCTATGTATGAAGATAAAAAGCCTTCAGTGTGCAGCAGCCCCCCCCCTCCCCCCAATACTTACCCGAGGTCCCTCTAGCTCCAGTGATGTTGTAGTATTGTCTCAGACTCCATTCCTCATTGACTGAGACAGCAGCATGGTACCATTGTCTCCCGCTGCTGTCAAATAGCCATATCATGTATGGGCACACAGATACACTGTCTGCAGGAGACCTGCATGGCACCAGTGATCTGCTGATTGCTGGTGCAATGTTTTAGGGACTCCAGAAACAAAAAATTATAAATGCACATTTTTTTACCAGCAAAAAAAAAAAAAAAATGTACATTTATTATTTTTTTTTAAAACGTGAACTTATCCTTTATGGGGCTTTATGGAAGAGGGGCCAGAAAAAAGTAATTACTTAAAGTGGGAGTAAACTCCCATCTCAGACTTACCTATAGGGAAGCCTATAATAAGGCTTACCTATAGATACTGTAAATATCTCCTAAATGTGCACCGTTTAGGAGATATTTAGGGTCCTTTCACACGGGGCGGATCCGTGATGATCTGCCCTATGAACATCCGCTTGCTCAGCGGGGATCACTCCGTGGATCCCCGCTGAGCAGGCAGATGATGGGTCCGTCACTGCACACTGTGCAGCGACAGACCTGTCAGAGCGCCGCTCTCTCCTATGGGGGATCTAAAGATGACGGACCGTAGAGTCTGTCGTCACCCGATCCGATGCGAAAACGGATAAAAAAGTAGGTTTTTCCTCCGTTATACTTTTTCGGATCGGAGCGGGTCGGATGTCAGCGGACATGTCACCGCTGACATCCGACGCTCCATAGAGGTCTATGGAGGGTCCGTTCAGGTCCGCCTAAAAAACTGACAGGCTGACCTGAACGGATCGTTCATGTGAAAGAGGCCTTACTGTATTTTCAGCCGATGACGTAATCGGTGCATGCACTCTGAAGGAACGGCCTCCCGGCCCGTTCCTTCAGATTCCTGTGCAGTAAACAGCGGCTCCCCTGCGCATTTGCAGGTTTGATGTCATCCTGGCTCCAGCCAGTCACACAGCTGGAGTCCATGGACCCAGAAGGAAAACTGGTGATGATGGAAGCGGCCTCCAGCTGGGACAGTGTATCGCTGGAATGCTTCATTTTCAGGCAAGTTTCACATATTGTCCTAGTATGGGATGCATACTATCACATTATGCCTTTACCTTTCAGGTCAAAAACAACAAAAAAACTATATACAGGGCAATTTAATATTGCCAACCGACTCCCGATCAGCACTTTCCTCCAATGACGGAGAGTGCTGTTTAGAGTGTTCTGCTGGGGGGGGCCATCCCCCTGTCAGAACACAACAACTTAGCGGGTGAGATTGCTTTACTAACTTCAGGATAGTTAGTACAGTGGCTCCGACCAGAGCCGTCAGTTTTTTTCATTAAACCCACTGGGTTGAACAAAAACAAGACTCATAGTGTGTACCAGGCTTTAAGCTAGCCATAGCCCGTAAGCTAACAGCGCAGAAGGACAAATCCTCCCCTGCCAGGCTATTGTATTCTAACAGCTGCTGCATCTGATTGGATGCAGCAGCTCTTCAGCTTCTCGATTTTTCAGTCAGAGGATGTCAGGCAGAAGGGGGCCAACAATGTGAATGTCAGGCCGTTCAGTAGGAACTAGCCAAAATTCACACACTGTATGGCCAGCTCAACAGACTGCAGTATGCACACTGTTTTCCTGGCAAAAGGTTTGTAATTCCACTCTGTCAGTCTTGTGATTTACAAACATCTGCAACACTACATATCCGTATATGTGACTTCCATTTCTTGTTCAGCACTGGAGCTTCCAGAGACACTCTTCCATCTCCAGTCAGCATACTGAACAAAACAGTATGATCTAGAGCTGCACGATTTCTGGCTAAAATGAGAATCGCAATTTTTTTTGCTTAGAAGATAGATCACGATTCTCTCACGATTCTCACGGCGTAACATCATCTTTCACAATAAACAAAAAAATTGGGCTAACTTTACTGTTTCGTTTTTTTTTTTATTCATTGAAGTGTATTTTTCCCAAAAAAATTTGAAAGACCACTGTGCAAATACAGTGAGACATAAAATATTGCAATCGCCATTTTATTCCCTAGGGTCTCTGCTAAAAATTATATATAATGTTTGGGGGTTCCAAGCAATTTTCTAGCAAAAAAAATCTGATTTTAACTGTAAGAAACAAGTGTCAGAAAAAGGTTTAGACTTTAAGTGGTTAAACTTCCTGCATATTCACACAGAAGTTTCATCCCTTTGATCTAAGACAGAAGAATTACAATATTGTTAAAAACTTGGCAGACTGCCAGAGTGAGCAGAGAACTCTCTATACTTGTTACATGAAAGAATCGGGAAACTCTGCTTTTAACGATTAACAGTGCAGCTCTAGTATGATCACCGGTGTTCAATAAGCGGGAAAGTGATCCAAAACTCTGTAAACCTAAACTAAGAAGTAATGATGACAGGGGTATGTGAATTATAAGAAGTTCACATACATGCAAAGTCCACAAGAAAAAAATGTCAAGCAGCAAGGCAATCCTAAACAGGAACATTAGACAGATTTACTACAAGGTTACGACAGTCTAAAACAGCTCTGCGACAGAATCAAACCTGAACCTAACCACTTCTTTGTGTCTGTTTGGAGTGAAATCTCATCTCATCTTCATTGATAAATCGATCTCAGACTGGTGCAAATCTGTCACAGATGGCTGCCCAGGATTACAGGCGAGGGGGTGCACATACACTGGAAAACGAATGCAAAGACTTTGCTTTTTGAGAGGCAATCTGATTTGCATCTAACTGTGCTATTTACTTGGTTAATAAATGTCCCTCGTATTCTTGTATGAAAGCAGTTGTATTGCCTGCTTGCCCATTTTTACCTACAGGTAAGCCTATAAGGCAGGGATTTGCAATTAGTGGACCTCCAGATGTTGCAAAACTACAAGTCCCATCATGTCTCTGCCTCTGGGTGTCATGCTTGTGGCTGTCAGAGTCTTGCTATGCCTCATGGGACTTCTAGTTCTGCAACAGCTGGAGGTCCGCTAATTGCATATCCCTGCTATAAGGCTTACCTGTAGGTAAAATTAATATCTCCTAAACCTGTATGGTTTAGGAGATATTCACCTTGCATGCAGCCACTGACATCAGCTGCGCATGCACTCTGAAGGTCCGGCAGATGCATCTGCCGAAACAAAGGACTCCAGTGCGCATGCCACTCACATCGCTGGAGCCGCGAATCTGGGAGAAGCGCTAAGGGAATATGTCAGCTTCCTCAGCGGTGACCGGGAGGCGGTCCGGGTGCTTCGTCCGAAGGTAAGTATTTCATAATGAGCTAGTAGAGCTGCACGATTCTGTGAAAAATGAGAATCACAATTTTTTTGCTTAGAATAAAGATCATGATTCTCGCAGCTTAACACCATGTTTCACATTATACAAAAAAATTGGGCTAACTTTACGGTTTAGTTCTTTTTTTTTTAATTAAAGTGTATTTTTTTCCAAAAAAAAAAAAATGGAATTGAAAGACTGCTGTGCAAATACAGCGTGACATAAAATATTGCAACAACCACCATTTTTTTCTTTAGGGTCTCTGCTAAAAAACAATATATAATGTTTGAGGGTTCTAATTAATTTTCTAGCAAAAAATAATGATTTTATCTTGAAACCAACAAGTGTCAAAAAAAGGTTTAGTCTTTAAAAGGGGTTGTAAACCCTCAGGGTTTTTCACCTTAATGCATTCTATGCATTAAGGTGAAAAAACTCCTGTGATGCAGCTGCCCCCCCGGGGGCCCCTCTTTTACTTACCTGAACCCGGTCTTTCCAGCGACGGGGACGAGCACACCAGCTCCAGTGTCTCTGGTCCTCATTAGATAGATTGATAGCAGTGGGAGCCATTGGCTCCCGCTGCAGTCAGTCAAATTAAATGATGCGGGAGTCGGGTCCTGCTGTCTGTGTCAATGGAGCGCGCCCGCACGAGTGCCCTCAGGGAAAGCACTTCTCCGTCAGGGCACTCGAGAAGAGGAGGAGCCAGGAGCGCCACGGAGGGACCCCAGAAGAGGAGGATCGGGGCCACTCTGTGCAAAACCCTTGCACAGAGGAAGCAAGTATGACATGTTTGTTATTTAAAAAAAAGGGGTTTTAAAGTCTGGTTTATTTATTTAAGTGGTCAAACATTTCCTCAAGTTCATTCCTTTGATCTAAAGAACAAAACGTTACAATGTTTATAGTTAGCTCAGATGTCAGCTTGAGCAGAGAACTCTGCATAGAATCGGGGAAAATGCTTTGTTAAGATTGCGAGGGGGAAAGAATCGCGGTCTCGATTCTTAACGATTAACCGTGCGGCTCTATGAGCTAGTATGCGGTGCATACTAGCTCATTATGCCTTTGCCTTACAGGTTTTTTTTTTTTTTCAGGGCATACAACAGAGTATGAACAATGATCTGTTAGCTTCCCTGCACAGTCCTCATCCCCCTTCAGTTACAACACAAACTAGGACACACATTAACCCCTTCACTGCCTCCTAGTGTTAACCCCTTCACTGCCAGTGACATTTTTACAGTAATCAGTGCATTTTTAATCGCACTGATCGCTATATTAGTGCCAATGGTCCCAAAAATGTGTCAAAATTGTCCGACGTGTCCGCCATAATGTCGCGGTCACGATAAAAATCGCTGATCGCCGCCAATACTAGTAAAAATTTTTTTTATAAAAATGCCATAAATCTATCCCCTATTTTGTAGACGCTATAACTTTTGCACAAACCAATCAATATACGCTTATTGCGATTTTTTTGTTACCAAAAATATGTAGAAGAATACGTATCGGCCTAAACTGAGGGAAAAAAATGTTTTTTTATATATTTTTTGGGGATATTTATTATAGCAAAAAGTAAAAAATAATGCGTTTTTTTTTCAAAATTGCCGCTCTTTTTTTGTTTATAGCGCAAAAAATAAAAACCGCAGAGGTGATCAAATACCACCAAAAGAAAGCTCTATTTGTGGGGAAAAAAAGGACGTCAATTTTGTTTAGGAGCCATGTCGCATGACCGTGCAATTGTCAGTTAAAGCAACGCAGTGCCAAAACGCAAAAAGTGCTCTGGTCTTTGGCCAGCCAAATGGTCCGGGGGGAAGCGGTTAATGAAGTAGTCACAGTTGGCCAAGTATTACTGCTGTATTTACATATATAAGTGAACTTACAACTGATCTTTTACACTCAAAAAAGCTGACTTGCAGAGGTCTGCAGTGGCCTTCTTTTAAACACTCCTTGGGTGTCTTTCCTTCCTGCACAAGAAGACAACAATGGTCACGTTAATAACATATACCTTACAATACATGAATAAAATGAAAAGTCCAACTCCAAGCACAATCATTTTCAGTTTTACAGCTACTGCTCCTGCTGTACTTGTGCTCCCCAATGACATTAGGGCTTCATTTACAACAAACAGCACTGGTTATGTCTCTGCCCCTATCCATTCACGAAACTAGGGCTAAAACAACTAATCAACATAATCGATTATAAAAATAGTTGGCAACAAATTCTATTATCGATTAGTTGGACAGCCAATGAGTTGGCCTGCATACAGAATGCATTATTTGTTTACATGTCAGTATGAACATTTTACTGAGATGTATGTGTGCTGCACTGTGTATACTGACCTTTATGTCTGCTGCAATGTGTATACATGACAGTATAGACAGTGCAGCAGACATACAGCTCAGTACACCATTCACACACATCAGTATAGACAGTGCAGCAGACATACAGCTCAGTACACCATTCACACACGTCAGTATAGACAGTGCAACAGCCATACAGCTCAGTACACCATTCACACACGTCAGTATAGACAGTGCAACAGCCATACAGCTCAGTACACCATTCACACACGTCAGTATAGACAGTGCAACAGACATACAGCTCAGTACACCATTCACACACGTCAGTATAGACAGTGCAACAGACATACAGCTCAGTACACCATTCACACACGTCAGTATAGACAGTGCAACAGACATACAGCTCAGTACACCATTCACACACGTCAGTATAGACAGTGCAACAGACATACAGCTCAGTACACCATTCACACACGTCAGTATAGACAGTGCAACAGACATACAGCTCAGTACACCATTCACACACGTCAGTATAGACAGTGCAGCAGACATACAGCTCAGTACACCATTCACACACGTCAGTATAGACAGTGCAACAGACATACAGCTCAGTACACCATTCACACACGTCAGTATAGACAGTGCAACAGACATACAGCTCAGTATACAGTCCATAAATGTCAGTAAGGTTTGGTTCACACTGGAGTGACCTGAAAGTTGTGCGACTTGGCAGGCGACTTCAGTATTACTTTGATAGGAGTATAGAACAGAAGAGACTAAAAGTCAGATAGAAGTTGCCTTCTATCAGACTTTTTCTGAAGTCTGAGCGACTTCAGTAGTGCTAATTAAGACAACTCTCATTGATTAACGTGGGGTTTCACATGTCACATGACTTGGGGTCTCACCAGTCGGATCCTTAGTCGCGGCAGTGTGAATCGAGCCTTAAGTGGCTGATAACTTGTAAATGTGTGAGAGTCAATGTCTCGTGGGACACGTAGTCCTGGGAAAAATAGGAAGTGATTTAAAATGATTCTAAAAGCAGAAGGTTTTTTACCTTAACGCATTATATGCATTAGGGTACAAAAACCTTCTGTGACCAGCTCCCCCAGAGCCTCCCCTGTTTACTTACCTGCACACTATCTCAAACCAGTGCTGAACCTGGGAGCAGCAGGGTTCCTTTCTCTTTTCCTCCTCACAGGACTCAGATGCTGTCAATCACAGCCAGTAAGGGGGGAAGCAGGGGGCAGGGCCAAGCACACAACGCAGATAAGAATTGAGCCTACATGGGTTGCTATGTGTGCACTCTGAATGCAGGAGGAGCCAGGAGCACCAGCAGGGGACCCCAGAAGAGGAGGGTGGGGGCTGCTCTGTGTAAAATTATTGCACAGAGCAGGCAAGTATGACATGTTTGTTATTTTTAAAAAATTCCAACATTTACAATCGCTTTAAGAGTTCTGTGCAAGGAAGATCAGCATCTAAACCCAGAGAAGCTGTAGTCTAATAGACTGGAGGTAAATTAAGGCATTACATTTAAATTTACACTAAAAGCTAACCAATGTTATGCATTATATTTAAAAGTGCTACTGCTTTAAGATAAAAAGATATATATCCCCCGCCCTTCATGTAGCTTCAGGTCTGACGCCCAGTTAAAATATCCTGTACTGTATATCCTACATTTTTTTTCATATAGCTGGTTATTTATATTTATCACTGCATATAGATATTCAACGCTTTATTTGATCTGAATAGTCGAAACAATATCCGGCCAACTGATTATGAAAATAATCATTACTTGCAGCCCTAGTCTCAACAGTTCGATCTGTTTTTAGATCCAAGTCTCAACTATTCAATCTATTTTTTATTTTTTTATTTTTTTTAACAGACATGTTCAATATATTTTTAGATCCTGGATCTTCTATTTTTAGATCTTCGTCTCAACTGTTCAATCTACTTTTAGATTCTGGTCTAAACAGTTCGATCTATTTTTAGATCCTGATCTAAAATGTTTAATCTATTTTTATATTCTGGATCTATTTTTAGATCCTGGTCTCAATTGTTCTTTCTAGTTTTAGATCAAAGGACTATTTTTAGATCCTGGTTTAAACTGTTTGATCTATTTTTAGAGCCAATATCTATTTTTAGATCCTGATCTAAACTGTTTGATCTATTTTTAGAGCCAATATCTATTTTTAGATTTTAATCTATTTTTTATAATCTGGATCTATTTTTAGATCCTGGTCTCAATTGTTCTTTCTAGTTTTAGATCCAAGGTCTATTTTTAGATCTTGGTCTCAACTGTTCTTTCTATTTTTAGATCCTGATCTAAACGGTTGGATCTATTTTTAGATCCTGGTCTCAACTGTTCAATCAATGTTTAGATCCAGGCTCTATTTTTAGATTAGATACATGTCAGTAAGTGTCTGAGGACTTTTGAATGTGTGGAGAGAAATGTCTCATGGGACATGTAGTCCTAGGCAGGAGAAGAAAGTGATTCTAAAGGCAGAAAGGCAGAAGGTTTTGCTTTTCCCTGAGTTTAAAAAAAAAAAAAAAACTGTGACCAGCTCCCCCAGCCTCCCTTGTATCCCCCCCCAATGTGGGCATCTCAACCGATAAAGACGAGAGATGACCTCAGGCGTCCTCCAAATTTTCTACCCGAACTTTTGCTTGACACTGCAGTGGGCTGCAGGCTGGGTGTTTCCCCGCAGTACAGATCACTTTTTACTCAGGAACTAACTCCCTGCCAGCAAACCAACATGGCCGTGTACACGGGGCCCTATTGTGACTTGTGGAAATCCCAAATACAATGTCGGAGCTCTATACTATATATAGAGATATACAGCTTAAACATAGAAGATGGTGAGGTGATAAGGGGTGAGGCCCACCTGCAGCACACAGGCACTCTTCAGCAGGCAGCTCTTCAGATCCTCCTTCGCCCCCGCACAGGGGTGACTATCCTCCTCCTTATCCTCATAGTACTTCGGCATCGCTGCTCCTCTGTCCTCCCTTCACTGACAATTCTACATGGGCGGCGCCATCTTTCACCCACAATGCACAGCGCGACCTTCCGTCGCATAATCACTACAACTTCCGCTTTCTCAGGCTGGCCAAAGAACTGTTCGGGTTACACTTCCCAGGATTACCCGCGGCATGCGGAAACTTCCGGGTCGGTGACGTCAGCGGCACTACGTGTTCTGGGTTGTGTTACCGGAAGCTGCTGAAGATTCGGGGTACATAGGTGAGCAGGGATGTGATGGGCTGGTGATATTCAGTCATACACAGTATGAAGGGGTTGGGGGGAGTTCTCCTCCTATGTACATGGCTCATGTAGATTGCTGGGAGACCTTTTCTCAGGTCAGGTTTTCTATTGCTCTGTGTTGGTTGCTATAAACACCACAGACACGTTGTTTGCTGTGTTGTAGGGGGTGGGCTCTTGTGTCATTATGATACAAGCTACTGTAGTAATCAGGGCATTAGTGTCCATGCACACCGTATGGGTTGGTGAGTGTTGCCCAAAGCAAAGATGTGACCATTAGCCATACGTCCAGTTTCAGTTCACACCACCGCGCTGCTATTTTGTGCACTCAAGAAAAAGGACAGGTTGTAGATTTATATTTTTTAGATTTGTATAATTATCTTTTAACCACTTCAATACAGGGCACTTTCGCACCTTCCTGCCCTAGCCAATTTTCAGCGCTGTCACTATTTAAATGACAATTGCGCAGTCATGCTACACTGTACCCAAACTAAATTTTTATAATTTTGTTCCCACAAATAGAACTTTCTTTTAGTGGTGTTTGATCACCTCTGCGGTTTTTACTTTTAGCTGAACGAATATAAAAAGTGACCGATTTTTTTTTTTTTTTTTTGTTTTTGTTATAAAATTTTGTAAATAAGTTTTCTCCTTCACTGATGGGCACTGATAAGGCGGCACTGATAGGCAGCACTGATGGGCACTCATAGGTGGCACTGATGGACACTGAAAGGCTGCACTGATGGGTACTTATGGGTGGCGCTAATAGGCGGCACTGAAAGGTTGCACTGATGGTTGGCACTGGATTTCACTAATAGGCATCACTGGCACTGGCAGGCATTTTACAATGGCACTGATTGGCATTTCCCTGGTGGTCCAGTGTGGTGGCCATCCCTGGTGGTCCTGGGCGGGCATCCGAGAGGGGGCTGCACTGATAAAAATTAGCACAGACCCCCCCCCTGTCAGGAGAGTAGCCGATCGGCTCTCCTCTACTTGCGTCTTTCAGACGCGAGTGAGGAAAAGCCGATCAACGGCTCTTCCTGTTTACATCGTGATCAGCAGTGATTGGACACGGCTGATCACATGGTAATGAGTGTCTGTCAGAGACTCTTTACCTAGATCGGAGTTGCGGTGTGTCAGACTGACACACCGCAACAACCATCGACACGATGCGCGCCCCCGGGGGTGCTCATCGGCTTGATGTCCTGGCGACATCATATGAGGTCTGGTCAGGATATCGCAACAAGTTTGCTGATGTCATATTGCTATATGGCGGGCAGCAAGTGGTTAAGCTGCAAAGAGGCTTTGTGCTGCCCTGAGGCACATCTACTCACATGCGGGTTTTGCAGCACACACACCGTCCCCGCGCATGCATAAAGACGGCTAATGTGAAGCTCTAGTACTTCACACTCTGTGCGCATGTGTGGGATGTAGATGTGCCAAAGGGTGCTGCTAGGCAGAGCCCTGGGACACCTCTGAGCATGCACCCTAATGGCGGTGCCCCGTGGCGGAGCCACACGAAAGGGGATTACATTTCAGGCCTCATGAACTCTGGGCTTAAAAATTCCACTTTTACAGGCTTTGACATTCATTAAAATTCAGCCTCCAAAAGCACTTATATATCCATACACACATAGGTATTTACAGGCGTATTAGACGATGAGTGTTTTCAGGCTTAAAAAAAAGTATGTTCAGGAGAGGAGCTGAAGAGCACAAAAAAAAGGTAGATGCTGTTAGCGCATTAATGCATTAATTCATTCCAGTGGCGAAAATAAATTCATATTCTGTTAATAGAATCCATTAACACTTAAACATTTGACGCACCTAAACGCATGTGCAATACGCTGCTTTTACTGTGTTTTTTAGTAGCTTTTCTCCTGCCACCAGTTCTGGCGTTCAGAGGAACTGAACTGACACCGTAGGTGCATGAGTTCAGCTTCTTTCTTTTTTTTTTTTTTTTTTCCTCTAAATTCCGGCTTCCCTATGTACCAATATTTACTTCTGTTGCAGAAAAGAAAACGTTTTCTATATATTTTAGGACAGGGCCCTACTTCCATAGAAAAGTTCATGAGTTCTGGTATGTAGATTTAGGATATGAAAACCGTTAAGACACAGGAAGCAATTCACCAGCTGACCTCATTAGCATACACCCCACCCAGAGATTGCTCCCACCCACCTCTGTACTGACATGCAGGCAGGAGTATTGAAACCAGAAGTGTGTCCCTGGAAGTCTGTAAAGCTCACCATTAGTTATGGGCCCGGGGATGTTCGGATCAAACCTGCCAGGAAGCTCTCACTGCACACCGCCAATCAAGGGCAGTGAGGCATTTCCCGAACGGCAGCTGCACATACACACACCGCTGGCTTCCTGGCGGGTTTGATCCGAAACACGCCAGAGCCCATTCTTACCCGTCATGCATTATATAATCTGATTGTACAATCTCTTTTAGATCTACCATCAACTATGTAGTGCAAGGGCCTGCCTGATTGCATAGATCACAATACTCTTGCCTGCATGTGAGTACAGAAGTGGGTGGGAGCAATCTTCTGGAGGGGGAGGGCAGGAGCGGGGTGTGTGTTAATGGGGTCAGCTGGTGAATTACTTCTTGTGTCTTAACAGTTTTCATGTCCTAAATCTACATACCAGAAAGCCATGAATTTTCTACAGAACAAGCTGGTGGCTGAGTGTAAGGCCTTGTCCTAAAATACAGATAGCTTTTTCTTTTCTGCAACAGAAGTACATTCGTGGGATATTGGTACATAGGGAAGCTGTAACTTAGAATAAAAGGTGAACTTAGCCTTTAAACTGCCATTTTGTGACATTTAAATAAAGTTTAAAAAAGGTAAACCATGTTCCAGTGATGGAAACAAGTATTTGATCCCCTGCTGACAAACAAAATAATCAGTCTATAATTTAAATTGTAGGTTTATTTTAACAGTGAGAGACAGAATAACAACAAAAAATATCCAGAAAAAACACAAAAAAGTCAAAGTTATAAATTGATTTGCATTTTAATGAGCAAAATAAGTATTTGATCACCTATCAATCAGCAAGATTTCTGCCTCCCAGGTGTCTTCTATACAGGTAACGAGCTGCGATTAGAAGCATTCTCTTAAAGGGAGTGCTCCTAATCTCTGCTTGTTACCTGTATAAAAGACACCTGTCCACAGAAGCAATCAATCAGATTACAATCTCTCCACCATGGCCAAGATCAAAGAGCTGTCCAAGGATGTCAGGAACAAGATTGTAGACCTACACAAGGCTGGAATGGGCTACAAGAGCATTGGCAAGCAGCATGGTGATTGGGTGACAACAGTTGGTGCGATTATTCGCAAATGGAAGAAACACAAAATAACTGTCACTCTCCCTCGGTCTTGGGCTCCATGCAAGATCTCACCTCGTGGAGTTTCAATGATCATGAGATCAGTGAGGAATCGGCTCAGAACTACATGGGAGAAACTTGTCAATGATCTCAAGGCAGCTGGGACCATAGTCTCCAAGAAAACAATTGGTAACACATTTCGCCGTGAAGGACTGAAATCCTGCAGCACCTGCAAGGTCCCCCTGCTCATGAAAGCACATGTACAGGCTGTATGAGGTTTGCTAATGAACATCTGAATGATTCAGAGGAGAACTGGATGAAAGTGCTATGGTCAGATGAGACTAAAATCGAGCTCTTTGGTATCAACTTAACTTTCCGTGTTTGGAAGAGGAGAAATGCTGCCTATGACCCCCAAGAACACCATCCTCACCATCAAACATGGAGGTGAAAACATTATGCTTTGGGGATGTTTTTCTGCTAAGGGGACAGGAAAACTTCACTGCATCAAAGAGACGATAGACGTTCCATGTACCGTCAAATCTTTGGTGAGAACCGCCTTCCCTTAGCCAGGGCATTGAAAATGGGTTGTGGATGGGTATTCCAGCCTGACAATGACCCAAAAGACACGGCAGAGGCAACAAAGGATGGGATCAGGAAGAAGCACTTTAAGGTCCTGGAGCGGTCTAGCCAGTCTCCAGACCCTAATCCCATAGAAAATATGTGGAGGGAGCTGAAGGTTCCAGTTACACAACATCAGCCTTAAAACTTTAATGATTTGGAGAGGATCTGCAAAGAGGAGTGGGACAAAATCCCTCCTGAGATGTGTGCAAACCTGGTGGCCAACTACAAGAAACAGCTGATCTCTGCGATTGTCAGCAAGAGTTTTGCCACCAAGTACTAAGTCAATGTTTTTCTAAGGGGTCAAATACTTTTTTCAGTCCTTAAAATGCAAATCAATTTATAACTTTTTTTTTTTAAATGCATTTTTGGATATTTTTGTTATTATTCTGTCTCTCTCACTGTTAAAATAAACCTAGCATTAAAATTATAGACTGATCATTTCTTTGTCAGTGGGCAAACGTACAAAATCAGCAGGGGATCAAATACTTTTTTCCCCTCACTGTTTGTATTGTAGCGATGCATCACGAACCAGACATTGTACTGAGCAGTCAGTGGTGTGAATGGGCCCTTAAAGGGGACAACTAAAACTAAAATCATTGTCATTCTCTTCCCCCAGCCTCTAACAAAATCACAGCCTTTTCCCACTTTTTACCCACTTCCTCATTCCTCGCTGTCATCCCACTTTCCTGAACATTGCCACAAAGGGACTTGTCGGTTTCCCAGTTACATAATACTGTGAATGAATGACCCGGCTGGGCAGGTGCTGGAGTATAGACTTATTTAGGTTTGGGTAGAGTATGGAATGCTTACCATTTCAGTTTTTTTTTCTGTCTTTGTCCATATCGGGGGGAACTCCCTTCACTTCCTGTCCTGGAGCCATAACAAGAAGTGAAGTGAAAGGACAACTGTATCCCTTTTATACAGTTGTCAAGGAAATGTGTTTCCATTGGAAGTTTCCTGCCACTTCTTGTTCTGCTGGCAACTGTACAATTTAGATTTTTGTTTTCCTTCACTCTCTGTCTCGGTGACAGTGGTCACCAGGTCAAACTCGGTGCATCTTCCTGCAGGGATACAGCAGTAAGAACTTTAGAAAGGGTGCCAGACCAACAACAGTTGTAAGAGCCTGAGATTGTTTTGATTGTTGATAAATAGATCATGAAAAGCAGATATTGCGTTTTCAGATGCAAAAACACTCCCCCCATTCTTTAGGGCTCAACACAGGATACAACTTGGATGGAAAGCAGTAACCAGAGAGTTGCCCTCAGTGTTACTCTATGAGGAGTGCTAAATACTGGTTCTAATATAGATTTGCGTGCTTGCTGTTTTCTCTGGCATCCTTTCTATATTTCTGCGGTACCAGCCAATTTTGAGTGCCCATTAGAGGAAGCTTTGCTGTGAGAGGAGCTGCCTTGCCAGAGCTTTTGAACTTGTTTGAAGTTTGTCATTCATCTGACTGTATAAGTTTGAAAACTCCCAGAGCCTTACATTTGTTCTGCAACAATGAAAAATTGACAGGGGATCTAGCCCTTCTGCACTCTATCCAAAAAAAAAAAAATTAACAATGCATACATTTTTAAAAAAAAAGTCTTATGCAGCGTACACACAGACGGACTTTTCAACCGGACTGGTCCGACGGTCTATTTGAGGGACTTTCGGCGGACTTCCCACGAACTTTCCCAACGAACGGACTTGCACACAATCACACAAAAGTCTGACGTATTCGTACGTGATGACGTACGACCGGACCAAAATAAGGAGGTTGATAGCCAGTAGCTGCCCTAGGCTTCCCTAGTCCGACGGTTTTTGTCCGTTGGACGAGCGGACTTTTAGACCGGACTCAAGCCCGTTGGAAAGATTTGAAACATGTTGCAAATCTAACGTCCGTCAGATTTTCAACCGAAAAAGTCCGCTGCAGGTCCGATGAAGCCCACACACTGTCGAATTGCCCGTCGGACCAGTCCGGTCGAAAAGTCTGCTCGTGTGTACGCGGCCTTACACTCATTTACATCATGCTTGTTCTAGATCTGTGAGATACAGCCCAGAAACTAGCATTTTTAGAGGCAGGTCAGAAATGGTCACCACCACACCCTCCTCCCACCCACCCTTCCTTTTTGTTATGACAGCTATGCTTTAACTACCCCAAAGCTGTCAGTCGGGAGTTAGATGGAACCTATATACATCCTTGTCAGAAAAGGAAGGAACAAGTTGCAATCACCTGACCTCTAATAATTAGAAAAAAAAACTGCAAGAGAATAAAAATTTTATTGTGATCTATCCAACAGTGTTGTATGCTTTACATTACAGTTCTTTGTATCTATGTGCATCATTCTGGTCTGTTTGCATAATTTGTTGTTCCCGTTACTATAGATTATACATACAAAAGTAACTTAGGCCTTCAGCAGTCTGCACATATTTGATCCTAAGCCTTGTAATTAGATGTTTTGTTTGTCTTTTTCACTTTAAAACAATTTTCGAGTTTTTTACCTATTGATTTTAGTTTGTCTTTTTACGCTTAGTAGTGCTCAATGTGATGTTATTTTATTAATGCCTTTATTCATGTTCAATCTGTATTATTATTTAAAAAAGACAATAAATATGTGCTAATATCATTAATACCATTGTATTAAGGGGCCAACTACTAAATAGTTGAATTTCAGTTATAGGTAGGGTCTGAAGGGTTGAGTCACCCTCAGGTTTCTAATGGCGTTCTCCAACAGCAATTTCCCTCTGCCATAGTATTATCCATAACATAAAATTAAAACGTCGATCAGGGGAGTTGGATCCGTGCATAATTACTAAATCAAGTTTGCAGATTCAGGAGATCCCACCAGGAAAGTTCCCTAGAATGATGAGAAACTTTAACTTTCCAGCATTTATCAAAGAGAGAAATATACATTTTTAGTGGACTTCCCCTTTTAATGTGACTCATTCACTAAGTGGCGTGGGGTGCTAACTTCCTGTTATGCACTTTGACATTAAGTGCTCATTCACACTATCTGCAGTGACCTGCATTTTTCTGTACTGGATAAACGCGGGTCATCACTATGGCACATAGAAAGGAATTATTTTTTTTCATTCTGAGTTTATTAAATATATTAATGCCAGAATAAAATGTTGCGTTACCAAATGTCATGAAGTGCACTCAAAATAAATACAAAATTAGTGTCAATAGAAACAATACTTGTGATGATAATATTCAAACATTAAATTCAGTAATAATTCCAATCATGCGTCAGTTCAAACTGCAAACTGTGCAAATCAACATAGAAAAAATGTTTTCTGTGTGATCAATCTTCAATTTAAATTCAGCATGAAAGAACCACCATGATCATAAAAGGATTCTACCACTGACAGGTAAAGGTTGGCCGCTCACCTTATGCTGTGGACCTTTAAATAATAAAAAAAATGGCTCCTTATATGTTAACCTCCTCTATATCCGGCTCCCAGGAAAGGTAAATGCAGCTCATGAAAGGATAAATAAAAAGATCCAATAGTGCTCTTTGTATAAAACTAGATTTCCTTTTATTAAAAAGCTTAAAGCCGCACTCGCACACTAAATATTAAGTAATTGCAGAACATCATATCATTACACAGCGCAAGATACCACTTGTGACTCACCGCTCACTGCATTCTCCGGCTGGCAGCTCAGGTATCAACACAGAACGGGCTGCGGCTGGTGAGAAGGGATCATCCGTTCTGTGCACTACTCTGGGGCACAAGTTACATCCCACGTGTTACTTCTTTGAAGACGTCATTCCCGATGTAACGCATTGGGCGGAGCTCGTCCCTCAGACTAGTGCACAGAACAGTTTAGCTATGCTGATATCTTGCAGAGATGTTCTAACTGCTTTTTTGTAATGTACTTGATAAATCTCCCACACGGCGGCAGCCTGACCTTCTACTAGGGAGCACAACACTTGGGTGATACATTTAGTCATCTTCTAACAGTGACATAACTGCAAATCAAGGCACATTGGAAGCTTAGTAATAAATAATACAAATGTAAATCTTTACTTTTTTTCTTGCAGGCTTTATGTAAGACCATCAATTCACAGCACGAAATGCTGCCCACCACGTCTGTGAATTCCCGGGCACAGAGCAATGGCACCCTAGGTACTCGGGATGCAGCAAGACACACTGCTGGGGCCAAGAGGTATAAGTATCTCCGGAGAATCTTTCACTTCAGGCATATGGACTTTGAATTTGCCATCTGGCAGATGCTCTATCTTTTTACCTCGCCTCAGAAAGTCTACAGAAATTTCCAGTACAGGAAACAAACCAAAGATCAGTGGGCAAGAGATGATCCAGCATTCCTGGTCCTGTTAAGCATATGGCTGTGTGGTAGGTTATTTGCACACATTGATTACGTACAACAGTCTTTTACAAAGCATGTATGGGCTGGAGTAGCTGTGTGATGATGCTAAATGTTGTATATGTGTCTTCACAGAAACATAGTACTAGATAAGACTTTTAAGCTACCTTTATCAAATACTGCATATTACAGACAGTTCTAAAAGGGATCATTTTTGACAATTTTTTTTTTTTTAGCAAAATCACAGCATTTTCATAAAATATTAATATAAAAATGCTGTGATTTTACAAGATATTTAAAATGATAAATTTTAGAATAGTCTGTATTATGCTGTAATTGGTGTGGTAATTTTCTATCTTGAAGTATGTTTCTTTGAATTTTCATATATGGATGTTGTTACATTCAAATATGTTTATCTAGAGTGTCTTAGCTTTTTAAAGCGGGGGTTCACCCACACCGCCAAAAAAATAAAATATTAAAAGCCAGCAGCTACAAATACTGCAGCTGCTGACTTTTAATACATTGCCACTTACCTGTCCCGGGGTCCAGCGATGTCGGCAGGGGGCGCCGAGAACCCGCTCGGTTCTCGGCAGCTGCCGCCGCCATCCTTTGACAGGTATCTGCACCCCCCTCCGCCCTGAAAGATGCCAAATGTGACACCGGCGGGGGGGAGGGTTCCGAAAAGCGGAAGTTCCATTTTTGTGTGGAACTCCGCTTTAAGGTGTTTATATGTATTTTATATGGGCACAACATCAATCAGAGGGTAAATAATTTCCTAGGCTTTGCCTCTTGGTTTAAGTTAAGGGTGAACAACAGGCAGATCACTAAATATATATCTGGACAGATGTAATATACAGATGTGTGCTATTTTGCCTGCCAAAGCATTTGTATTTCTGCCCATCCAGTTCTGAGATCTGGCAGTTAAAGCAGAACTTCACCCAAAAGAGGAAGTTTCACTTTTCTGCCTCCCCCTCCCACATTTGGACATTATTGTTTTGGATAGCAGGTACCTAGTTTTGTTGGGTACCTGCTCACACTTCTGCTCTGATCGCCTAGGCCAGTGATGGTGAACCTTGGCACCCCAGAGCTTTTGGAACTACATTTCCCATGCTCCTCAACTACACTGTAGATTTCATGAGCATCATGGGAAATGTAGTTCCAAAACATCTGGGGTGCCAAGGTTCGCCATCACTGACCTAGGCGATCCGAGCAGCAATTTGTCCTCCACCCCTCTTTGCCCACAACCTTCTGTTACACATGTCACAGGTCCCAGAAGACTGTGGGACCATTCACAAAGTGCAGCACAGCTCGTGCATGCACAGTTAGAAGCCAGCCATGAAGCCACAAAAAGTGACACTTAGCTTACTAAAGTAAACATGCCGGCACCCGGGACCCAAAGACCGGCGAAGAATTGGCCTGGGTGACTACGCTGCTGGATCCCTTGACTGGGGCCCAATTTTTTTGTATATTGTGAAAGATGACATCGCGCAGCCACAGCACCGCGGGTAAGGCCGTAGCCACGGCCTCGCCTACAGCCTCTACCCGCATGCCGACCCAGTCTGAGGAGCCTGAACGGCTGGCAGCCACGGCAGCGGTCATGCAGGCGATCACTACCCTGAACGATAAGGTGGACCACATACAGGCTAATGTGGAATTTATCCGCAAGGATTTTGATTCCTTCCATGGCCGGGTGACTAATGTGGAGCAGAGGGTCTCTCAGACAGAAGACACGGTACGTGACCATGAGGCTGATCTGCATACCCTAAAAATTAAGGTTAAGGCGTTGGAAGCTTGGGCCGAAGATGGCGAAAAATGCAACAGAAGAAACAATTTGCGCATTCTGGGCCTCGAGGGGGCCGAGGGTGCTGACCTCACCACCTTTGACATCTACTACAACAGCTTCTTCCTTCTGGCCGCTTTGCACCATTTTTTACTGTAGAGCGAGCTCACCATATACCCTCCACTAGGGGGCCCCAGGGAGCACCACCTCGCACTTTCATCTTTAAACTGCTGACATTTCCATGATCACGACATAGTGATGAGGAAGGCCAGATCCCAAGGTGAGCTGCGCTTTGAAAATGCTAAACTCCTGATTTTCCCAGATTATTCGCTGGAAACACAGAGGCAACAAAAATCTTTTGATTCGGTGAGAGCCAGACTCCGCTCCAAGAGTGTAAAATACTGTATGTTGTTTCCAGCTAGGATGCGGGTGGAAGTTGGTGAGTATGTCGGATTTTTTTGACATCCCCTGAGGAGGCCTTAGCTTGAATTGACACCCTGCCGATCTTCTACATAGGATGCGGCTACCTAGTGCATGCTTAGTCCTACGCGTCTGCTACACTGGCTACCGACTGGCTCCTTAATTACTACTCTTCCCGTTGCCAGCTCACGACATGTCTCTTGGTTCTTCAAGGGGAGGAAATTGTTGTTCTGTCATCCCCTGACACATTCTTTGTTACTCCTACCTGGATATCAGACTATCCACTATCCCCCCCTTTTTCTCCTATGGCCTGTCTCCTTCCGCCTACTGCCCTATGCAGCTTGGCTGCTCAAGTTTGTACCCCCAAACTGCTGGGAGACTGCACCCACACTTCTGATCCGGTCCCAAACTGTGTGCTAATTGACTGCCAGACTGTAGATGCTGTTCTGCACACGTTCACCCCTTTAAGGCCTCTGTTTTGGGATTGGTTAACAAGCCTCCCCATGGTTGGGATTGGTGGGGTGGGGGTGGGGGGTATGGTTGGGACTGTTTTGTTGTATCTCTCTTTTTTATTTTATTTTAACTTTACAAGCGATGTACCCCTTCCTATCTTTGGGTGCCATGTTTTGCATGAACTGTTTAATGTGGTGGTCCGGGTTCTGCTCCTAGGCCCTTTTTGGATATTTTTGCCTAGTTATGAAGTGCCTAGTGCATATGGCTGACTGTGATGTAGTGTCTTGGAACACCAGGGGTCGGAACTCCTCCGTGAAGAGGTCCCTGGTCTTTCAATTTTTGAATTCCTACCGTCCCCAGATTTGTATTTTGCAAGAGACCCATCTAGTAGGCAGTAAACTTTTGAGCCTTAAGAGACCCTGGGTAGGACACCATTACCATTCCTCTTATACCAAATATTCCAGGGGGGTCAGGATTTTCATTCACAAATCTCTTGCTGCTTGCACTGGAGCTGCACCCAGATGGCCGCTATGTCATATTACATGCCATGGTGGATAGATTAAAACTGGTGGTGGTGGGGCTGTACTTGCCCCCCCCCCCCCCCCGCCTCCATGAGACTGCTTAACCAATTGATTGCCAAAATTGTTACCTGCTCTACGGATAATGTGCTAATTCTTGGAGATTTTAATATGGTCCCGGATCCTGGGGACAGACTGTCCTCCGGGGCGTGTACTTCCCCGGAGCTATCCACTTGGGCGGAAGCCTCCAATTTGACAGATGTGTAGAGATGGCATCATCCTCATCAACGCACCTACACCTGTCACCTTGCCTCGCATAAAACCTTTTCCTCCATATACCTGGTCTATGTTGGAGGGTCTGTGCTTCCTAGAATTTGGGACATCTCCACCCTACCTCGTGGCATCTCGAACCATGCTCCTCTTGCAATGAAACTGAATGTATCTACTGCTCCGTGGGATAGTTTGTGGTGTTTTTCCAGGTTCTGGTTGTCTGATTCAAGGGTTTCTGAGCCGTATAGATCTGACATGATACACTACCGGAAAGACCAGGACCATTCTATATCTCTGTTGACCTCTTGGGATACTTTTAAGGCATTCTCTAGAGGAAGCCTGCAGTCAGGTTCGCTGGAGCTTGAGGGAGGATTTGCTGAGGGCTGAAGAGAGGGTGGCTGGCCTTGAGGTACGGTACTCCCTGTCAAGAGCTCCCCGTGTGTACTCTGACTTTCAGGCAGCACTGAGAGATGTTCTCCTGCTCCGAACATCTGCTACTAAAACCCAGCTTCTACATCAATCCCAACGCATATTTGAACATGGGGAAAAAACTGGGAATATGCTGGCATGGTTGGCTAGGGAGACTTCCTCGCCTGTGTCTATCTCCGGTATTCGAGATTTTGGCAGATCACTGCTTACTGATCCTGCCTCTATTAAAGCTTGTTTTGCATCATTTTATCAAGAGCTATATGGCTCTCAGATGGTGGGCATGGATGAGGAACTATACGATTATCTGGGGGAAATTGAGTTGCAATGCTTAACATCTACTTTTAGAGGTGCACTGGGTGGCCCTATTACTCTGGAAGAGCTCCAGCGTGCGGTGGCATCTCTGCAAAATGGTAAAACACTGGACCCTGACGGCCTCCCTGCTGAATCCTTTAAGACGTATGCGTGGGAACCGCTCTCTACATTTAGACTTATGCTTCAAAAGGCAATGGAGGAGGGGTCTCTTCCTCTTTCCATGTCTGAAGCAGTTGTGTGTCCTTCTCAAACCTGTTAAGGCTCCGAAGCAGTGTTCCTCGTACCGGCCAATATCCCTCCTTAATGTTGATGCAAAAATTCTGGCTAAGGTCCTAGCTGGTCGATTGAACATGCTGATCACTGCTTTGGTACATGTGAATCAGTCCGGATTTATGCCAGGTAGGGGAACCGATATTAATATCCGATGCCTGCTCACACATCTCTCTAGGGCGGATTCAGTGGAGTGGCGCTACCTCTGGGCCATCCTACGTAAATTTGGATTCGGCCCTCTGATTATTAGGTGGGTCCAACTGCTTTATCGTAACCCTACGGCCTGAATACGTATTAATAACTCGTTGTCCTCTCCTTTCCCCCTGACTCGGGGTACTAGACAGGGCTGCCCGCTCTCCCCGGGTCTGTTTGTGTTGGCAATGGAACCCCTGTCGGTACGCATTAGGTCTGCTCCCTCGATTGATGGCATCCAGGTGGGAGTGCTTGTGGACAAAATATCCCATTATGCAGACGACACCCGCCTGTTCATGAAAGACATCTCCTCTCCCTCCGGCCCTTGAAATCATAGATGTTTTTGGATCCTTTTTGGGCATCAAGGTTAACTGGGGATAGTCACTCCTGATTCCGTTACACACCTTGGATCCCCACACCCAGATTAGTACTAGGTTGACCTGGACTACTGAATTTAAATATTTAAGTGTAGTGATAAGGGCCCCTTTGTCCTCACATTTTGAGCTGAACCTCTTGCCGTTGCTTAGGACCTTCTCTCAGAACTGTATGGCCTGGGGGTCTCTCCCTCTTACTCCGGTGGGCAGGGTGAACCTTGTTAAGATGATATATTTACCCAAGTTCCTTTAGCTCTTCTGTAGTTCCCCTCTGGTGCATCCAGCCTCCTTTTTTAACAAACTACAGGGAATTATATCATCCTTTGTGTTGAATGGGAGGCCTCCACGTTTGACCATCTCTACTTTACAGCTCCCTCTCATGCTTTACCCAGACATGACATTGTAATGTTGCGCCCAGACCTCCGAGGGTCATGGAGATGACTGGGGACCATCTGGTCACCAGAAATCTCTATGCTTAATTTTTGGCATCAACCGATTCATTCTCCGGCGAGTTGATCGCACAGGTGAGCCGGTATCCACCAGAGGGCGGCGGGAGGGGGTAATGTCTCTTCCCGCCGCCTGTAAGAATGATCAAGTGGCTAAACTGCCACTATGATTGTTCTTATGGTGCAAGGAATCGCCAGCCGTAAAAGAGGATATCTGAATGATGCCTGCAGCTGCAGGCATCATTCAGATATCCCCACTCAAAGTCCAGGGCGTCATATGATGTCCTTGAGCTGGAAGTGGTTAAGCAATACTTTACAGGTCTTGTCCCTTCCCCACCTTGTGACTGGACAATGAAAGGATATCAGAAGACTGACACTCTGCACTCTCCATCTACCAGCATAATCCTTGTAAGTATATGAACACTGACGCACAACTGACTGGCGCTATGTCATAGCTGACAAAGTAATCATATGATTGGGAACAATGCTGTTTCTCAATCATCAGTGGGCACCCTAGCTGTCCATGACTGCTAGGATTGAGAGTCACCCACTTATAAACGCATTCCCAGGGCAACATACTGGGCAATGTTTATATACAGTCATGGCCGAAATTGTTGGCACCCCAGACATTTTTCCAGAAAATCAAGTATTTCACAGAAAAGTATTGCAGTAACACATGTTTTGCTATACACATGTTTATTCCATGTGTGTATTGGAACAAAACAAAAAAGGGAGGAATAAAAGCAAATTGGACATAATGTTACACAAAATTCCAAAAATGGGCTGGTCAAAATTCTTGGCACCCTTTCAAAATTGTGGATAAATTGTTTCAAGCATGTGATGCTCCTTTAAACTCACCCGGGGCAAGTAACAGGTCTGGGCAATATAAAAATCACACCTGAAAGCAGATAAAAAGGAGAGAAGTTCACTTAGTCTTTGCATTGTGTGTCTGTGTGTGCCACACTAAGCGTGGACAACAGAAAGAGGAGAAGAGAACTGTCTGAGGACTTGAGAACCAACATTGTGGAAAAATATCAACACTCTCAAGGTTACAAGTCCATCTAGATTTGCCTTTGTCCATAGTCCGCAACAT
This sequence comes from Lithobates clamitans, assembly GCA_037952925.1. NCBI lineage: Eukaryota > Metazoa > Chordata > Amphibia > Anura > Ranidae > Lithobates > Lithobates clamitans. Next base: position 6,852,906 of record JBBGZY010000498.1, read on the forward strand.
TGGCAAGAAGTTTGCAACCCATGGCACTGTAGCTAATCTCTCTGGGCGTGGACGGAAGAGAAAAATTGATGAAAGATTGCAACGCAGGATAGTCCGGATGGTGGATAAGCAGCCCCAAACAAGTTCCAAAGAAATTGAAGCTGTCTTGCAGGCTCAGGGAGTATCAGCATGAATTATCCGTCGACATTTAAATGAAATGAAACGCTATGGCAGGAGACCCAGGAGGACCCCACTGCTAACACAGACATAAAAAAGCAAGACTACAGTTTGCCAAAATATACTTGAGTAAGCCAAAATCCCTCTGGGAAAACGTCTTGTGGACAGATGAGACCAAGATGGAGCTTTTTGGTTAAGCACATCATTCTACTGTTTACCGAAAAAGGAATGAGGCCTACAAAGAAAAGCACACAGTACCTACAGTGAAATATGGTGGAGGTTCAATGATGTTTTGGGGTTGTTTTGCTGCCTCTGGCACTGGGTGCCTTGAATGTGTACAAGACATCATGAAATCTGAGGATTACCAAAGGATTTTGGGAGCACTGTAGAGCCCAATGTCAGAAAGCTGTGCTTCCGTCCGAGATCTTGGGTCTTCCAGCAGGACAATGACCCCAAACATACGTCAAAAAGCACCCAGAAATGGATGGCAACAAAGCGCTGGAGAGTTCTAAAGTGGCCAGCAATGAGTCCAGATCTAAATCCCATTGAACACCTGTGGAGAGATCGTAAAATTGTTGTTGGGAAAAGGCGCCCTTCCAATAAGAGAGACCTGGAGCAGTTTGCAAAGGAAGAGTGGACCAAAATTCCGGGTGAGAGGTGTAAGAAGCTCATTGATGGTTATAGGAAGCGACTGATTTCAGTTATTTTTTCCAAAGGGTGTGCAACCAAATATTAAGTTAAGGGTGCCAAGAATTTTGACCAGCCCATCTTTGGAGTTTTGTGTGACATTATGTCCAATTTGCTTTTTTTCCTCCCTTTATTTATTTTGTTCCAATACACACAAAGGGAATAAACATGTGTATAGCAAAACATGTGTTACTGCAATACTTTTCTGTGAGAAATACTTGATTTTCTGCAAAAATTTCTGGGGTGCCAACAATTTCGGACATGACTGTATAGATAGATGGTGGACTGGAAGGAGTTAAAATAATTGTGTATTTAGAAAAAAAAGTGATTTACATTATCCCCATGACTAAGCTTTGGGGGGGTGGAGTGAATTGTGTTGGGGGCGTGGCCTGGTGGGAGCCCAGGCTGAGGTTGTCTCTCTCACACCACCATAGGACTCCATGGATGTGCAGCACCAGGCATTTTTCCTCTCTGCCTTACATTAATTCAGGCTTGGCAAAGGTGGCAGTAATTTCCATAAGCACAGCCATGAGGACCTGCTTGTATTTAACATGCAAATTCTGACATTCCCAAAATCAGTACACATCCAGAGACTCTGCCCTGCGTCCTACTGATACCTATTTTAGCACATATGGTGTGTTCTTTCACTTTATTATTACTGCGCACATATTAACAGTTGTTTGTTTTAACGCAAACCTGTGTTGAGATAAACAAATACTGCTCTTGTCTGTGATTTGTGTACTGTCAGTGTGCAGGTGACGGCTGCTAAATAAAAGTTAGTACAGCTTTCACATCCTGCTTTTGCACTAGCCAAATACACAGTTATCTTGTTGAGTGCAGATATAGGTAATATAAAAGTTTTTTCCTTGGCATGGTAAGAACTCATTGAACTGTTTATGGAATGTAACTCCAAATGTTGTTCAAAGTGATATTTGTTTAAATGACAATAAAAACTTTTTCAACCCTAAGAACTCATTGACCATTAAAGTGAGACACTGTAAGTCTTGAATAAAAGTTGTTCTTCTGCCTCTAAGTTATGTTTCATCTTAGTGTACATGGAGCCTCACATGAGCAGCTTAATGTACAATCACAACATGCCTTGGTACCAAGATGAATTAACTCCTGCACCCATGGAAGTTAGGCCATCCCAGCCTGGTCTATCAAGATGGCCAAAGAACTCAAACCCAGAAAAAGACCAGACAAAGATGTCAGCAGTGGCGATAGACAAATATATGCCAAAAGCACTGAGCACCGGCAAGTTTATTTACACCTGAAGTTTGAGATGAGATGAGATGAGTTTATGCTTTCATAAGAAAAAGTGTTTTTAAGTCAGGATGGGAAATTCACTAGTGTGGGATAAAATTTTAGAGGACATGGTCCTGTATATAGCATGTTCACAATTTGTAACCTTTGTATGTTTTCCTCTTCCTATTCTAGTCTCCACTATTATGTTTGGAGTTGTTCTACACATGGGATTTTTCGAGATGCTCAAGCTTCTTCTTTGGATTGTGTTTATTGACTGTGTCGGTGTTGGGTTACTTTTTGCAACTCTTATGTGGTATGTTATTCACCGCTGCACTAAGACATTCTACAAATGTATGTAACACATAGTATACCAGAAAAATAAAATGGTTATCATTTAGGTGAAATTTCCTTGTTCGATTTGTTGAGTTTACAAAAGGAAGATAACTAGACAATCCAGAAGTAGACCAAAATAATGGTACATGTGCGTATAAGTTACATTGAAAAACACCTTTGTGGGGTGTCATCTGGGACTCTTTGCAGAAAGATTAAACAAGAAACAATGTACACAGTAGGCATCATGTAATTCAACATAATAATCAACAAAACCGATAATATAGATATCCGGTGAAATGGTACCACCTCATCGGTAGAGTTCGTTAGAGATCTGCTTCATTAAAAGCTCATGATATGTTGTAGAGCTAAATTATTTATCAAGTACCAAAGATGGGCTACCACCATAAACAGCAAGATAGAAAAGCAACATAGAAACAAGACAAAGAGGAGGAAAAGACCAATAGTGCGGTATAAAAACCACAGAAAAGAAAAGAGGTTAGAAATAGAGTAAGGGCAGAAAAAGACCAGCCGAGAATTCTCCAAAGATAGCGTGGTCACCAGCAGCCAGGTACCTATAGCTAGAATATATAGATGAGTTACCAAGGCATAAGCACTGTTTTATTTAAGTCTGGGGGTACATTTAGGTGACATTTCAAAGCTGCTGCAATAAAAGTTTTTATGATAATCACACCTTTTACATGCAAATCTTGGCAGTATATTTTCATCTTTAGAGCTGTCTGGGTGTAAACATATTACAGTACATCCCTTTACAAGTAATGAGCCACCTTAAAGTAGCGTTGTGTTCTTTTTTTTGACCGTAGCTAAGTAAGCCATAGCAGCAAAAGCAAAATGTCGAATATTTGCCTTATTTGTTATAAATATGTATGTTTCTGTGTGTTATTTTACAGGTTCATTTCTAACAAATACATGATAAAACATCAAGGAAGAGACTGTGATGTGGAATGGGGCTATGCAATGGATGTGCACTTAAATGCTTTTTACCCGCTTTTGGTTATCCTGCATTTTATCCAGTTGTTTTTTATTAAAGGTAAGGAAAATCCCTAAAGCATCTGGTTTTATATATTGTTTTTTTGACGATGTGTTGCTCAAAAGTGTAAATCAGTTTAATGTTTCTGCTATGCAGAGTTGGGTAAAAACATCTGTAGGGTAAAACCGTAAAGTTAATAAGATGAAGTTTAGCTGAAATCCTTTTTTAGAATAGAAATAAAGAAATAGAAATAAAATAGGAATAAGAAATGTTTTACTTTACGGAATGATTTAAAGTAAATCTGGGATGCTGCACACCACTACTGCTGATCTCTCTGATACATACCCTGAGCTAGGTATGGGTCAGCCCTTGGGCATTCACACTGCATGAAATTTGGGCTGTAGAGCAGTGGGTAGCCTGTACAGGAAAGGCCTCTATATGTCTACATCTAAGGTCTGGCATGCCATTTATATTTTGTGTCAGAAGAGCTAGGGAGTTTGAGTTATTTTCAACTTCACTGCTGATTTAAAACAATAGACTTCCTGCAGCAATGATTAACATCCAGTGACCATGTGACATATGCAGGAAGCTGTGGAAAAGCAGCTTTTATTCATACCAAGAAATAAATATTGTTGTTCTCACAATATTTACCTTCTTTGATAATTCTGGCCCAACTGATTCCTGTAAAATGTCAATTTTAAGAATTACCATATAGCCAGGCATCTTACATTTTCAAAAGGAAAGGTCAGAAGTGGAAGACGGCTTATTTCTGTAGGCACAGGTTTCCATTAAAAGATAAACATAGTTCCTGCAGGATTTTGGTTTACATGCACTCTGAATAAGTTCCCCTTTCCTAGTGGTATTTTTCCATGCATGTTGGTGGATGGATAGCTTGAGCCATTGGTGAACAATGGCTTCTTACTTTCATAAAACTTGGATATCTGTCAGGGACCAGAAAAAAACGTACTATAGCTGTGATATAACATCTCAGTTGATAGCTTCTGTAGCTTCAGGGCATCTAATACTGCTGAACAATAGAAAGCATGTTGGCAAAGCTGTAAAAATCAAATGGGTCCCTGATGGATTGATTGTGAGCACCACTTTGGAAAACATGAAGACTAGCCATTATGTTTCTATATTAAAATGTAAATATAATACATGAAACCCCTTTTATATCACTTTTCAGTAAAGTAGTACCCGAGTGTTTTCCAAAGCTGTCTAATTTTTGTTGTTAGGATTACATTTATAATTTCCCTTTTTTCTATTTTGCAGTTGTCATTTCAGATTATTTCATTGGATACCTTGTGGGGAACACATTTTGGCTGATTGCGATTGGGTATTACATCTATATTACATTCCTTGGATATAGTGGTAAGCTCTGGCATCTTGTATAAGTGCCCAGATGTACTCCTTATTAAAAAAAAAATGTATATCTGTGTGTGTGTGTGTGTATATGTGTGTGTTATATATATATATATATATATATATATAGACACACACACACACACACACACTACACAGTTGTGCTCATACGTTTACATACCCTGGCAGAATTTGATTTCTTGGCCATTTTTCAGAGAATATGAATGATAACACAAAAACTTTTCTTTCACTCATGGTTAGTGTTTGGCTTAAGCCATTTATTATCAATCAACTGTGTTTACTCTTTTTAAATCATAATGGCAACAGAAACTACCCAAATGACCCTGATCAAAAGTTTACATACCCCAGTTCTTAATACCGTGTATTGCCCCCTTTAACATCAATGACAGCTTGAAGTCTTTTGTGGTATTTGTGGATAAGGCTCTTTATTTTCTCAGATGGTAAAGCTGCCAATTCCTCTTGGCAAAAAACCTCCAGATCCTGTAAATTATTGGATTGTCTTGCATGAACTGCACGTTTGAGATCTGCCATGATTGTCTCAATGATATTGAGGTCAGGAGACTGAGATGGCCAATCCAGACCCTTCACTTTATTCTGCTGTAGCCAGTGACAGGTCAACGTGGCCTTGTGTTTTGGATCATTGCCATGTTGGAATGTCCAAGTACGTCCCATGTGCAGCTTCCTGGTTGAAGAATGCAAATGTTCCTCCAGTATTTTTTTTATAACATACTGCATTCATCTTGCCATCAATTTTGACCAAATTTCCTGTGCCTTTGTTGCTCACACATCCCCAAAACATCAGCGCTCCACCTCCGTACCTTTCATCATAGGCCTTTGTGGCTCCCCTCCAAATATAGAGTTTATGGTTGTGGCCAAAAAGCTACATTTTGGTCTCATCGCTCCAAATGACTTTGTGCCAGAAGGTTTGAGGCTTGTTGCTGTGCTGTTTGGCGTATTGTAAGCTGCATACTTTGTGGCATTTGTGTAGTAATGGCTTTCCTCTGGAAACTTGACCATGCAGCCCATCTTTCATCAAGTGCCTCCTTATTGTGCCTCTTGAAACAGCCACACCACATGTTTTTAGAAAGTCCTATATTTCACCTGAAGTTATTTGTGGGTTTTTCTTTTCCTCCCGAACAATTTTCCTGGCAGTTGTGGCTGACATTTTAGTTGGTCTACCTGACCGTGGTTTGGTTTCAACAGAACCCCACATTTTCCACTTCTTGATTAGAGTTTGAACACTGTTGATTGGCATTCTCAATTCCTTGGCTATCTTTTTATATCCCTTTACTGTTTTATACAGTTCATCTTAGGGCTGGGAAAAAAATCGATTTAAATCTTGAATCGAGTTGAGAGGTCAAATCGATTCAAAATTTAAGCAAATCAATTTTTTTAGATTTTTTTTTTTCACTGCGCTTTTCCGAGGCGCTGTGGGCATGAACTTTTAGGCGAGGCCGCGGCTTCGGCCTAGTCCGCGGCTACGGACGGACGCCGCGGACTAGGTTGAAGCCGCGGCCTCCTCTAAAAACCCATGCCCGCAGCGCCTCCGGACCGGCGCTGACACCACGCCGGGCCTAAAGAGCTGCGGGCAAGGAGTTTTTAGGTGAGGCCGCGGCGTCGGCCTAGTCTGCGAGGCCAGACGCCGCGGACTAGGCCGAAGCCGCGGCCTCGCCTAAAAGTTCATGCCCGCAGCACCTCAGGACCGGCGCAGTTTCCAAAAAAAAAAAAACCTCGTTTCGACTCGTGAATCGAGTTTTTTTTTAAGAGAATCGAAGATTTTTTTTTTTTTAAGAAAATCTTCCAGCCCTAGTTCATCTACCTTTCCTGCAGATCCTTTGACAATTCTTTTGCTTTCCCCATGACTCAGAATCCAGAAACGTCAGTGCAGCACTGGATGAAATATGCAAGGGTCTGTCAGGAGTCCAGAAACTCATTGACCTTTTATACACACACACTAATTACAAGCAAACAGATCACAGGTGAGGATGGTTACCTTTTAATAGCCATTCAAACCCCTTTTGTGTCCACTTGTGTGCATGTTATCAGGCCAAAATCCCCAAAACTTTTGATCAGGGTCATTTGGGTAGTTTCTGTTATCATTATGATTTAAAAAGAAAAAAGTTGATTGATAATAAATGGCTTCAGCCAAACACTAACCATGAGTAAAAGAAATGTTTTTGTGTTATCATTCATATTCTATGAAAAATGGCCAAGAAATCATAAATTCTGCTAGGGTATGTAAACTTATGAGCACAACTGTGTGTATGTGTGTATAATATATACACACACACACACCTATCCAGCCACAGCATTATGACCACCTAACATAACCCATCGAGGCATAGACTCTGCTAGACCTGTGAAGGTATGCCGTTGTATCTGGCACCAAGCTGTCAGTAGCAGATCTTACATGTCCTGTAGGTTGCGAGGTGGGCCTCCATGGACTGGTTTTTCTATTACATCCCACAGATGCATGATTGGATTAATGTCTGAAGAATGTTGAGGCCAAGTCAACACCTCAGACTCGCTGTTGTGTTCCTTAAACCGTTCTTGAAATCATAAGACCAGGCCACCTTTTGTTGCTCCGTGTCTGTGTAAGCAACACACACTCACCTGGCCATTCACATGATGTAAAATTTAAAAAAATTAATGTCAACACAATATTTCATATTCCTAAAATTTGCCTCCTGTACCATATAATTGTATGAAAAAGTATTCTGTTCTTTTTGTATTGCTTACTTTGTGTGAAATCCCTGATGTTCTTGCCAGTCACTCTGCTTACCTATTACAAACTGACAAAACTAGGCATGAGAGCACACCCATCCCAGTATCGTCAGTTTTCTGGCTGTGCTGAGGAATGCTCTCCAACAATGTTCGGACTTGTGCTGATACACCCCCTGCACAGCCAATCACTGGGAAGACCAGTGTTCTGCTGTTTCTCTTCCCCCTAACTCTTGTGCAGCTTAGAACATGTTTTTAAATAATGTTTTGTCTTTCATTTCTATATTAAACTGAATGGGTTGTTTTACAAGGTGAGGGTTCACATATAGTTTAAACGTTCCACTTTAAAGTGGTTGTTAAGTTGGTTATTATAATTACTGGCAGTCCCTGTCACGTGATCGCCTGCCCCTCTCCTTCACCGATCTGGAGACTACAGTGGGAGGGGCTGAGATTCCCCTTTGACATCACATGAGCGTACCCCGAAGATGTAAGGGAAGGTATTTAGCTGCATAATTTAAAAAAAACAAAGACACATACTGCACAGTATATCTTGTTATTACAGAGGGGCTGCCAGTAATTGTAGTAACTAACTTTACAGACACGTGTAATAGTGGCCGAAGGGGAGGGGGGCAGGAAAAGATGGCTCATAGATTAGGAACTGACAGGCAAGGAGGGAGGGGGAGAGGGGAGAGACCCTGAACACAGTGGGATGACGGAGGCACGTAAAATGACTATGGTATCATGGATCAGCAACCACACACAGGGGGGCACAGGAACAGGCAGGATCAACCAGGCATTTTACATCATACAATGGGACAAATTACACAGCACAAGCACTGTGCTGTTTACCATGCTTAAAGTAATGGGTTTTTTTTTTTCGTTTTAGTGTTACAAACACTTTAAATCAGATTTTAGCCTGACAAAGTCCCAACAACTGTGCCTTTTTTTAAATGTATATATTTATTTTCAGCAAAAGAGAGGATTTTAAAGACTTTCATTAATTTTAAATGTAGAACGGACTCTTGTCATAATACACAATAGGCTTGCTGAATAAGGATAGGCAAAGGGCTGCGACAGTGTGCAAAGTACAGTCACTAATGGCAACCAGTCAGATTTCATGTTATTGCTGATAAAATAATGACCTCTTGTCTTAGTGGTTGCTGCATTTTGCAGTATTAGAATTATAATTACTATTCACTTGATAAACTTGCACAACAAAGTATGACATTTTGGGGGAGATTTACAAAAACTGCAACGTGCAAAATCTGGTGCAGCTCTGTATATAAACCAATCTGCTTCCAGATTTTATTGTCAAAGCTTAATTGAACAATCTGAAGTTAGAAGCTGATTGGTTACCATGTACAGCTGCACCAGATTCTGCACTCTCCAGTTTTTTCATAAATCTCCCCCCTTTACGCATCTGTTATTTAACAAGCTTTAAAGCTGGATTCTGGCCACACAAGTTTTTTTTATTTAAATTATTTCCCCATTTGCCGCAAACTATATAGATCCACTTTGTGTGCACTGAATGCTTTTGCAAACCCAGTTATTAACTTATAAAAGTAGCAGAGACTTAATCATTGTGCTGTACATATCCTGTGCAGAGAGCAGAGCTATGGGAGCAGTCCAGCAGGTCCACCCATTATAAGCTGACTGCAGAAAGCTACAGCAGGGGGCAGAGACAAGACGCTATTCAGGAAGCTTCTGCATAGAGGCAACTTTTCACATTGGAGTACTTCACATATCGGGAGGAAATATACAAAGTGCTTCCAAGATTCAAGTTATAATATGCTTGCCTCGTGTTTCAATAATCTCTTATTCCAGAGTCCAGTACATCCTTAAATGTATTTTGTTTTAATGCTAGCGTGTAAGTACCTGATTTGACCTGGTATCAGCCTCTTTCCAGCCCCTTGTGCAGCAGCACTCAGACACTTTGGGGGGAGAAAAAGCACGGGAAGCAAGTCAGTTGTGTAGCAGTGCAAGGGTTAGAAAGATGAGCTTGTCAGTCTGCTGCTACTCCTTTTGCTGTCTTGTTGCAGAGTGGGGGTGGGGAGGAGACCTATAAATGTTATTGAACTAAACTAAAAACTAAAGCAGGTCTTCTGCCATGCCAGACAGGGCTGTGTTGTGTTGAAAAGCTGTGTACATCTCAGAACTGGATGCACGGAAAAACAAATTCTTTTTCAGATAAAGCAGTTCCTTGAAATATGTAAAAAAAAAAAAAATGATGAAATATGTATTTAATCGGTGTATTTAGCTGTTTGCCTGAAGTTCTTCTTTAATGTGTGTAAAATATATACATATTCGTTATCTGGTGGAGCATGCAGTGATGTTACTTGTCATGTGACTTACTCTCTAACACTCCGTTCACATCTGTGCAGCTGTATTCTGTGTGTAGGGCAGCCCATTCATTTCAGTGGGCTTCTCTACCCACAGAAATAACGTCCCTTTTTAAAATAAATTGTGTCGCACCAAACTGCATGGTGCTGTGGCATCATGTGGTTTGGTGCATGGAAACGTGCTGCAGTTGCCAATGCACTGGGTGCCATTAAAAATAATTGCCACCCTCTTGCGTCTGCTATAGTGCAGCATCTTTCTCTGCAGGTCTGAAACGCACAAGATTTTGCGTTCGATAACTAGCTGCAGAGATGTGACTCTAGAGTGGTAGTTCCAAGTTGATACCAATAGTTGCCCCGTAAGCAATATACATTTGGTTTTGACAGTTGCATTTTAGCTGCTATAACATCATGCAACTCCTTTTTGCAAAACAAACCATTAACTATTATTTCCCTAATCATCATCTTTTTTTTTTTTTTCCCTTTCCAGCGCTGCCATTTTTGAAAAACACAGTGATTCTTCTTTACCCCTTTGCAGCCCTTATACTGCTCTATGTCTTGTCATTGGCCTTGGGGTGGAACTTCACGCAAATGCTTTCTGACTTCTACAAATTCAGAGTAAACTAAATCCATTTGGAGGTCTGCATTGTTTAAATATGTTAATTTGTATAAATTGTAAATATCCTTTTCTTGTAGAATACGGTATGGGTAAAGACTGATTTAACAAAACCCTCATGTGTCTGTTAATTTCTTTTTTTTTAATCATTTACTTATAAGTTATCTGTCAGATGTGTGAGCACTACCAACGCTAGTGTTTTATTTATTTTTTCCTCTTATGGTACATGTTTTAACTGCCTCCGGCCCGCCGTATAGACAAATGACGGTGGGCGGAAGCCTCACTTGTTCGAGGACATTGTCATATGATGTCACCCCAGTCTCACGACACTTGCGCGCCCATGGTGGCATGCAATGCCCCTGGGACACGGCGCGACCTCGATCTCTGTAAAGAGCCGATGACGTGGCTCTTTACCCATGTGATCAGCTATGTCCAATCACAGCTGATCACATGTAGACAAGGAAATGCCGGTTATCGGCTCTCCTCACCTCACACTGACAGTGTGTGAGGAGAGGAGAGCCGATCAGTGGCATTTCCTCACAAGGGAGACCTGTACAGATAATCAGTGAAGCCCCAACAGTGCCCAGCAGTGATGCCAGTCAGTGCTCAGCAGTAATGCCAATCTGTGCCGCCTATCATTACCCATAAAAGTGCATATTAGTGCCACATCAGCAAAGGAGAAAAATTAATTATTTACAAAATTTTCTGACAGACTAAAACTTTTTTTTTCTTCTAAATTTTCGGTCTTTTTTGTTTTTAGCAAAAAATTTAAATAAAAACAGCGTGATTAAATACCACCAAAAGAAAGTTCTATTTGTGTGAAAAACATTACAAAAATTAAAATTTGGGTATAGTGTTGCATGACCGTGCAATTGTCATTCAAAGTGTGACCGCACTGAAAGCATTGGCCTGGGCAGGAAGGGGGTAAAAGTGAACAGTATTAGTAGTGGTTAAAGAGACCCAGTCACCTATATAAAAATTTGGAGCTAAATATTTCAGGCAAATATAGGCATGCAAACAAAGTGCCAACTATTGCATTACTTGTCTTTATTTTTTAAATTGTATTAAAAGGTGCTAGGGAATTCGACTCTTCCGCCTAGTTTTTCTTTATATGCCAAGATCTTCCCTCTTCCTTCTCTGATGTCACTATAATGCCATACTCCCAACACAGCCTTGTGGGAGCGTATATTGATACTGCTAACAAAGGTAGAATACTGCTTTTCAGGGAAGAGCATTAATAACCAGTATATCACTGCAGCAGGATAACAGCAGTGAAATGGCCACCTAAATGAACACATTATTATGTCTGTCAGCCGGTGGCTACCTCTCCTAATTAATATGCCAGCCGACTCCTTCACAGTAAGCAGCCAAATCTGCTTTTTTTTTTTTTTTACATTTTTATACAGTGGGGTCAGATGATTGAACTCCCATGGTAACCAATGCTAGCTGTGCTGAGAGCTTGCATCAGCCCCAAAGTTTGGCACTTGCTTTGGGCAATGTTAAGATCCTGCATTGAGCGTATCTTGGTGGAATGTATCCCAAATTTACTTACCTGCAAAGCTTTGCTATTGTCTGAAAGCGCCACAATCTTTAGGATATTATTGGTTACAAATATATCACATGCATGCATTTGCCTTTAATGCATTGGACAATGCATGGACTATGTTATTTACAGTATGTGTTTTTCTCTGGAATTGAATGTGATGTTTTCACTAACATTTAGGGCTAGTTTACACTTGCTTCAAAACATGGCTTCGGACATGTTTTGTTAAAGCTCTCTGAACGCCAGTCAAAGCTCCTGTCACTAAATTTAAATGGTTAGCTCACAGTCCTGTTTACACCTTGCTTTTGCTTGGTGTTTTGGTGGAGCTTCGATGAGCCTTTGGGTGTCTCCACCGATACGTTATCGCCAATCCCTGTTTCCACAACACCCCAATTTTTTTTAAATCCAATTGTCATTGGAACAGAAAGTGAGGTGAAATCTTCTGAACAGGGATATAGACAGCAAAACAAATGTTACAGGGGTGATAACCCTTCTTTATGCTACCCAAAAAGCTTAATTATTTTTTTAGGCTGGAGCTACACTTAAAAAATGTACCTGTTCTGACTTGCATACAAATTCAACTTGAGAACAAACCTACAGACCCCATCTTGTTTGGAACCCGAGGACTGCCTGTATTGGGTATACATGCTTTACAAATATGTGAGATCAAAGAAAAAAAAAAGCCATACAAAAATACTTTCTGAGTAGCTATTCCTTTTTATAGTGCTCTGTTAGCATACAAATAGATTCCAAATTAACTTATTGTCAATAGCTTGTATTTTATAAGAGGCATAGTTAATTAAATTTACCATGAAATATACAATATTAGCTGCCACAGATAAAACTGCATGTAAATACAATGAAATTAATGATACAGGAAAAGTGCTTTCAAAAGTGAAACGACATGAAATCATATTTGATCTGCATAGCTAAAATTGATGACTCCAATCATAGCAAAAAAGAACAGTACTTTGTTAAAGCGGTAGTAAACCTATCCATTTAACCGTTTGAAAAAAACTACATTTCTGGCACGTGGCGGGAATGTAACCCTCCTATTGGTTGTGCTCTCAACCAGACTGTCAAACCATCCAATGGCTGGTGTCATAACTGATCACATGTGCAGCATCATGGCAGTTGTAGATTAAACCGAGGCCAAAATGGCAGCTTCCTTGGCTGAAAAGGATAGGAGGGTTTACTTCCACTTTAAAGGGTCAATGTGTTTGGTACAAGGAATGGATGGAGAGAAATAAGCCATTTTAGGCACTACTACTTTGTTTCTTAACTCATTAAATAACGAAATAAAAAAAACACTTTTGCTGATAATGCAAATTCAATTATCAGCATAGTTTAGTCTGAAGAACATTTCAGGTACTCCTATGCCTTTTCTCTTTCATGCCATCTGTGCGGCTTGTATTCTTCCCGCATTAGAAGTAGAGATGCCTGCACATCAAGAATTAGCAAGCACAACCTGTGCACACAGATGTCTTCATGTTGGGCTGAGATAAGGTTTCTGCAGATACCTAAAGTCTAAAACTGGTCATTACTCTTTATTCAACTCCTGTTCCTCGCTTCATTGACTTTAATTAACAATCTACATATGGTAACCTGCTTGACCCAGTGCACTTCTTTTAGATCTTTAATAGTGAGAACAGATTGAGAGGCCGATCCATAACAGCAGCTAAGCATAGTTTCAAAATCTTTCATATATTCAAAATGCATAATCAGGGAGGCGCAATGTAGATACTCGCCAATGAGTGATATTATGGTACCAGTGTTAGTTCTATTTTTTAGAGCACAGGGGATCATATGCTGTGTCACATGTTAAACACAGGACCCACAGGCTGTATCCGTGTGGCCTTGCCATGTGGCCCTCACAGCCAGAACTCCATTCCACCACCTCTGGCTCTCACCCTCCGCTCCCCACTGTCACTTGTAAACATGAAAAGGGACAGCTTTGCTCTCAGCGGCTCCTGGAACTAACAGATCCCTAAATTCACTCAAGGAGGGGCATGGCAGGGGCAGATCTCCAGAATTGGAAAGAGAAAATAATCTTCCTGCTAGGCGAGGCAGAGCTGCCTATAAAGGGAGGGGTTGGAGTTGCACACTATGCATAGTGCACCCCTAAACCCTGCACTCTCTACAGAATGCACTCTTGAACTCTGCATGTAGCACACCCCAGATACAACCGCCCTTTAAGGGCAACCATGATGCTGATGTGGCCCAATATGAAATTGAGTTTGACACCCCTGCTCTAGGTCATATAGGCAGTAACTAGGTGTAAATTACAAGCCATGATAAGTCACAGGACATTTGTACGGAGATGTCCTTTACTTTAGTTTGAACAATTTTTAAAGTTTAATAAATGAGGATGAAATCTACAAATTGTTTACATTTTCTTTCTATCCTCATTCCTGCTTTTTATCAATAAATAAAATTATCGTTTGACTTGAGGACCAGTTTTAGTAACAGTAAGGTTTAGGGCCCTTTCAGACCTTTGCAGTGCATTAATTTGTGGCATGTAGCATATTAACATGCATTACATTAAAATGGTTGTAAACCTCAGACATGAATAAAGCATATCCCTCTATAGTGTGTACTACTAAAAGCAATAAGTGCCACTTCAGTCTGCTTCTTCATACCTGTGCTATCGGCATGAATCAATTGTGACAAGTTTTCCTAAAACCAAGAAAAATGGTGACAGGAGGGAGCTCCAGGAGATTGACAGCCTCAGATCTGTTCCTGTGTGAAGGAGGGCGTATCACTTCCCTCCAATCAGCTCTGCGGAGTGTAACTTCAGCTTTCAGCCCCCTATTTTTTTTGAACACTCGGACAATCTTATAACTTCTGGATGTAGAGAAGACTGCAGATAGACAGGTACAGCTTATGTAGGAGGATTTGTTTTATCTCTGTGTATCACCTCAGAAGAGTCCCTTCACTGGGTAAATGTAAGGGTTTACATCCACTTTAAGGCAGCCCATGTTTTGAATGGGTTGCCAAGGCATGGCAATAGACCAAGGGAGCCAAGTCCATATGTTATACTGGAGACACTGGCTGGGGAACATGGATCCAGTCTGCTGTTACATCTACAGTAGGCTACAAGGACTGAATATATAGTTAGGGCGAAGAGTAGAAAATAAATGTATTAATACTAAAATAAGACACTTTGTCAGACAATTATTATCCCCTGCCTGGTTTCATCTACTGTCTTTCTAAATGATATCTTTAACTATACTGCAATATAAGGAGATAGCTTTTTAGAGCTAAGATTGGGGAGCCTACCAATATTTCCATATCTGTCTCCATGTTGCTTTGACTTAATATCTCTTGTTAAATGCTTAGCAATGACTCCTGTACATAAGTTACTTACATACACACAAAAGAGATATATACAATCCAAGACGATAGAAACTGTCTTTAACTTGACTTGGAATTATTTTTTATCTATTTTTAAATGTATAATGGACATATTTAATATATTTATAGCAGTATGTCTACAAGGATATATTATAAAGGGATATAGGGGCTACATGCTGATGCTTTAGCGTAAATTGTCATTCAGGGAATCGTCCAACTTTGAACTAACTTAACTCAGTTTCATCTAATGAGATGACGATCCTTCCAGAAGGATGGATCAGTCCACAATTTCCCTACATAATTTTACCAGGTGATCTAGAAGTTAGGCATTGTGCAAACTGTAACTGGTTTTGGTTCTGATTCATATTTGCACACATCAGTGTGTTTATTCTGCATACAGATGCGAAAACTGCTTTGCAGTCCATAGCTGAACATGTAATTGATTCATTAAAACTGCAGTTGGCTTTAATGGGCCACATGTCCATCAGTAATTACATGCAGTCTGCATTGGAGAACTGTTTTATCTATAGGTGATCATATGGTGCTTGAGTCAGGCCAACCATTTTCCTTTTTCTCATCAAAGTTGTAAAGTACTGTAAAGGTTCAAACAACCTCTATAGCTAGATTTTTCTTGAAGAAACACAGGCTGGCCATCATAGGGGTACATGCAACATTGATACCTATGGAAAGCTACCATTCCACATGCAAAACTAGTTGCTATATGAATTGTCTTGGCTCCAACATTCCCACAATCCAATTTTTGTCTTAATTCCATGCTCACTAGTATAATGTATCTCTGTAGCGACCAGCACTACTGGAGCTTGATAAATGTACACTGGTAGAAAGCAAATCATCTCTATAGACATCAGCAGCCTTGGAGCTTGCTACATGCACACTGGTCTTGATGTTTGCTACATGTGCACTGGCAGAAAGTATCTCTATAGGGACCAGCATCCTTGGAGCTTGGTATACATACAGAGGCAGAAAGTATCTCTATAGGGACCAGCATCCTTGGAGCTTGGTATACATACAGAGGCAGAAAGTATCTCTATAGGGACCAGCATCCTTGGAGCTTGGTATACATACAGAGGCAGAAAGTATCTCTATAGGGACCAGCATCCTTGGAGCTTGGTATACATACAGAGGCAGAAAGTATCTCTATAGGGACCAGCATCCTTGGAGCTTGGTATACATACAGAGGCAGAAAGTATCTCTATAGGGACCAGCATCCTTGGAGCTTGGTATACATACAGAGGCAGAAAGCATCTCTATAGGGACCAGCATCCTTGGAGCTTGGTATACATACAGAGGCAGAAAGTATCTCTATAGGGACCAGCATCCTTGGAGCTTGGTATACATACAGAGGCAGAAAGTATCTCTATAGGGACCAGCATCCTTGGAGCTTGGTATACATACAGAGGCAGAAAGCATCTCTATAGAGATCAGCAGTCTTGAAGCTAGATACATCTACACTTGAAAGAAAGTACCTCTATAGGGACCAGCAGCCTTGGAGCTTGATATAGATAATGAAGCAAAAAGTGTCTCTACAGGAATCCGCAGCCTTTTGTGCTAGGTAAATGTACACTTGCAGAAAGCATCTCTATAGAAATCAGCAGCCTTGAAGCTTGGTATACATATATGAACTGACGGAAAGCATCTCTATAGAGACCAGTAGCTTTGGAGCTTGGCATATGTACACTTGCAGAAAGCATCTCCACAGACAGCGGCAGCACTAAAGCTTGGTCTATTTGCACTGGCAGAAAGCATCTGCATAGAGAGACCAGCAGCCTTGGTGCCTAGTATATGTATACTGACAGAATTCATCTGTATAGAGACCAGTAGCCTTGAAGCTTGCTTCATATACATTGACAGAAAGCATCTTTAAATATACCGGCAACCTTGGAGCTTGCTACATGTACATTGATGGAAATCATCTTTATACAGACCAGCAGCTTTGGAGCTTGCTATACGTATACTGACAGCTGTCATCTTTATAAAGACCAGTAGCCTTGAAGCTTGATGCATATCCAATGGCAAAAACCATCTCTATAGAGACCATCAGCCTTGGATCATGCTATGTGTACTGGCAGAACATTACTTCATCTCCTCCTGCCGTTTCTTTTTTTGTAGCAGAAGTGCCATAATTTAGCTCACTATTGCAATGATGTCCAAACACTTTTTTTTTTTAAATTAGGTAAATGGTTTACTTGATTTTCTGATTCTGTGACAAGACAATGGCTTCGGATAAAAATGTAAAAGTTAATTCTGATCCAATACTGCTAGAAAGTACTCAAGGTCAATTTACCATTAGAATTATGAATTGAGATTGATTTGTTTTTTCCCCAAAAAAAGAATATACATAAAAAAAAAAAAAAAATCAATGGGCGTTAAAAAAAGATGACTGTAAATAACATGTTTCCCCCCCTATAGAATCAATGCTTACATCATATATACAAACAGATGTAACAACAGAATACATATGAAATCTATAATTAATAATTAAAACATTTTACAGCACACAAATATGTTCTCTTAAATCTTAAATATATTAGCTGACTGTGTGTATTTATATAACTTTATAGATTTATTTCCCTGATTATCTACAAAATACAAATTAGTAAAACAAAAAATAGACTTTTTTTTCCATTACATCCCACACATAATGCATCTTAGATGTTTCAGCTGTGATATGTCTAGAGCACATCTTGCAGTAATTATTTATAATATACTACACCTGCTTATATAATGCCATGAGAGTGTATTGCAGGTAAGGCGATCCGTGGCCTGTCAGCTGTGGCCTTTGGCTGAGAAAGCATGCTGGGAAATGTAATAATGCCACAGCTGGAGGTCCCCAGATTACCTAGTGATTGACTGTGTCATAAAGAAGGCCTTCCATCCACTTTGGGGACATTACATGAATGGACAAGTCAATGCCACTGATGTCAGCACACTGACGTTATATCACACATATACTAAGACTCATTAGTCAAAGTTGACTGCAGCAACCAATCAGGTTCACTCATTTATTCTCTCATACCACATTTAGAGAACAAAAGGGGAATCATGTTGGTTACATGAGCAACATAGACTTTGTCTATCCATTAGACGCATTGATAAACAA
The DNA here is from genome assembly GCA_037952925.1 of Lithobates clamitans. Classification (NCBI taxonomy): domain Eukaryota; kingdom Metazoa; phylum Chordata; class Amphibia; order Anura; family Ranidae; genus Lithobates; species Lithobates clamitans. The sequence goes on from JBBGZY010000498.1 coordinate 6,871,389, forward strand.
GGCCTACTGACTACCGATGCAATGTACATGAACTTATCTGCATTTTAACTGATTTAATGGCAATTGAAAAGCGCGGTGAAGACTATGGTTGCTTCTGGTAGGTAAGTGTTGAGTGGATTTTTTTTTTAATTTTTTTAATTTTATTTTTTTTTACACAAAATGGATAGATACAATCTTCCAGCTACAGCAGGTTCCACAGAGGTAGAGTTGAAAAGAAACACACAAGAATGGAATAAGGTGCATGCACGTGTCTCTATCAGGCAGTGATGATGAAGGGGTGGGAGGCCACCCATGACACTTCTTTGAATAAACTCCTCTTCTCACACACAAGCATCAGTCAGTTTGAGTCTTCTTTATGTGGATCTAGTATAAAAAAAAAAAAGAACATGGGCATCAACCACAAACAAATAGAAGGAGCTTGATAGTAAGTGGTAAGCTTCATCTTGCCACTGACCTCATTGAGAATAATCCACACAGCTGAATTCTGCAGGACTGAAAGTCGGAATGCTGCAATTGGGTTTATACTGGGATCCACTGGTCCTTCCGCAACGCCATCTTCAAATTTACCTAGTAATTACAGCAAACAGTGAGAAAATGATGTCTTGACATTTACACAAAACATTAGAAAATAATTCTACCACATAATAAAGTATATCTAAAGTTATGATTAAAACCCTTGCCACCCCCCCCCCCATTCTTTTTTTCCTCGTACTGCAATGCACCAGTGAAGAGTAAGCAGTATTATGTCCCCACATCTGCCTCAGTGCAGTATCCGTCTGGGTTCAGCTTCTCCCTGAACGCAGTCCCAGCGCTCGGGCTGCTAAATAGCCTGGGAGCCCCTTCTGTGGGTCTTGATGGGGCCTGCAGTTTTTCCTCACTAGGAACGAAATCTGCCATCATGTAAGTGTCTGGGGTTTGGGGGGCCAGCTATTTCATTCCTTCTCTCTTTTGATCCCTTGTACCACACAGGGTTGACTTTCCCTTTTTTTCTGTATCCCCATATGTGTTTTTCTTTTACCTTTGTCTGTGGTTCATTCTTTCTTGGCTCCTTTTGTCTCCATTTTTAGTTTTTGTTTTTTTTGTCGTCTTCTTGCTTGCATGGGCAGGGATCCATGTTGCACATCCGGGGCGTCCACAGCATCCCTATAGGGAGAGAGTGGCCACCCAGTGCTGCTTTTCTTTACCGAGGTTGCACATGATCGCTGGCCAGTCGGGAAGGCCGGGCACCATCTTGGTTTGGGGCACGGGATGCTTTCTTGCCATCAGTGGATGGGAGGAGTCCTGGGGGGTCTCGCACTCCCTGGACAATTCAAAAGGCTCAGACTGCTTTTGTTTGTTGGGCAATGCACAGCCTCCTTGATTTGGCTTCTGGTTGTGACTACTTCCTGGTCTGAATCAGCAGGCTTCCCTCTGGCGTCCTCCGCTGTTATTTTCAATTATACCACCCCCCAAAAAAAAACAGGTGTGAGGCTGCGTTCACACTAGTGCGAATTGGATGCGGGTTTCCTCGGCATCCAATTTGCATGTCAGGAGATTGTGACCGGCTCTCTATGGAGCCAGTTCATAGATCTCTGGTACAATTTGCACAAGAGTCCTGTGCGTCTTTTGGTCTTTTTCAGGTCTGAAATTCGGGCTGAAATTGGACCTGAAACGGTGAATGGGGACGCACTGAACCCCCTTCTGGGAGCCGCTCTGTCCCTCAGTGTGAACCCAGCCTCAGTCACCACTTATGAAAAAAAACAAAAAAACTCAAACACAAAGGTAGGGAACCACCGTGTTGGTAAGTTTTCAGGAAAAATAGTGCCTCCTTATGCGGATTGCTTTGAATTGTTTCAGCCCCGCATGCTCACGCTCTGAAAGATCAAGAGCCAGTGAGGACAGACGTTCTTCAGTGGAGCGTAGCCCTCGATGCCGTTGTCAAAAATTCCAAGGAAGACATCTTACCTCCTTTTTCTCAGAGTAACACCAGATCTCCCATAGAAGCAGCTCTGGCTATGGCTGAGTGGACAAATGCATCTTTTAAGCGAATACGAGTCTGAATCATGCAAAAGGCCTGCAGGGCCTGTGGCGAAGTACCTATGCTCAACAGATTGGTGTGTAAAGGCTGCCTGGAGGAGTTCGCAATTGACATGCAAAGCCCAAAATGGCATCATTACTAAAGAGGGTGGAAAGGCTGCAGTGGCAGACCTGGTAAGTCATGATCCAGTCTGTGGGGGACCCAAGTTCAAGACTCGGGCATTCAGTTCCTGACACTGCTATTCACTTAGCAAAGAAAATGTTGAACATGTCAATAATCTCAGCCAGGCAGTCCCCTGAGTTGAAAGGCCACTGGAAAAGCAACCTGGCATCTAGGCAGGTAGCCCTTATCAACTTAGTTCTGCTATCCTGCCGAGTGGGCAGCCTGCAGACAAGAGTAGCTCCTCTTCATCAGAGGAAGACCTGGAGTTGCTTGGTTTCAGTTGTTCCCTCGGGAACCATATACCCAGGCAGTCAGGCAAGCCATTACAGGAAATAAAAGACAAGGTCGCATTTCTCCTTTCTTTAAAATGGCAATTCTTTTTCCGTTCATGAAAAAAATAAAAATAAATAATTACAGCAGGTAATAAAGCAGGAGTTGCAAAAGGGACAACCATCTATTCAAATCTTATTCTTGTCAGGAATTGGATATAGCATCGCTTGAATCTCTGCCTACAGTAGATCTGGCAGTAGTCTAGTAAAGAGGTGGCCAGGGGGGCCTGCTGTCCAGCAGTGGCCCCTACCTCGGCAGCTAGTGGCCAAGGGTTCTGGACCCAGAATATAGAGGCAGCATTTGAAGAGGAAATCCATTTTTTGATGAACTCTATTGGAGAGGCGGCAATAGACTCAACCAGGTGCCCAGCCAGGGCCATGCTATACTCTGTCATGGCTAAGAGGGCCCTATGGTTGAAACCTTGGACGGTGTTTGCTTCTTCAAAGCAAAATTAGTGTAAGATACTGTATGACAGAAAATCTCTGTTCGGTAGTAAATTGGAGACAACTATATCAGCAGCAACAGGTGGCAAGTCCAGTCTGCTCCCACATGACAGGCTGCAAAAGAGATCAACATTTTTTTTCTCCCAGCAGCTTCCGCTCCTCTAAGGTCCCAGGTAGAGGATGGAAGGAAACAGACAACCTTTCTCAAGGCCCATGAGTCAAAAACCCTGACTATGCAGCAGGAACCCACTAAGCCCTTTGATGCGCGAACGCCCCGACTCTTGCGGTAGGAGCCAGATTGGCGCGCTGCATGGGTACCTGGACAGCAAGTTGTGCAGATTCTTGGGTGAAGGCATCAGTCACTCATGGCCATTTTGGGAGATTCCTCACTGCTCCTTCTCCAGACCTGTTCTCTCTCATCATACAACCAGATTCACCACGAAACCAGGTGGGCGGCTACAATACATAGACACTTCAGACCCAGGAGGGAATCGTCCCAGTTCCATTCACAGAAAAATATGCAGGTTTCTATTCAACACTGTGGCTCGCAAAGGATGATGGCTGGTGTCCAATTACAGATCTGAAGAGGTTGAACTGTTTTATCCTCCTAGAGTCCATTCAAACAGTGCAGGCAGACGGCTAGATGCTATTACTGGACCTTCAGGATCCTATCTTCGCATCTCAAGTTTTTTCCTTCGTTCCAAAATATGTAAGTGTTGTGATCGGTGGGACAAATCTTTAGTTTAACAGCTTACCTTTTGGCTTGTGCATGTCTTCGAGAATATTCGCAACGTTCTCTGTGCCGTGTTAGCTCCACTCGGAGAACAGGGTCTCGAGCTTCGCCACTACCCGGACGACATTTTTCTTCTAACCAAAAGTCTAGAAAAATTGATGACACACCAAGAAATCCTCACACACACTCTGCAGAGATATGGCTGGATCATTACCTCAAAAAAAAAAAAAAAAAAAAAAAGCAAACTCTCTCCCACACAACAGTTGGTGTACCGTGGGGTGCTCTGCCAATTCCGCTGTTTTGCCTCCTCAAGAGAAAACGGAGACAGTCAGGAAAGAAATTCTGAGATCAGTAGCCTCCACTTTTTTTGACACCTTCTTGGTGTCTCAATCATTTGGGCACAATGTTGTCACCCTTTAGGAGCACTGGCACCTGCGCCAGTTTCAGCTGGAATTCTTAGCTTAATGGAGGACACAGAATCTAGCACAGTTAATAACAGTGTCACTCAGTATGAGTAGGAGTTTGCGGTGGTGGCCAAAGAGAGAGACCTTGAGGAAGTCATGTCCCATTAGAGCGTTTGACTAGATAACTGTTACAAATCATGTCAGCAAGACAGCCTGGAAGGCGCAATGCGAGGGACTGTCGGTCAAGGCAAGTAGAGATTCCCAACCAAGGGGGATGGTCTCAAATGCGCTGGATGTTTAAGCAGCCTTTTTTTTTTTTAACAGAAGGTTTAAGCAGCCTTTTTAGCACTTTTCGATTTTGCTACACAGAATCAAGGAAAGACCAGTCCCTGTGCAGTTGATCAGCAGGCAAGAGGTTGCCTATATTTAATACTAGGGAGGAACTTGCAGCAATATGCTATTGAGAGAGGTGAAACCCATAATGTCCGGGGCAGAAAATCATCTACAAATTCCGAGAACAGTTTACCTACTAGGGAATCTGAGCATGCAGGCAGACCAACTATTATGCAAGCTTCCCGAATCATGAGTGGGCCCTACGCCCCAGGTATTCTCTGAGCTGGTCCACAGGTGGGACCTACCACAGACAGACCTCTTTGCTTCCCACGGCAATCACAAACTTGGGAAATGTCTGACCCAGTTTTCGCACCCCCAGGCAGATGGGACAGATGCTCTGGTCTCTCCTGGAACTGCAATCTAGTCTATATATTTCCCCCAAAATCTCTCATAATGAGATTCCTTTTGAGGCCGTCGAGAGAGAATATGGTAGTCATAGCCATTCCTCCATAATGGCCATGGAGGCCTTGGTTTTCCCTGGACATTCACTTCAGGATACAAAAGCCAATTCCCAGGCCAGATTAGAAAAGGGCCTTAACCCATACTCATTGAGGTTGCAAGTGTTGGTTGTATCGGCAATAAAAACGTTTAAAGGGGCCAAAGATCCTTTAGTTGCACATTTTTTGAAGGCAGTCATTAGGATTCAACCACCAAGAAGGAGAGTCTTTCCCAAGTGAGACCTATCAGTGTTGCTGTATTTCCTGTCAGTTTAAGCATTTGCTCCAACAGAGCTGTTAGGACATTAAAATAAAAGTACCTATCGCAGTATCTTCAGGTAGAAGGATATCCAAGATGCAAGCTCTTGGAGCTCCAGAAAAACATATTGTTTTCTTTCCAGAAAGAGGAGAGTTGCGTCCTGTAGGTCATCTTGTACCAAAGGTAGCGACAGCCCTATATTTAACAGACATCTGTGCATTATCTAACTTTCCAGAAGATCACACAGGATAGTCACACGAATGGGATGTTTTCAGAACTTTAAAGAAGTATCTGTCCACAATTGCTACTTTCAGATTATCTAATAAGTCTTTCATCTTTCCAGCTGGAGATCATCAAGAATAAGAGGCTACTGCCTGGACTCTAGCAGGCTTGGTTGTGCATATAGAGCGAGGGGTCCTGAGCCTCTGTCAGCAGTGGCTGCAGCCTCATGGGCAGCCCGTTTGAGAGCATCTATGGAATCCATCTGTAGAGAAGTATCATGGTTGTCCCAGCATTATTCAAACATTACAGAGTAGACCCGGATGCCTTGTCAACAGTGGACTTTTGAGGAAGGACTATGCAGTCTTCTGTTCCATCCTACTTAAAATATTGATTTGACAAGCAGAACCCACCCTGGCAGCTAGTTATTTATAACTAGTATGCTTCCATGTTGGCGTTAGGAAAACGGAAAATTGTATCAAATACCATAATTTTCCTTTCCTGACGCCAAACCATGGCAGCATACGGGCCCACCCTTGTATAGTGCGTTTCAGTATGTGGCTTATTACAAAGAATGGGGGGGGGGGGGGGGTGGCTAACTATGCCTTTTTTATGCTATTCACTGGTCCTAAAGGAGTGGTCAAGAGGTGGAGCTCTATCACTAGTATGCTGCCATGGTTTGGTGTCAGGAAAGGTAAATTACGGTAAATATTTTATACAATTTTCTGGGTTTTTTTCCCTTAAAAAAACGTAACAGATGAAAAACGGATGTAAACAAACAGCCTGTTTTTACATTGGTAGTGGATGTAAAAAAAGTGGATGTACAAACTGATGAAAAAGTGACGTAAACTTCATTCATTTTTTTCTTTGAAAAAAATTTAACTGAAGTGATAAAATAAACGGTCTGCATGTGTGAAAAGGGTCTTAAAAAGTTGTCACCAGAACATGTGTCTACAATGAAAAATTTCCCCTCTACTCCTGTACTTGTGACAACTCATAATATTGGGCTTTTCCTTACTTCCAGTACCAGTAACAATGGTCATCCCCAGGACAAAGGGACAATATCACCAGGGAGGAGATGGACATTAAAGTAGTTCTAAAGTAGGGGTGTACAACCTTTTGCCCGAGACAGCTATGAATGCAACCCAAACAAAATCGTAATTGTACTTAAAAATGTTGATTTATTTTTGAATGTTTTGTAAAAATGTATTTACACATAGTGAACACGCAGACTTTTATAGGTTTTATCTTCCCAAAGAAAAAAAATCTTACTCTTCACAATCACGCCATCTGTTTTCCTCTTTTCCTCAGCACCTATATTTGTGAGCAACTATTTTCAAGGATGAAGCACACGAAGGGCAAAATTAGAACGAAAATATTTGATGAGCACCTTGAGAATTGCTACTATATCCATTGAACTAGATATTGATGCGTTAGTTTGTCATCCACTTTTACTTTTATAATGAAAAATATTACAAAAAAATTAAGTTTCATTACTCATATTGGTACATTATCTGTGATCGTTAACTTATGATCTGCCTGACTTTTCCTACTCATCAGCTATCCTTATTGTTAGTGTATTTTATGTGTGGCCCAAGATAATTCCTCTTCTTCCAATGTGGCTCAGGAACATCAAAAAGCCGGACACCCCTGCTCTAAAGCCTTGGTGTTTTTTTACCTTAATGCATTCCCTGCAAGGTAAAAAACAACCCCCCCCCCCCCCCATCACTAACCTGAGCCTATCAGCGATCCAACATTGTGCCCAGCTGCAGTCTTCTCTCCCCTGTCTTCCTCTTCTTACAGGGACTAGAGCTGCAACAGGGACCACTGTCTCCAGCTACTGTCAGTGAAATCCTGTGAGAAAAGGGTGAGGGACAGGGCCGAGCCACACTATATGTCTACAGAGTAGCTTGGGAGTGAGCCAACAGGTATTCCCCCACAGCAAGCAGCTTGCTATGAGGGAACACCTAGAAGAGGACGAACTTGGAGTGGGGGACCCAGAAGAGGAGGATTAAGGCTGCTCTGTGAAAAAACATTGCACACAGCAGTGCAGTATAACATGTTTGATATTTTAAGAGAAAAAAAATGAGGGTTTATAATCACAAAAACAGCAGGCTGGGAATGTGAATTGCAGCATTTCATCTTTTATTTTTGTTGACAACAGAATTCTGGGTCAGTGCATAACAAAACTCACCTATTCTGAGGAATCCATCTGACAGAAGCTTGTCTTTGGCATTCTTTCTTAAATCCAATATTTCTTTCTAAAAACAAGCATAAGCATCCATTAAAGACTTTAACAACTTAACTACTGTTGAACTATCAGTTAGTTACGGAGATCCCTTTTCCATTCTGACAGGCGAATAGCACAGTAATGTGCTGCGTGTTCCTGCGCGATTCACATACGGTTCAGTGTTGTGTTATTTGAGCCAATTCAGTTTAAATGGGATCAAAACGCACTGCACCGAACCAAAAGTAGTTCATGCACTACTTTTGGAAACTCATTGTAACTGGTTCACTTTCGTACCATGCGATCCAGTGCAGGCAAAGGAACTGTGTTTGTGACCTGCATTTGTCACTAACCTAACATTGACATCCGCTGTAGATTGCAACTTGAAGAATTATTTTATTATTTTGGCTTTATAACAGACATCTGTATTCTATTAATTTCAAACTTCTCCATATTATACTTTAGGCTGTGACTTTGAAATGCTCAGCAAAGTCAGGCTTAGAAATAGTGTGAATGTCAGCTTTGGCCAGTTGCTCGTGTCCAGTGTTTATTGCTTAAGGTCAGTGTGTCAGTGGTTTCTCAGACTAATATACCACATTTATCGGTGTATAACACGCACCCCAATTTTAAGAGGGAAGTTTAAGGAAAAAATGTTTTCACAGCCCCCTTTACAGTACACAGCCCCCCTCCCCAGTATACAACCCCCCCATCCAGTATACAGCCCCCCATCTAGTACACAGCCCCCATCCCCAGTATACAGCCCCCCATCCAGTACACAGCCCCCTATCCAGTACACAGCCCCCCATCCAGTACACAGCCCCCCATCCAGTACACAGCCCCCCATCCAGTACACAGCCCCCCATCCAGTACGCAGCCCCCCCATCTAGTACACAGCCCTCCTCCCCAGTACACAGCCCTCCTCCCGGCTCCCTATCCAGAACACAGCCCCCCTCCCCAGTACACAGCCCCCCTCCCTAGTACACAGCCCGGCTCCCCATCCAGCACACAGCCCCCCTCCCCCTGCACTCCCAAGAGATCCCCAGTCTCCTGGGACAGTGCTGCCTGAATTCTCTACAGTTAAGAAAAAATTCACTGCCAGACCCCTTCCACAGTGCTCCTCCTGTGTCACTCATATTGCAAAATGAAGCTTCCATATACCTCAATATCTCAGTTTTTTCCACTGACTAAAGCTAGGAGGAGGAGCGGGAGGAGGAGAGTAGCCAGAAAAAAACTGAGCTATTGAGATATTTACAAGCTTCATTTTATAATGACACTGACACAGGAGGAGTGGTGCAGGAGAAGGGGCGGGCAAGTGATTTTTTTATCAACTTTAGACTATGCAGGCAGCGCTTTCCCAGGGCCAGGAGAGGCGGGGTGGCTGGCCTGACACCCCCCCAATGGGTGGCTCCCGGGGCGGACCGCCCGATCTCGCCACCTGTTGGTAAAACATAGTATCGGCATATAATACGCAGGCACTCTTTGTCCTCTGTTTTCAGGCGAAAAAAGTGCGTGTTATAGCCGATAAATACGGGAATTACTGTGGTATGTGGAACAAAGAGTTGAATAAGTGATATGAAAAAATCTTTAATAAAGAGATTCATTGGTAATCTATAATATAGTTAATCAGTTATTTAATATGCTTAGATAGTTAGTTAGCTAGTTAGGAACAGTATGTAATAGTAAATTCTCAATTATAGTTAATTATGTCTATGCATTTATGTGGTTTTTTGCACATAGCTGTATTCCTTGACCAAATGATGCATCTATTACAAAGAATGCAGGTCTGTGACCCTTTCGCTTAAAAAGGTCACATCACAGTCTTTTTAAGCATACTATTTTATGTTTCTGTCAATCAAAGTATTTTACAGGTAATGTCAGCTAGAAACCATACATACGGGGGGTATGAAAAATAATCACCCCCTTTAAAAAATAAATAAAAATGTTGTTGCTTTGCAGCCTGAAATGAAGACATAGTTTTTGGTTTATCCAGCTGTCTTTACTAGTGCAACTTATAACATCCAAGTGAAAGATATAACACCAACTTGTCAAAAAAACAAAACAGAATCACTGAATTGGAAAAAGGACACCCCCTTATTTCAGTATTTTGTTGAACCACCTTTTGCTTTAATTACAGCCTTTAGTCTGTTGGGATATGTGTCTACTAATTTTGCAAATCTAGACTTTGCAATATTTGCCCACTCTTCTTTGCAGAACTGCTCAAGTTCAGTTAAATTTGATGGTCACCGTTTGTGGACTGCAGTCTTCAAGTCATTCCACAGATTTTCAATGGGGTTTAAATCTGGGCTCTAACCAGGCCATGCAAGGACATTCACCGTTTTCTCCTTCAACCACTGTGTGGTCATTTTTGCTGTGTGCTTTGAGTCATTGTCATGTTGGAAGGTAAACCTTCTTCCCATTGACAACTTTCTGGATGAGGGCAGCAGATTCTCCTCAAGACTTTGACGGTATTTTGCCCAATCCATTTTTCTTCTATCCGGACAAGTGCTCCAGTCCCTGCTGCAGAGAAACACTCCCATAACAGGACATTACCAACAGGATATAACCTTCCAACATGACAATGACCCAAAGCACCCAGCAAAAATAACCACACAGTGGCTAAAGGAGAAAAAGGTGAATGCCTTTGCATGGCCTGGTCAGAGCCCAGGCATAAGCCCCACTGAAAATCTGTGGAATGACTTGAAGACTGCAGTCCACAAGTGGTCACTATCAAATTTAACTGAAACAGAAGGGATTGCCTCAATCAATTGAGTCGAAGGGTGGGGGCGGGCGCCATCATCCTTTGTAATGGACTATTGGAAAGGAATACCTGGGGCTGTTCCATTAATATAATGTCTGTTTTACTATATATATTTTTGATTTTTTTCTCTCTGTTATTAAATATTAAAAAATTATTTGTGATTATGCAACTATGAGATCGTACTTGCTTTATAGATGGAAATGATTGACTCCTCCCGAGGAAGCGACTGTTGTCGCGAAACATGTACAGGATCACATCAAGACATACATCTCATCTCCCCATATTACCAATGGGGTTTATTCATTCCTTTGGAACCATCTGTATTTACTAAGCACAACTGTAATTAACTGCCTATCAATTTATGTATAATTGTTTTTAATTATGTCCTTTTCTTAATAAATTGTTAATTCTATTATAACCTTTGCCTTATCCATGGGTACCGTGATAGTCCTAATCCTTTTTTATGCCAGGGGCATGTTTGGAACAGCCCCAGGTATCAAATTGAACTGAACTTGAGCAGTCTGCAAAGAAGCGTGGGCAAATATAGTCTAGATGTGCAAAGTTAGTAGAGACATAACCCAACAGACTAAAAGCTGTAATTAAAGCAAAAGGTGGTTCAACAAAATACTGACATATGGGGGTGATCCTTTTTCCAACTCAGTAAATCTGTTTTCGATTTTTTTTTTCTGACATGTTGGCATTATATCTTATACTTGGATGTTATAAGTTGCACTAGTAAATACAGCTGGATAAATCAAAAACTGTGTGTCTTCATTTCAGGCTGCAAAGCAACAAAATGTGATTTTAAAGGGGAGTGATTCTTTTCTATACCCACTGTATATTTGGAACAATTACTAATATGGTTATTACACATTTAGCTCAGACTGAATTAGGAAATAACTATGATGGGCTATCTTGAAGCTTTGTTAAAAAAGTATAAAAGCAGAGACTCACACGGTCTTAGAGACACTTATTGACACATACATACATCCACACACACTGATGCTGACACACAAAGACATCTTCTTTACTTAGGCCTACACGCTGTCTTAATTCAACAGCTGTTCTCTCTAAAGCCTAAAAGACACCGCTCATTTTGCCGCTTTGCAATAGAGCAGACAAGAAGCTTAATATTTTTCTGAAACTTACAACATTTTTATAACTACTGCTTATATTTCTTATCATTTTGTTTTTACTACACTGAACTGTAATTTGTATCCATTTTATGTTGATGCCAAGTGTGATTAAATAAAATCACACTTTGTTTTAAGTCAGCCTGGCCATTGACCTATTTACATAACCGCCTAAAACACTAGGAATATTGTATGTGTCATATAATTCTACACAACTGCAGTGCATTTGGAACACGGCATGGGAAAAGCATATGGAACTAAAGTAAAAAAAATTACTCCTCTGCTCCAATAAAAAAGTAACTAAAGTCAGAGTCCTGAAATGTTTACTCATTTGGGACAGCAGGTATGTACGGTGGCCACTAAATGTCTGACATTTCCCATTCATTGCATGGAGCAGGCTTTGTGTGTGCCCAAAGGCACCGGTTGTCTGTCTACCTCTAGCTGAGTAGAGGCACTTGTTTAGATGAGTGTGGCAGAGCTTCTCCGTTTGCATGCGCAATTGCTTGCACCTTTGTCTTTTGCTGTATACATTTGTTGAAAACTTCAACAAACATCTTTGTAAAAGAGAGTGACAGAGCTAAAGTATATAAAAAAAAGCACATCTTTTTATGCAATGTATTTGCCTCTCTCCTAAGTACTTATGCCGCGTACACACGGTCAGAATTTCCAACAACAAATGTTCGATGGGAGCTTGTTGTCAGAAATTCTGACCGCTTGTAGGCTCCATCGGACATTTTCCTTCGGAATTTCCGACAAACAAAATTTGAGATCTGGATCTCAAATTATCCGACAACAAAATCTGTTTTTTCGGAAATTCCGATCGTGTGTAAACAATGCCGACATACAAAATTCCACGCATGCTCGGAATCAAGCAGAAGAGCTGGCTATTGGACTTCATGTTTCTCGGCTCGTCGTACGTGTTGTACGTCACCACGTTCTTGACATTCGGAATTTCCGACAACATTTGTGTGACCGTGTGTATGCAAGACAAGTTTGAGCCCACATCTGTAAGAAAAAAATAGATTTTGTTGTCGGAATGTGCGATCGTGTGTACGGGGCATTAGTGTGTATTCTCTCTGCAACCTGGTTCCTCTGTTATCAGCATTAGTCACTTCTGACAGTTTATCCCCAACACCAAGAGTTAAAAAGGTGATGGGGAAGCAAGCTGCAGCACATAGTCTGTGGCTCATATCCACAGCTGTGCTTGTTCTCCTACTGTGTGAAAGGGATGTTTTCCGAATGATCCACAGAAGAAATGTTTGCAGATGCACAGCTACAACTTATGTAGGAGGATTTGTGTATCACCTAATGCTAATCACTTCACTGGGTATATGTAAGGATTTACAACCACTTTAATGTACCCACATGAGCATCACATGACCCATGACCAATGATTTCAGGATAGATCAATAATCTGGACTCTCTACAAGCTCCCTAGCTGTAGGTTAAACCCTTAAAAGAGAAGTTTTTTTTTGAGAAATCATACTCACCTAGGTGGATGTAGTATCTGTCCTCCACTGGCTCTAAAAGCTGAGAACTGAGCAATCAAAGACCACTGATCAATCAATCTGTGAGCAGAGAGCTGGCGACAGTCAGTGGCTCTCTGCTCTACTCAACAGCCCACTGTCTGCTGAAAATGGGTCATAGGAGTGCAGAATGAACTGCACTCCTGTGATCCACAGAAGTATAGCCAAAGGAGCTTTGGCTGTACTTCTCCTTTAAAGCATCTAGGGAGTGCTACTTGCATGTTTAGATTATTGTTGCAGACAAGCATTTTTTCCCTCCCCCAAAAGAGAGACGAGAATGTCTACTATGTATATACACCTAAACACTTGAAGAAAAGCATGCACATCTTAGGCTGCATTCACATCATAGCATATCGCGGATGCACGCAAATCCACCTCATTTTGCATGCATTACTTCACTTACCAACAACAAACGCAGCAAAAAACCTCATGCTTCATTTACGTTTTCAGCCTTTTTTAACTGCAAGCTTTTCCACACTGTTTTTCCACGTTTGGGATGCCATTAAAAATGTATTAATAATGAAAAATGCAGCAAAAAAAGGTTGACAGATGTTTCTAACCCTTCCCCACACTGCCAAAAAAGTGTTCCATTAAAGTTGAAGTTTAGGTATGAAATTTATTACATAGTTACATTTGTACATGTACATTTACAAAAAAAAAAGGGTAGCCAAAATGATTTGTGCATCATCTAATGCCCACAATCAGCTGTACTTCAATATAACTCTACCTGGTAAGGTAGCACGTCCACTGTTGTGTTCATCAGCAAGTCTCCAGGGTGTTCAGGATTGCCACTCCGAAAGAGATACCTGCAATAAAAAATAAAGGAACAGTCTGAAACACTGAAAGTAGATAAATACAGACCTCTCTAATCAATTTACCAGACTTTCAAATAAGTTTACCTATTTTGCATTTACATGCTTATATCCTGGTACAGGTGGTATATCCTGGTACAGGCGGTACTATTTTTAATTCGCTTACCAAAGTTCTGGAAATATAATTTCTTAAAATAGCACTAGCTATTGTCTCTACATGCTTCATACCACAAAGACAGAGAGACATACTGGTAGGCTTATATATTAAAATAATGTGCAGCTCCTGTCATCTGCTGCTTTAGCTGAGAACCAACAATGAGATGAATAGGGTTCTGCCAAAAAATACTTAGGGATGGCTGTACCCAAAAAGCCTTCTCACAAACACACTGACTGCATGCTACTATTTGAGGGCAGTTCAAAGATTTAGCTTCTTTTGTCTAGAACTAGTCAAGGAATGACTGCTTCCATCTGAGCCTTTGCCGTAGGTGTTTTGCCTGATAACATACATAACGAACACACGTTGGCTATGTGCATGGTTGTTTACTCCATTTCTACTTTAGAACCAGAGCAAAGATGGAGAACTACTGCACTTATGTGCAACTTCCTATATATCAGCGTATCCAGAAAATGGAATCCCCACCCAACAAGTGCCAGGAAAATATGAATTATCCATGAATAATTCAGAGTTATATCCACCGCTTTTCCTGATAACAAACTTTTGCAAGTGAAGATCAGATTGCATGGTTAGGATGTACAGACACTGTGAATCCTGCTTTGTTCTTTGTGCCTTCTACAGCAAAAGAAAAATGTTGAAGACACAGCGTATATGACTTTGTGCACCAAAAACCACAAAGATATTTAGAGTAAGTCCCCTACATACAAACATTCAACTTGCGAAACTTTCAAAGATGCGATTTCTTTTTGTTCAGCACAGTGGGCTGTATGAAAAAAAACAAAACAAATCTGACAGATTGCCATACCAACACAAGCAATGTTGGTGCAGCAATCTCCCCTGCTGTGCGATTGTGTTCTGACAGGTGGGCTCCCCCCATCAGAACACTGATCCGCGCTCGCAGCTATTGTCTAAAAGTGCTGATCTTTGTTGGACTTACAAACAAGCTCCCGGAACAGAACTTGTTCGTAAGTAGGGGACTTACTGTATTCTGTACATCTACAGTATTTGTAGAATATATCTATAAAAACTTTGCATAGCTGTTCATCCATTGAAACTGCATGTAAAATTGTTCTGTGGGACTGGGGCAAAATCAAATATTCAGAGGCTATACACCAATCAGCCAAAACATTAGGACAACCCACCTAATATTGAGTAGTATTAGTAGTAGGGTTTACTTTTTGGTGCCAGTCCTGACCTATCGAGGTGTGGACTCCACTAGACCTCTGAAGGTATGCTGTGATATCTTCTGTTTACTTGCCTTTTTCCAGTGCATCCTGATGGCATTTCTTCCCCAGGTAAGCAACGTACATGCACCTGGCTATCCACATGATGAAAAATAAAAACTGATTCTTCAGACCAGGCCACCTTCCTCTTCCTCCATTCCCCTGTGGTCCAGTTCTGATGCCCATGTGCCCATTGTAGGAGCTTTTGGCTGTGGACATGGGTCAGCACTGGCACCCTGACCAGTCTGCTGCCACACAGCCCAATACGCAACAAACTGCGTTTCACTGTGTTCTGACACCTTTCTATTGGAACCAGTATGAACATTTTCAGCAATCTGAGCTCCAGTAGCTCCTCTATTGGATTGGACTACATGTGCCAGCCTTCGTTCCCCACATGCATTAATGAGCCTTGGCCACCCAAGACCCTGTCACCGGTTCGCTGGTTTTTCTTCCTTGGACCACTTTTGGTAGGTCCTGGCCACTGCAGACTGGGAACATCCAACAAGAGCTGCAGTTTTGGAGATGCTTTGAACCAGCCATCTAGCCATTACCATTAAATCCTTCCACTTGGCCAATTTTTCTGTTCTCAATACATCAACTTCAAGGGCAACATGTTCACTTGCTGCCTAATATTTCACACCCACTTTTGGGTGCCACTGTAAGAAGGTAAGCAATGTTATTCACGTTACCTGTCAGTGGCCATAATGTTATGACCGATTAGTGTATTTTCTGCAGCTCCAATGTGTGAATGTGAAAAATACAGCCACAGATGGAGCTGAAAAGCATACTTCTTTCCTATAATAGTCAGCACCATCTAGTGGCCATAAATGTACATAGAAGAGCTGGCACCACTGGAAATTCAGCCTTCAATTTTATTGTTGTCGTAGGACCATGATAAAAAGGGCATGCAGGCTCTTCTATGTACATTTGTGGTTCGTTTCTGGATGTCCACTGTCCATCCCATCATTTGGCTTTTCTGTCCAGAGTGGTGTCATTTTGTGTTGCATCTAGTGGCCATAATTAGGTATTTTTCCTACTTGCACATTCGAACAGCAGAGAATAAAGCCTGGGAATATTTGCTTTTGCCCCATTTGCAGAGAACAAATTTATATATAGTTTCGAAGGACAGACAGCTTTTGCATTTTTTATAATCGTACTCCACTTTCTGTCCAGGTAAACAATGTGTACACAAGAGTACACAAGCCTAATAAAAAAAGCATCATCAATTCTAACATCAGAAGAAGGCTAGGTACTTCCACTAAGAAGGAAATATCAGATTCCTATGGTAATATACATAGCAATGTGCACTATCTTTATTAAATGAAATGACATTTCTTCTAACAATAAATACATATGATTAATTGCAGCTCTTTAAAAAAAGAACCAACAATTGAATCATCAGAAGAGGGCTGGCCACTCCCACCAAGAAAAAAAAAACAAGTGCCTATGCTAATATACACAGCAATGTGAGCCATCTTTACTAAATTGAATTACCTTTCTCTTCAATACTCTGTAGCTGATATTATTTCTACTCAGTATTAAACTAATGACAGTTGGTTTGTTTCAGAAAAAGAAATAAATAATCTGTGAGTGCTGTGTATGCTTCTGATCCATGCAGCTGCTAGAGTAATTGCATATTTTAATCATATGAAATTATAGAGGGATCCATCTTGAGCTTTAATTTATATAAGCAGTCCAGATTGCATCACCCTGAACAATAGCTATACTAAGCTACTTCAATTTAGAATCCTGCATTACATTTGGTTTATGCAAACAATGAATTTGTCTTTCACAGGCATATGAGAAACATAATATTAGGTTATACATGGCCAGTCAGTGGGCCTTTAATCAATCTTCCTGGACTGTAGTATTGCCAATACATACTATGCACTTGTATATAAGGGTTGTCAAGTAGACAAATAATATTCATGAAAAAAAAACAAGCAAGAATTCCAAGCAAATCCTATTTTACCATGATAACCCTATTTAGTAATGGGGAGTAATGAGGGATTGAAGGCGTAACCCAATCAGACAGTGTGTATGTCCAACTGGCACAGGACCTATTTTGTCAGCGTCAGTCCACTCACAACTGACATTGCATTTTAGGATTTATTGGCTAAAGCAATTGGGCAGAAATGAGATGCAGAGGATCTTACCATTTCAACCTAAGAGATATAAAAATATAGAAACCAAATTTTCTTTGCCAGCATCTATCCAAAACTGAAATATTCATTTTGGCTGGACTATCCTCTTAATCCAAAAATAACAGCAAGTAATGTCCCTAATACTTGGCAATACTATAGTATGAATCACAGAATTGAACATATTTTGGATGCTTTTTTCTGCATTTATAACAAATTAGGCACTTCAACTTTTTTTGGACCCCACATCTTTAAAAAAAAAAAAATGCAATATACATACCTTAAATTCTGCTGTTTTCAGTCTGGTCATATGACAATACTAGTAGTTTCCCCATGGTAATGTCAGCATTAGTATCCAGTAATATCCAGTAGTATCCATGTAGTAAAAGTACTAACCTTTCTACGTGGACTGGTTTATCAAACTTGAACAAGACGTAGTCTCCAGCCATAGGAGTGATCGCCCAAAAGAAGTCCTCTCCCAAGTAGGTCTTCTCTAGAGTGTGGCCTTGGTACACTTTCAAAGAAGTGGAGACTTCAGCTGGTGGATTCACATGAATTTTATGAAGTAATGGTTTTAAGAAATCTTTATCCTAAAGAAGAGGCAGAAAAAAAGTTTTGGTATTAATAATAGTATTATTGCTGGACATCTCTGTAACAGGAACACGCACCCATCCGCCTTCCAATGATCTGGATATTGTCCAAATTTATTCAAAACTTAAATTTCACTTTAGAATGGGCACTCGTGGTATGAATCACCCATAAGCAAAGAGACTCTAGTAGTGAGATTTCCTTCCAGCCTAGCACACATGCATATGGATTAGTCAATTATTTATTTACATTGTGAAATACCTAGAGACTGTGTGACCCCATCAATTTGTCAAAACTGGGAATTCTGGTGGGCATATATTACCACTGGAGCCATTAAGAATTATAGGCACTGTGACCTGCTAATGCTTGTAGTGCCACTCTAAGCAAAGAAGGAGAGTGTATATAGTGCCACTGGTACTCAGGAATGGGGTGCTGGCTGCAAATATCACCATCCTGTAGTGTTTAGCATACTTAGAAAAACTGCCGCTCAACCCCATCCAGTCTATGTGGTTTACATGTGTACATGTTTCCCCCAACCACTGTTGCTTAGTCATACAGGTCTATGAATAAGCCCTGGTGGGTGGGGTGAAATATGTCAGAGGGCTTGGTTTGTGGAGTGATGCAAAGCTGAGTCCATCTTACACATATTAACCACATAGACTGGATAGGGTTGAGCAGCAATTTTTTGAATTAAGAAGTCTAGGAGACAAAATGTGTTCAGTAAAGTTGGCTTTAAAAGTAGGGGTGAGCTGGATTCAGATTCAAATTGGGTCTGAATCCTGTTCTGAACCTGTGGGAAGCTGAAACAAGATAGCTTCCCTGATGGTCCAATGATGTGCAGACGGGAGAATCCCCACCCCCATTTGGTCAATGATGTTCACTTCAAGGTTTGGACTAAAGCTCTTCCCTGCTTAAAAATGCCAGTCCATGGTAAACTCGTATTTCAGCTTTGCTTGTTACTCACAAGTTCCGAATCTTAAAGCTGTCATAGATGCAGAAGCAACAGAATCAAACTCAAATTTCAAGCAGCAAAGTCATCATTTTTCAAGCTACAGGAACCATGTTATTCCACTTGAAAGCATGGCATAGACACTATAAAATAGAAGTCTGTTGATATTCTATTCCTTTCTCAGAGAAAAAAAATATCCGTGAGCCATTGATGGCAATTGTATATGTCTGAATTGCTGTACTCCAGTTCTGCTCTAGCCCAAATTGGCAGCTAACCTAAAGTAGCATTAAAGTCTCAAAGGTGGCTCCATAGGACACTGCAAGGCAATGGAGCCACCCTAAAAGAGAAAACAAAGAAAGGGGAATTTTAGGAAGCAGAATATAAAGCAATTGCAGGCTTGACAAGGAAAGCAGACATAAACAACTGCATGTCAAACTTTGCAGCACAATTTAAAACTACTGTGGCCGCAGAGCACAGCATCATGGTCACGGCATGTGTATGGTCTGTCAGGTTGTAATTTCGGAATTCCGGGGAGGGGGGGGCGGGGCTGGGGGTATACCCCACCTGTTTTTACTGCCCTTCGACCACCGGTGTGAAAGGGCCCTTAAGACTGTGCGTGGAAACCAAGTTACAACTTACTGTGAGTTTTTGTATTTTCCCTGCCAAAGAAGAGTGCAGGCCGACATGCTGGAACAAAGATGGCCGGAAGCGGATTCGAAGATTTGACTTTTGCCTGTCACAATGTTTCTTAGGGAAAAAAGCAAAATGCTTCAATTAATACAATTAACCCTTATAAGTACAGAATACAAAAGTTAATTTACAACAAAAAATAGTGCACAAAGTTCTGGCACAAAACAACTTCTATCTAAGGATCATGGTTCCAAAGAAAGATCAGATGATCTTTTGTTGCCAGAGCAATAACAAAAAAACTGTCTGGCTAAAAGGGACAATGAAAAAGTTTGTATAAGTGCAATCATGGGCAAATGCTGCCAATTTAAGTGCACATTGAGTAGACAAGTTGACATCACCCTATATATACACAGTACGTGGCAACTTTACGTGGTAGATCGTGATCTACCAATAGATCGGTGACAGGTGACTGGTAGATCAGGGTCTGAGCTTGCTGACCCGCCATCCCAGAGCATCAAACCGTACAATGCAGAGGGACTACTTGTAAAGTTGGAGCTGTAGTAGGGAGCAAGAGTCACATACGTCAATGCCTCCTCTGTAGTGCCGGCTCCTGTCCCATGTGGAGTGATACCAACTGCACTCCCATCTCTTATCCCGGCTAGCGGTCTCCAGAGTGGTGCAGGCAGCAGGAAAGAAGAGATCTTCAGGTCAGTGTGAAGCAATACACTGGGCATAATAATATAGGGCTGCTTTCACACTGATATGCTGCAGTTTACCCACACCGCAGGTGCAGTGCAGTGTACCTGCAGCTTTCCTGCAGCTTTCCTGCAGGTTTGGTGCACTTTCTGAACAAGGTAAACTGCAGCACATCAGTGTAAAAGGGGCTCAGAACAGTAAGCCCCCGTTTTCACCGGTGCGACTTCAGGTGCGCCATGCAACTTACAAAACGCACCTGAAATTACATCTGATGTCTTTCTTTCTATGGCTCCATCTTGTTAGGTGTGATTTCAAACAGCGCAATTTAAAAAATAGTTCCTGCCCTTTTTTTTCATGATTTCATATGTTACTTGCATTGAGATCTATACTAAAAATCACACCAGATGTCAGATGCCGCAGATGAAATCGCACTGTCTTGCGGCTTTGAAATCATGCCGAAGTAGCGTGATTTCAAAGCCACATTCAGTGTAAACAGGGGGTAAGGATTCATTTACATTTGCAGTTTGGGGGTGGTAAAAAAACATAGTTAAGATGTTTTTATTACCTCCGTACCATCCGCACCCCCTTTAGCTGCATTGGACAGTGGTGTACACATGTCGCAGCTGCAGTAGAAGTTATACACCCTGTCATGGTTGGTGGGTGTTGCACCTGCCAAGCATGACCCATTCAAGTGAATGAGGTCACTCTGCAAATGCAACCTTGTGCAGTACAGCAAACAAGGGGTTAAAGCAGGCAGCGATGTGTTGCTTTCTCACCACCTGCTTTAACCACGCAGAAAAATGCAGTTGCGAGGCGTTTACAGAGTGGTCCCATTTACTTGAATGGGTCGCAATTGGCAGGCAGTAGCACCCACCAAAAGCAACAGGGGGCTTCATTCCTGCTGTAGCATGTGTACACCTTTGGCTGCTGCCTCAGCAGCTAAAGGGGGTAGGGATTTTACCACCCCTCAACTTTACGTGTGAACGAGCCCTAAGGGCTCATTCACAAACAAGTGCAGCAGGCACCTGTTTGGCAGGTTGTGAGGAGGCAATATGTTGCCTCCTCACCACCAGATTTAAACCCATGATTGCCATGAAATGCACATGATTGCAACACGATAGTGAGGCAATTAGAGGTTTAAATCAGGTGTGACGAGGTGACATTGTGCCCGGTGATCTTTGACTTCTCCCATGCTTTTCAGGTAGATCTCCACCTCTTTAAGGTTGCCTATCCCTGACAAATAAATCAACTTACTGCATCTTTTTCTGGGTTGCAGACCTTGACCCATAAAATATGATCCAGGAGCCAATCAATAGGCTTCTCCTTATAGAACATAAAAATGAACTCAACAATGAGTGTTATATCAGGTGCTTGAAACATTTTCCCTGAAATGGAAACAGACAATGCAGTGTCACAGAGCTGGAACATGTAATGCAAGTCCAATCTTATAGTGTGCTGTACCATTGTTTTACGCATGATTTGGGTAACATTCAACAGATAACCTCTGAACACCAAACTTGTTCATTAAGATTGCAATATTTTTGTTTCATTCCCCCACTGGCTGCATTCTCAGAAAGCAGAGATAAATCAGAAACACTAGATCTCAGCCTATTGCTACCTACATTTAGAAGATTTACTGCTATATGGCCTGATAAAGAACCACTTACACAGGGAATAGGGGAAGGAAATGACATCATCTGCAGAGGATGCAGCCATACCGCTATTTATTTTATCTGTTGTATGATTCAAATGTGTAGTGTGAGAATGTGCAAACTTACATGTATGGACAACTTATGTTGTAAAGCGTTGCGCAAACTGTTGGCGCTATATAAATCCTGTATAATAATAATAACAATTACATATTTGGCTGCCTAAGTTCGAACAAGTTATTTGAGCTTGCAGTTTATGATATGATCTAAAAAAGAATTCCCTTGTAAACCAAAAAAAAAAAAAAAAAAAACAGGCCAAAAACATGTAAAGCATATTCATTATGAAATACTTCAGGTCTCACAACTTAAACAAACATATGTACGCTAAGCTTATAGAAGTGAATGCTTCTAGATCACAGTTGAAATTCCTGTCATCCCTTTACTGTCTTATGCCCTGTACACACCGGTTTTGCCGTCGGAATAAACTCTGAAGGTTTTTACGACGGAGTTCCGACAGAATTCCGCTCAAGCGGTCTTGCATACACACAGTCACACCAAATTCCGACCGTTCAGAACGCGGTGACGTACAACATGTACGACGGGACTAGAAAACGGAAGTTCAATAGCCAGTAGCCAATAGCTTCCGTCTCGTACTTGCTTCAGAGCATGCGTCGTTTTTGGTGCATCGGAACAGCACACAGACGATCGTTTTTTCCGATAGTAATTTGTTCCGTTGGAAAAATATAGAACATGTTCTCTATCTAAGTCCGTCTGAATTTTCGACAGGAAAAGTCCGATGGGGCATACACACGGTCGGAATATACAATGAAAAGCCCTTTCTCTTTCTGACGGAAATTCCACTCGTGTGTACGCGGCATAAGAGTATTCCACCATGTGGAGAAATGCTTACAGCAATATGAACTGCAAGGAAGCAGAGATAGCTATCAGCTTGATCCTTTGCACAGCGTGTGTACATTGCCCGGAGGTTCACATGAGGGATGGAGAGAATGCCCAAAGATAAAAGTGGTGATAATACCAGGCATTTCTAAAAGATGTATCTATCACTATACATGTAGATTGATTGGAAACAGTATTACTGTAAATGGCATTTAGACGATGGCAGTAGACAACCAACTAAAGCTCAGAAAAACAAAGTGGCTGTAAAGGCTTAAGGATTTTTACCTTCATGCATTCTATGCATGAAGATAAAAAAACCTTCTGTGTGCAGCTTCCCCTCCAGCCCCTCATTATACTTACCTGAGCCCCATCTTGATCCAGCAATGTGCACGAGGGCAGCGGCTCAACCAGGTCTCTCCATCCTCACTGGCTGAGACTCAGCCAGTGAGGAAGGAGCCAGAGGCTGGTCCGAGCTGTGCTCTGTGTGTGTTATGTGGCTCAGAGCAGCTTGCTATGGGGGCATTTGGCAAAACGGAGGGGCCAGGAGTGCCATCAGGGGACCTGAAAAGAGGAGGATCCAGGCTGCTATGTGCAAAACTATTGCACAGAGCAGGTAAGTATGACATGTTTGTTATTTAGGGAAAAAAAAAACATTTAATATCACTTTAAGGTCAAGATAGTGGCAAGATCATACAATGTCATGCAGATGTACAAAAATGAATGCCACAGAAACTATACATCCCTAACATGTTTAGCTATACTCATTGCTCAACCACAGGTTAAATGTAGTAGTCTGCAAATTTCAACTTTCTTACCAATGAATCCTAACTGAGAAAATTCCAAAATCATCCAGTCTTCTGAAGATAACTGAAGTGCAAAATTCTTGATAGTACTGAAGTAATTCTGTTTGGCAACAATATCATCTTCAAGCTGTAACAATGAAGAGAATAAAAAATAAATAACTTTTTACCAAATCAATAACAGAGATGCTATATATATATATATATATATATATTTATATTATAACACCCATTACTAGATTTTAGTTAGTAATGGGTGTTACATGTGTGGATATAAATGCTGGAGTATTTTGTGACACTCATTACAATGGAAGAAATGGCTTGAATAAGCAATGAAACATTTTCAATATTACAGAACAAATCCAGTTGTATGTGACCAATTACTACTAGATATACTCTGACCCAGATAGACAAGAACCTTCACAAACATCTAGATATTGTTATTTTTTGTGTTGACTGGGATTCCCACCAACAGAAAGTCCAGGCAGTTTCCGATTCTATTTTTCAGGCCAAAAATAAAATAAAAAAATAAAGTGTGCTAAGGGGTTGGAAGAAGCCCAGTATTTGGGCTACAGCATTTGGTAGGGGGCATCACTAACCCTCTAATAGACAAGATAGAAGCAAATAAATTTGGACCAAGTCATTTGAGACAGCCTTGTTGGAAGCCTTTATAAGGATTGTAGGATGCTAGTAGTGTTTGAGGCTAACTTTGCCACTGTAGCAACACCACTGATCTCACCAAAGGGAGCATGTTCAACATGGTGAAATGGAATGAATAGGCAGTGAGAGCTTTACAAGAGCTGAAGCCAGTTTTGTTCTTCAGAAATTACCAGGAAGAACATCCAAAATTATACTTCAGCCACAAACTACCCCTGCAGAGAGGAACTCCCTGGGAGTATCTGGCCATAAACTGGTGGCTTTGTAGAACTTTGGTTGGGTGTGTTGACTTCTAGGTCCACTTCTTACCTGGCTGGTACCCAGACTTCTTTATTAGTCTCTTCTGCGCACTGGCCTTATTATATGTCAGCTAACCGTTGCTCGCTCTCTCTCTCATTATCTCTGCTTTGAGAGTTTGCTGCCTGCTGAAAAGGCTGACTGCTGAAAGACAACTAAAAAGATAGAGCTGATTGCTTTGGGGTACCCTCTAATGCAGGGGTCTTCAAACTGCGGCCCTCCAGGTGTTCAGGAACTACAATTCCCATCATGCCTAGTCATGTCTGTCAATGTCAGAGTTTTACAATGCCTCATGGGATGTGTAGTTCTGCAACAGCTGGAGGGCCGTAGTTTGAGGATCCCTGCTCTAATGCTTTGGGGTGGGGGTACCCTGTTAGTCAGGAATTGGCCTGAGTTTAGATGGATGCTCCAACAAGCAGATGTTTTTTTTTATGCTATGGGCATGCTGTACAAGCCGCCCTGCACTGAAAGCATGTTTGTCACTGCCTCCATGAAAACTGTACAAGAACTGGACTGTTCTTGGTTGTCCCTGTCTTGTGCAAGATTTACTACTACCACTATTACCAGCTAAACCCATCTCACTTACAAAAAACACACATAAATACATACACACATATATACATACACACACATACAGGTTTTACAATGTGGCTGCCAAAATGGCAAGAAGCTGAGCATTCCAGAATACTTACTGAGCTGCTGTGCTGCACGCATAAGATCACATACATACATAGTAAGATCAAACGACTCATTTTTGCACACTAAATTGCAGTTACCAGTACATCTAATTATGTAAACAGAAAAGAATTACCTGAATGTAATAAATACCCTTCCGCTGAGCATACATCATAAGAAAGCAATAGTCTAAATTCTGTTTGGTTCTCCATCTGTAAGAAGACAAATAAACATTAGAATCATTTTCTTAATTCATTTTAGAAGTCCACATAAAATGTATACTTCAGTGCAAGTACAAATTGACAAATGCCTAAACCTGAAACCAATTACAAAATATGGAAAAAAACAAGCATGTCAATTTTAAAGGAACATCAAAAATTGCTTTAAAGCTGAATTCCAGGTAAAGCAACAAAATAAACAGATGAAATACATGCAAAGGAGAGGATTCACATGACAAGGGGTTTGTATTTCTGTCAAGCCAGTCCTTAATGTACACAGCTCTGCCACATCGAACCGGCTTGTATGGCAATGCAGAAGACTTTATATTTCTCTGCTGCTTTTAATTAACACCTATTGACTTTGTCCCGCCCCCAACCTGTGACTGGACAGTAAAGGACAAGCGGAAGACTGATGAGCTCATCTCTATGTCACCCTCTTCTTTCTTGCTATCAGCATGTCCTTGCACTACAGCACAACTGATTGGCTTGTGCTGCTTCTCCCTCTTAAAGTCTAAGCTTGGCTGTACAGGTACTGCAAGTCAAACTCAGGTACTTACTCTACACGCATTATAAAAAAAAAAAAAAAAAGCCGGAGAAACGTGTGCCTTCTACAGTACATCTGGAAAGTATTCACAACAGTGTTCATTTTGGCAGCAAATTTTGATTTAGTTTTAGTCTTAGGACTAAATTTTAGGCATTTTAGTTTTAGTCCCATTTTAGTCTTCTGCAATTGTTTTAGTTTAAGTCATACTTAGTCGACTAAAACCTCCAGTACATTTTGGTCGACTAAAACTAATTTTAGTCGTCTAAAATCGAATGGGTGTAATTAAATTGTAATGCATTAGTTAACATTTCTCCACAATTTCCAAACTCATTATATACTGCTGGAGTGAAAATCTAATATGCTATTATTTATGGTATTGAGGTATAAACATGCACTACAGACCAGTGTTAATTTTGAAGTCAAATTTAAATTTAGTTTTAGTCTTAGTCTTATGACTAAAATGGTATTTTAGTTTTAGTCCCATTTTTGTCTTTTGACTAAAATGCCATTTTAGTTTTAGTCGTATTTTAGTTGACTAAAATAGTATTCATTTAGTCGACTAAAATGTTTTAGTCGTTTTAGTCGACAAAATTAACACTGATTCACAGCACTTCACTTTTTCCACATTTTGTTATGTTACAGGCTTATTCCAAAATGGATTAAATTCATTATTGTTCTCAAAATTGTACAAACCATACCCCATAATGACAACGTGAAAGAAGTTTGTTTGAAATCTTTGCAAATTTATTGAAAAAATATATATATATTCACATGTACATAAGTATTCAGACTTTGCCTTGACACTCAGGTGCATCCTGTTTTTAATAATCATCCTTGAGATGTTTCTACAACTTGATTGGAGTCCACCTGTGGTACACTCAGTTGATTGGACATGATTTGGAAAGGCACACACCTGTCTATATAAGGTCCCACAGTGAACAGTGCACGTCAGAGCACACACCAAGCCAGGAAGTCCAAGGATTTGTCTGTAGACCTCCAAGATAGGATTGTACTGAGGCACAGATCTGGGGAAGGTACAGAAAAATCAGGCCTGTATGGTAGAGTGGCCAGACGGAAGCCACTCTTCCGAAAAAGACACAGCCTGCATGGAGTTTGCAAAAAGGCACCTGAAGGACTCTAAGACCATGAGAAAAAAAATTCTCTGATCTGATGAAACAAAGATTGAACACTTTGGCCTGAATGGCAAGTGTCATGTCTGGAGGAAACCAGGCACCACTCATCACCTGGCCAATACCATCCCTACAATGAAGCATGGTGGTGGCAGCATCATGCTGTGGGGATATTTTTCAGTGGCAGGAACTGGGAGACTAGTCAGAATCTAGGGAAGGATGAATGCAGCAATGTACAGAGACATCCTTGATGAAAATCTGCTTCAGAGCACTCTGGACCTCAGACTGGGGCGAAGGTTCATCTTCCAACAGGACAACGACCCTAAGCACACAGCCAAGATAACAAAGGAGTGGCTACGGGACAAATCTGTGAATGTCCTTGAGTGGCCCAGTCAGAGCCCAGAATTGAACCCGATTTAACATCTCTGGAGAGATCTGAAAATGGCTGTGCACCAACGCTCCCCATCCAACCTGATGGAGCTTGAGAGGTCCTGCAAAGAAGAATGGGAGAAACTGCCCAAAAAATAGGTGTACCAAGCTTGTAGCATCATACTCTAAAAGACTTGAGGCTGTAATTGGTGCCAAAGGTGCTTCAACAAAGTATTGACCAAAGGCTAAATACTTATGTACTTGTGATTTTTGTTGTTTTTTATTTTTCATAAATTTGAAAGGATTGCAAACAAATTTCTTTCACTTTGTCATTATGGGGTATTGTTTGTAGAATTTTAAGGAACATAATGAACTTAATCCATTTTGAAATAAGGCTATAACATAACAAAATGTGGAAAAAGTGAAGTGCTCTTTGAACTGCTTCAAAAGTAAGCACTGTACCTTATAACTCAAATATGTACTGACTGGAAACACACTATACTTATCCATTTACACTAAACAGAACGCCTTCATAATTTTTACAGCCATGAAGAAAAAAAAAATGGAAAGCAACAAACTTCCTTTTACACATCTAAACTGGAGTATATACCGTGTAGGTCAAGGGTCTCCAAACCTTCTAAACAAAGGGCCAGTTTATTGTCCTTCAGACTTTAGGAGGGCCAAATCTGGCCCCCGGGACACAGTTTGGAGACCACTGGTGTATGTTCTATGACATACCTGACTCTCTCCTTTGAATCTCCAAAGGTTTCCTTTAAATTTGTCAAGTCTGGATAATAGGCAGCAGGAGGAGAGATTACTTCAACTAAACCGGAGCCGATTTCTACAGAGAATCTAATTAAAAAAGATAAAAAGATACAATTAAAAGATGATACAAAATATGGTGTAATAGGATCTACCTGCATAAACTCAATAGCATAGAAAGAGGTAAACCCACAAAGCAAAGATCTCAGTTACACATGACAATAGGATAATACTATTACCGTTCAGCACTTCTTATTTGGAAAGATCGATTCTGCAATGGTTTATGAAGATGTACCTAGGTAGTCACAATTAGCATAAGGCAATTTAGAGGGTCACAGTCTGCAAACAATAAAGCTGGTCATACACCGAGTGAATTTTGCCTGATTCCAATGAACCAACCGAAATTAGATTAGATTTACACCACTTCACCCAACATTCTTCAATTTAAAAAAATCAAAGGCGGCGGGTAGAACATTATCGGCTGAACATCCAATTAGATGTAGGCACTCTGTTTGGTTATTTTGACAGATGGTGGTGCATCTGCACGGTTTAGCGAGGAGGTAAGAATCTTTCATATTTCTTTTGTTAAGCCTACAGCCCACATGGCCTGCTTAAAGCACGACTCTGGGCAATTTTTTTTTCTTCTCCATGCAGTGGAGCTGTGCATGCCCTGCATGGATCAACCGCTTGTTTTTTCTAGGGGTGAGCACAAAGCTCATACTCACCTGATCCGCCAATCCTCCAGGAAACCGTGCTCCCCCACGGTCCAGCACTGGATTGTTCCTGTCTATGGAGCGTGCTGATGTCAGGAACAAACCATTTTCAAGACCGCTGGAGTGTGGGGGGTGCTAAACTGGTCTTGCGCACAGAGGATCGGCAGGCACAAGTATATCTCTGCTGTCCTCTCCCCTAGAGCAAAACGAGCAGTTAACCCATACAGTGTGGGCACAGTCCCACTGAACAGGAAAAAAATTGCCTGAATTACTGCTTTAAGTAATACAGATACTTAAAATGAAACTTTAGTCAGAAAATTAAGTCCTGGTATATCACTGCAGGGGGGCCCCTTTTGCAGGTATAACTATGTAAAACATAAAAAATAAGTGCAACTACTGTCTAATCCAGTAATACATGGTCTCACCCTGCTCTGTACATGCTCAGTTGCTCTTCGTGTTTGACATTGTGCTGAAAATCAGAGCCACTAGAGGCCGATCTGCTGACAGCCTAAAGATTTACTGCTGTTCAGGGGCTCTTGGCTTCAGAAAAATGGCAGCCTCCAGCAAGCTGAAACAAGAGCAATGCTGGAGGCACTTTACAGCACACACTAATTTTGGTTGCATAGTTATTAATGTGAATCGTATCTTCTTTGCTAAAGAACATTATTTTTTAATTAAGTTGTTATGCGTAAAGTTCCGCCTTAAAAGAGAATAAAACACAAATAAATGGGACTTTGAAGAATATTTATTAAAGTGTGTAAGTCAAGAACTTTTCAGCAATAATTCAGATGCAAGAATTCATTCTACAGATGCACTCTACTGAGATCTGAATCTAACTGGTTGCTATTATGTCATTGCAGCAATGACATGATACCTGATAAATATAGCCCTATTAGACAACTGAAGATGTCATTGGAATGACTTTCATCACAGGTACAAAACACACTAGAGGAGTATGGAAGGATGAAAGGGAGATTCTGATTGGCTAAAGTGGACAACAGCTCTTATTAGACATGGTAGCCAAACACACTTTGATAAATAATCAATTTATTTTCCAATCAATCTCTTCCAATTACGAATAATCAAGCAATATGCCACATACAGAGAAGTGGTGGAAAACTAGGCTATAACTATTATATTCAGGATGTAACATGCAAGCCCCCAATACCCCATTGTGACAGTGCACCCACTATGACAATTTTAAAAAATGTGGCCATGCGAGGCTCCGCCCACCCGGCAGCTTCATTCATTCACAGAGTTCCATAAATGGGAGAACTACAAGTACCAACAGCCTTTGCATCTGACAGCTTGTAGTTCTCAATGAACTACAAGGGTGTACGAGGTACTGACAGTCTGCAGGGGCCTGAGATTGCACCCAAGATCTGCTGATCGTGGGTGCAATGCTCTGCAGGCTCCTAATAAAAAAAATAAATGCACATATTTACCAGCAAAAAGATGTACATTTTTTTTTTTTTTTACAAAGATGAACTTATCCTTTAAATTTTCTCCCACCCCCTACTAACCTCTATTCTAACTACCTTGTAGAAAGAAGATTCTTATACTTACCTATTCTCAAGGCTGGTCCAGTTACGTGATCTCCCCAGGAGCCAGCTTCAGGGGAGAGGAGAGAGCGCCGACAACGGCTGGAATAATAGCCTGGAATTCCACTTTAGGATATGTTCATAACCTATGATAGTAAGTGAACGACTGCATCTCTGTTTACATCATGTAACCTCATAAACTGATTAAACAAAATACAACTCCATTCCTGAACAAAGTATCACAGTGCTGTCAACTGATGCAAAATGCTTGAGAATTTTCCTCCTCTAATCCGATCTAAACTGAGACTAAAACAATCATTAGGGACATTATAAATATTCCATTGTTTGTAAATTTGATCGTTTAAAGCATAACTCCACTTTTGTTGAGAAAAAACATTCCCCTCCAGGTGACCTATGTACATTACAAGGATTTTAATAAACTTTGCTGCAGATTCCCACCTTTTGTTATTTTGAAGAAATATCTGTGAGTTTGTCTGTGTCAGTGTGGGGAAGTGAGTCTGATAGCAGTGGTTTCATAATTATCAATCAGCTGCTGCACCTGCAGGGCACTAATGAGGAAAATTGCTGGGCCTGCATCCCTTTAGATGCGATTTCCTATTGGAAGTATCTCACCAAAAATTATTATTTTTTTTTTGCAGGGGATGCCTGTAATCTGACTTGTATCTTAGGGAAAATTGGTGAGCCAATCACACAAGCAGGAAATTATGTTGGGGGTGGGGGGTAGCCATATTGCATTGCATTTTCAGAAAATTACAGAACTGCAGATTAAAAATGAATGATCATTTTTAATAACATTCAATTAAAATATAACTTGTGTCGCAGTTGTATACTCTATATCATTTTTTCTTTATTTTCTATTTTTTCCCCATGAAAGTGGAGTTACCCTTTAACCTCTTGCGGACCTCCCCACATACATATACGCCTGTACACAGGATCATGTACCTGTACGTGATGCTGCTTTTCCGGGTCTGGGACATGTGCATGCGTCACTGGCGTCTCGCTCCCGCTGTAATTGGGAGCCAATCATCGGGTCCGGGGGACTCGATGTCCGCTGGCACCCAGCAATCGTTCAGTAGACAGGCAGAACAGTGATCT
The DNA here is from genome assembly GCA_037952925.1 of Lithobates clamitans. Lineage (NCBI taxonomy): Eukaryota > Metazoa > Chordata > Amphibia > Anura > Ranidae > Lithobates > Lithobates clamitans. Next base: position 6,903,012 of record JBBGZY010000498.1, read on the forward strand.
GCCTATGTAAACAAGGCATTCTGTGACAAGGGGAGGCAGTGATCTTGTGTTCCTGCTAAGCAGAAACACAGATCTCTGCCTTCCCACAGTACAAGCACCCCCACACAGACTCCCTAGGAACACATTTAACCCTTTAATCACCCTTGATGTTAATCCCTTCCCTGCCAGTCTCATTAGTACAGTGACAGTGCATTCTTTTAGCACTGATCACTGTAATAATGTCACTGGTCCCCAAAAAGTCTCACTTAGTGTTCGCTGTGTCAATCGCAATGTTGCAGTCTTTCTATAAGTTGCTGATCGTCGCCATTACTAGTAAAGAATAAAAAAAACCAAAAAACTCCATAATCCCATAGTTTGTAGATCCTATAACTTTTACGCAAACAAAATCCATATACGCTTATTGGAATTTTTTTTTACTAAAAATATATAGCAGAATACATATTGGCGTAAATTGATGAGGAAATTTGATTTTTTTATTGGATATGTTTTATAGCAGAAAGTAAGAAATATTGTTTTGTGTTTTTTTTTTTTTTTTTTAAATCATAATTTTGTTTATAGCGCAAAAAAATAAAAATTGCAGAGGTGATCAAATACCATCAAAAGAAAGCTCTATTTGTGGAAAAAAAAGGGACATACCTTTTATTTGGGTACAGTGTCGCACGACCGCGCAATTGTTAGTTAAAGTAACGAAGTGCCGTGTCACAAAAAAAGGCCTGGTCGTGAAGGGGAGTAAACCCCCTGGAGCTGAAGTGGTTAAAAAAAAAAAATGAACCTATGCTGCCACTATTCTACCAGAAGCCCACAGTACCACCTGACTATGCAAAACCATTGCTGGCTAAATGCATTTTGTATCTGTGTTAAGAAAGCAAGCAGCAAATGTCAGCGACTTAATTTGAGCTAGTTGGTGTTACAGAGGGCATAGATTTTCTAGCAACAATATAAATGTCACAGCACACGAAGGAGGACTAGAAGCAATGCGATTGCATAGATGTTTTCTTTCCCGTAAGCAACACTGTAACAAAGCTACTATAGCTACCAGCCAACTAAGACATACTGTGAAATACAGCCGTCTAAAAATAACCGCAGAGGCTTCCAATGAGCTGAATGGCAACAATATATCTGCCATTTCCAGAAAGCACAATGGGGCAGAGCTGTGTTCCCTGAGGACCATGAATTCTTCAGCAAGGCAACGCAAAGTCTTAATATCCCTCAAATGACCTTTCACCCCAGGCCTATGTGACTTACTCAGAATGAACACTCCAACAAAAGAGCACATTGATGTGGCCTGGAGCAGCTCTTTCCCTCTACCCATCTGAAGTCTGTCTCTCGGTCATGTCTTGAACACACAACAGTGGATGTGTTGTATTTTCTCAAGATGACATTTCAGTAGATAAAGGGTAAAAAAGTAATTATGGGAAAGACATTAGTATTAAGCGGAGGTCTCCAGCCCGTTTTATTCTGTAAGCAACATTTAAATGCAGCACAGTACTTGAGCCTGTTACTACACAAATTTTTTTTTTTTTTTACTAACAATTATATACTATCACAATTTGAATTAGCAGCAGGGATGGGAAGTGTCATCATAATGGGGGGATTTTAATTATCCAGACATAGACTGGGCAGAAGGAACCGCGCATTCGTCTAAGGCGCGCCAGTTCCTAAATGTCTTGCAGGACAATTTTATGGGTCAGATGGTAGATGCACCAACTAGAAACAAAGCGTTACTAGACCTACTGATTACCAACAATACAGACCTGATCACGGATGTGGAAATAAGGGGCAATTTAGGAAACCACAATCACAGATCAATTAGCTTCAGTATTAATCACACAAATAGGAAATAAAGGGAATACAAAGACACTGACTTTCAAAAGAGCCAACTTGCCTAAACTACGAACCTTGCTAGAAAATATAAATTGGGATAAAATCTTAGGAACAAAGAACACAGAGGAGAGATGGGTTTGCTTTAAGAGCATATTAAATAGGGGCATTAGCCAGTGCATCCCATTGGGAAATAAATTTAAAGCAAACAAAAGTCCTGGATGGCTTAACTCCAATGTAAAAGTGCATATAAAGCAAAGGAGAAGACCTTCAAAAAAATACAGGGCTGAGGGATCATCATAAGCATTCACACTTTACAAAGATTGCAACAAGAAATGCAAGGGTGCAATTAGGGCTGCAAAGATAGAACACGAAAGACACATAGCAGAGGAGAGCAAAAAAAAAAATCCAAAGAAATTCTTCAAGTATATATACAGTAAAAAAGGGAGGACAGACCATATTGGCCCCATAAAGAATGAGAAGGACATCTGGTTACAAAGGATGGGGGGATGGCGAAGGTATTGCATTTTTTCTTCTCCTCAGTCTTCACGAGGAAATTGGGGGGCTTCAGTAACCAAAACTGCAGTGTTTATCCTCATGACACATCACAGGAAGCACCTCCATGGCTAACAGAGGACAGAATTAGAAATAGACTTGGAAAACGTAACATTAATAAGTCACCAGGACCAGTTGGCTTGCACCCGAGGGTACTTAGGGAACACAGCCAAGTAATTGCCCTACCATTGTTCCTAATTTTTACTCAGTCTACTGACTGGAATGGTATCAGCTGATTGGAGAAAAGCCAATTAGCACCAATATTTTAAAAAAGGGCCAAAATACATCCCTGGGAATTACAGACCAGTTAGCTTAACATCAATAGTATGCAAGCTCTTGGATGGGATGATAAAGGGACTATATACACAAGATTTTAGTAATGAAAACGGTATCATTAGCAGTAATCAGCATGGATTCATGAAGAATCATTCTTGCTAAACCAATCTGCTAACCTTCTGAGGAGGTGAGCTGCTATCTAGATAAAAGAAGGCCCATAGACGTGGTGTATCTGGATTTTGCAAAAGCATTTGATACAGTTCCCCATAAACGTTAATTGTACAAAATAAGGTCCGTTGGCATGGACCATAGGGTGAGTACATGGATTACAAACTGGCTACAAGGGCAAGTTCAGAGGGTGGTGATAAATGGGGAGTACTCAGAATGGTCAGGGGTGTAAAGTGAGGTCCCCCAGGGTTCTGTGCTGGGACCAATCCTATTTAATTTGTTCATAAACGACCAGGAGGATGAGGTAAACAGCTCAATCTCTGTATTTGTGGACGATACTAAGCTAAGCAGGGCACCAACTTCTTCCAGGATGTGGAAACCTTCCAAGAAGATCTGAACAAATTATTGGGGTGGGCAACTACATGGCAAATGAGGTTTAATGTAGAAAAATGTAAAATAATGCATTTGGGTGGCAAAAATATGGATGCAATCTACTTACTGGGGGGAGAACCTCTGGGGGAATCAAGGATGAAAAAAGAACCTGGGGGTCCTAGTAGATGACAGGCTCAGCAATGGCATGCAATGCCAAGCTGCTGCTAACAAAGCAAACAGAATATTGGCATGCATTAAAAAGGGGATTAACCCCAGAGATAAAATGATAATTCTCCCACTCTACAAGACTCTGGTCCGGCCGCACCTGGAGTATGCTGTCCAGTTCTGGGCACCAGTCCTCAGGAAGAATGTTCTGGAAATGGAGCGAGTACAGAGAAGGACAACATAGCTAATAAAGGGTCTGGAGGATCTTAGTTATGAAGAAAGGTTGCGAGCACTGAACTTATTCTCTCTGGAGAAGAGACGCTGGAGAGGGGATATGATTTCAATTTACAAATACTGTACTGGTGACCCCACAATAGGGATAAAAGCTTTCCGCGGAAGGGAATTTAGTAAGACACGTGGCCACTTATTAAAATTAGAAGAAAATAGGTTTAACCTTAAACTGAGCTTTCTTTACTGTAAGAGCGGCAAGGATGTAGAATTCCCTTCTACGGGCGGCGGTTTCAGCGGGGAGCATCGATAGTTTCAAAAAAACTATTAGATAAGCACCTGAACAACCACAATATACAGGGATATACAATGTAATACTGACATATAATCACACACATAGGTTGGACTTGATAGACTTGTGTCTTTTTTCAACCTCACCAACTATACAACTATGTAACAAGAACCAATCTTAAAGTTGAAATAAACCTCTACAAAATAAATAAAAAATGGGCCCTGAGAGCTTTTAGCCATAGTGCACCACATAGTAGCACATTATGGCAGACTTATCTGGCAAGCAACACCCTTCTGCACTGCAATTCCAACATTCCAGTCTGTCAGGATGCTTCCATCCTCTCTGGTCTTCCTACTGGGTTCAGACTCATGGGTCACTTGTTTGGCCATTACTCGATGATGTCACACTATACCGTCGCAGTATGCAGTAAGTGCAGTAAATGTACGATGAGTTGCACATGCCCAGCTCAGTGTACACAAATGCTGAGAAGAATATATGACAGAAGGCACCAATAAGATCTATTGCAGCTTACAATTCTTAATCTGGGTACACACTAGAAGTTTTTTTTTTTTTTTTTAACAGAGAGACCACTGTACTAACACAAGTGATGTTAGTGCAGGGATCTCCAACCCCCCCCCCCCCCCAGCTGTGCTAGGGGGAACTGACCCTATGCCAGAACACACTGATCAATGCTTGCAGCCATTGGCTGATCGGATGCCGGTTTTCTAGCATGTTGCGTAGAACAGACAGCTGTAAGACTAAGGACTAAGAGTCGGACGGTTCCTTCCGAACTGGCCGTTTTTGGACGGTTTACAGCCCATGTGTACCCACACATAAACAATGATATGTAGAAGAAATAAAAAGTGGCCGCACACTGGAATGAGAAGTTTGCTTGACAGAAATCTTTATTGTCGCATGCCAGACAGATGATACAGGACCAACCAAATTTCTTGTTCCAGTGTGCGGCCACTTTCTTTTGTCTACATACTTCAGTAATGGTGGTGAGCCGGGGTGAGCACCTGGAGAGACATTGCACCTCGTTGGTCTGAGCGGTGTATGCTTTGTGTTGTGGAATTTTCACAAACAATGTTATCTGCTGTCCCTTTTCTAGTCTGTGATCTACAAAACAACTCCCCTCTATGTAATGGAGATGAGGAACAGAGAAGGTGTTTGTAGTCCAAATCAGGACACCATCACTCTTCCATGAAATACAGTGAGTGGGACAGAATAGGTTGCTGGCAGGATCACCAGATGAAAATAAAGGAAAAAAGCCTGAACAAAAAAGAAGAAAACAAATGCAGCCAACACATCTAAGCATTGGTAAGCTGCAATGTATTACACTTTTGTACTTGGGTTTAAAAACACTTTAACCACTTCAGGACTGCAGACTTATTGCAATCATGTATCAAAAGGGAAATGATGTATAACTGCACGTTATTTTTTTTTTTAAAAACCCCCGGTCCCCAGTCTCACACTTACCTGTACTCAGACCAGCAAGATTTTAGCCATGTGGGTTTCTTGACGTCACAAAGTCATTTGTCAACATATCTTCTCTGCCAGGCTCATACACGTGTTTTGCAATTTCTATTTAATCCCTTGGTAAGATCATATTCTGGAACTTTTTCTGGAGTATGAGCTCTTTGTAGGATTAAATTCAGATTCCAGAGCACATGCGAGGGCCAAGAGGGGAAGATACTGACAAGTGGCTGCCGAGGAGACTGCATGCCCAAGATCTCGCTGGATTGGAGACAGATGATTATAATACTGAGGTGGGGGGGCATGTGATAAGAGAAAAAACTGTAAGGAGTCCTTCACATGCTCAGCCAGGGGCAGTTAAACCAGGCAATTAAGTCATGACTTCACCGCCCCCCTAATGCCGCGTACACGCGGTCGGACTTTTCGTCTACAAAAGTCCGACGGACCAAATCCGGCGGACAATTCGATCATGTGTGGGCTTCCCCGGACTTTCAGCGGACTTTTCCAGCCGCAAATCTGACGGACTTTAGATTTGGAACATGCTTCAAATCTTTACGTCGTAACTCCGCCGGACCCAGAAATATGCTCGTCTGTATGCTAGTCCGACGGACAAAAACCCACGCTAGGGCAGCTATTTGCTATCAACTTCCTTATATTAGTTCCGGTGTACGTCATCACGTACGAATCCGTCAGACTTTTGTGTGATCGTATGTAGGCAAGTCTGTTCGTTAGAAAGTCCGCCGAAAGTCCGCCAAAAGTCCGCCAAAAGTCCGCCAAAAGTCCGTCCAAAGTCCGTCCAAAGTCCGCCAAAAGTCCGTCCAAAGTCCGTCCAAAGTCCGTCCAAAGTCCGTCCAAAGTCCGTCCAAAGTCCGTCCAAAGTCCGTCCAAAGTCCGTCCAAAGTCCGTCCAAAGTCCGTCCAAAGTCCGTCGGACGGGCTGTCGGACTTTTGTAGCCGAAAAGTCCGACCGTGTGTACGCGGCATTACTGCCCGCCTGAACACTGACAAGCGGCCACTCTGGGCTGTACACACGCCGCAGACACAGCGGCCATTCAACAACAACTCAAGTTCGCAGGCATTGCCACGGCCAAAGGCAACCCATGCAAGCCTCTGGGGCCACGGCAGAGCGCCATTTACAGGGTTAAATCAGGTGGTGAGGAGGCAACACCTCAGCACAGCCTGAAGAGCAATCTGAACAAGGATCACTCTTTAGAGGGACATAAGTGTGCTAAACAAACAGGGAGGATTTTAAAATAGATCACCAATAGATTTTTTTAATTTTAACCTGGTACACATTATACAAAAGAGCACTTTGGGAGTCACCATTTGTTCAAATACTGGCTGATAAAAAGGTGGGAATGGACATTCACAGAGCTGTAGGCGAATGGGGAAGCGTAGCTCCCACTGCTGCACCCAGTAAGAAGGGTGAAGGGATGTCCCACTGCATCAGAATGCGCCCTCTTGAATCAAATCTGAGAAAGGGGCAGGCTCCATGTTGCAACAAGGGTCTGATAGCAATCATGTAAGTGAGCGCTTAGTTCCTCCATTCAATGATATGCAGAACAGTGGTCAATTTCCAGGGAAGCTGAGCAACATTTAGTACAACATATTCTAACTCAACAATGTGAAAAATGGCCACATACACAGGACAGAACCGGCTATCATTGTCACAAGATTCCCAAAGGGCATCAGAATCAATGTGATGTCTGTGTGTCTGAGGCCCTCTTCTGCCTGCTAGCAATGTGTCTCCTAAATGTACACAGAGACGTGCATGCACAACAGTGTACATTCCTGATGAACATGCAAGGGATTTACATCATCCTAGGCTGGCCAAACAAGACAGCCAAAGATGCCAAACTTAGAATAAGACAAATTGACAATGTCAGTGGAGGTGAGGGAAGTAGGTATAGCAGACTTTATTTCCATATTAAGGTCCAACGCTGGGCAAAACCAGATCTCTAAATTCCTTTTTGACATACACGAAGCAACAGTCACATGACGTTCCGGTCTCCAGCCCTCTCCATTTCTCTAGCAGGGTCCTCTTTTGGGTTTCGACATCATGGCAGCACCAATAGCAGCAGGGTTCCTTGATTCAGAGGCACAGGGGCAGTGAGGAGTCCCAGAAGAGTCAACAAGCAAGGTGAAGTACCTGGTCCCTAGGGCAGGAAATTAGCATCCCCATAGAGGAAACTACCAGAGAGTATATACCACAGGATGGGCTATAAAGGAGTAAGTAAGGTCCAACATTTAGAATGAACTGATTTTTTGCCAAGGGTTAGGCTTTAAGTCTGTACAAAGAGCAAGGATGTTATACAATGGGGGAAATTTGCAGAATCTGGTGGAGTTGTGCATGGTAGCCAACCAGATTCTAACTTCAGCTTGTTCAATTAAGCTCTGACAATAAAACCTGGACCCCGATTGGCAGAGCTGCACCAGATTTTGCACTCTACAGTTTTAGTAAATAACCCCCATAGTGTGTAACCCACAGTAATGAAGACAAACTAGTGAAAGATGAATTCCTAGCTTGTTAAATATGAAAAAAAAAGTAAATAAAAAATTGTTGTTCATAATTGAGATATGATTGTCCTTGACAGATGTCGTGCTTATGAGACATTTAGAAAGCAGCAGGGGAAAGGACAGACAGGTATTTCATTGCTGAAAGGCTGCTTTAAGCAACATCAGAGGAAGCCAAAAGCCACATGTGGCCTTCACATAAGTGGCTCAGATCCAGATAATGAACCATTAGCACTGCAATGAAAAAATATTCTAAAGGAGGAATAATTATGTCAGTAAGCATTACAAGGACTGTCATTAACATTCACTTACAGTAATCATTGCACAAGTACAGAAAACAATAGTCTGCTTGACAATTCTCATAAAAAAACTTACTCTTTTTGTAAGCTTGCAACCACGCTGTGCACATAATCAAGGTCTGTCTGGGGAAATAAAATATACAGTACCAATAAATCAAATAGGTTGGTAATCTTCAATAATGTACTAAAACGGTCATTGACAAAAAATAAGTGCATACTGTGTAACCGGCATCTTCTCTAAAAGCTTTTTGTCTACTAAAAAGTAATAGGTCCACTTTTACTCTTTCCTACCCATTTCATGTAGTTCTAAGGATTCCCATGTAACCTTATTTTGTGAAAAAGTGTATGTAACCTCTAATAATGAACTTCACTTATTTGCTTCCCTTTTTTTCTGGTAAAGCCTAAAGCCTCGTACACATGATCAAATTGTTGGCCAACAAAGCATCAGACTTTTGTCCGAAGGGCGTGTCTGGATTTTGTCTTGCGTACACAAATTTCGGCCAACAAACACAAACGTAGTGATGCACTACGAGGAATTTCAACTCTTGAGCGCCACCCTTTGGGCACCTTCTGCTAATGTCGTGTTTGGTGAGCATTGATTCTGAGCATGCATGTTTGTACTTTCAACTTTTGCGTGACGGACTTGTGTACAGACGATAGGAAAATCTGACAACAGGCCGTCGCCCGCCGAAAATTTACTAGCCTGCCATCCAACATTTGTTGGCGGAAAGCTGGGCAACAATTGTCTGATGGAGCGTACTAACGGTCGGATTTTAGGCCAACAGTCTGTCATCACACAATTCCCTGCAGAAAATCCGATCGTGTGTACGAGGCTTTAGTTTACCAAAAAAAACCAAACAAAGGACACAAGGGACATTACTTACAATCTATGCCATGTGTCCCTTGTGCTGCTGCCTTCACCTCCTCCATCTTCCATTCATAGACTTTAAATATACAATTAAAAGATTTGCTATACGTGTTCAATAAACACCGAAAATGCTGATTCTGCCATTAATCTTCCTAGCCGATAACCTTCTGTGCAGAACTTTTATCGGTTACCGTATATACTCGAGTATAAGCCGAGTTTTTCAGCACTTTTTTTTGTGCTGAAAATGCCCCCCTCGGCTTATACTTGAGTCCTCCTCTGCAGCCTAATCCCCCGACGCTGTGGTACATTCAGTCTAATTGCATGCCATGCCTCTGTCTCAGCCTCATGCCTCTTTCTTAGCCTCATGCCCCTTGAACGGCGTTGTGCCCATCTGCAGTCTTATCCCCTGGTGCTGTGATACATTCAGTCTAATCGGCGGCCATGGTGTGTAACCAAGCGCCGCCTCCTCCTCGTCCGTGATAGGCTGAACACTGACTCACTGCTGGGAAACCGAGTCAGTGTTCGGTCACGGAGGAGGACGACGAGGAGGAGGCTTGGTTACACTGCATGGCATGAGGCATTAGGGATGAGGCATGAGGATGAGGCATGAGGCAGAGGCATGAGGCAGAGACAGAGGCATGAGGCAGAGACAGAGGCATGAGGCAGAGACAGAGGCATGAGGCAGAGACAGAGGCATGAGGCAGAGACAGAGGCAGAGACAGAGGCATGAGGCAGAGACATAGACAGAGGCATGAGGCAGAGACAGAGGCATGAGGCAGAGACAGAGGCATGAGGCAGAGACAGAGGCATGAGGCAGAGACAGAGGCATGAGGCAGAGACAGAGGCATAGACATGAGGCTGAGGCACAGGCATGAGGCTGAGGCACAGGCATGAGGCATAGGTATGCAGATGGACACAGTGAAGCTGCAGATGGGCATTGTTGACCCTCTTTTCCACTTACAGCATTCTCACCCTCGGCTTATACTCAAGTCAATACATTTTCCCATTTTTTTTGTGGTAAAAGTAGGTGCCTCAGCTTATATTCGGCTTATATATATTATACTCGAGTATATACGGTACATTGTTCTGAAGAATACAGGACCCCTTCCATCTATGTTATAGACAAGATAACCTAGCTAACGTGTAGTATGTTTCATGGAAGGACAGTTTCCAAGAGTTTTATCGCCACCATTTGATATTATATGACACAAAATAAAAATAAAAAAACTTATGCCTAGGTCCTTCATAAATGCAGACTGCATACCAGTAGAGAAGGTATAAAACACTAAACCACCATGAAATGATAGAATACGATGAGTGCATAAAATAATTTTAAACAGCTATTAGAATCCAGTACACAGAGCCTTTAATTACTGAGCATTTCAACTGTACAGTACTGAAGTGCAGCCATACACCATGGTGGCTGCACTCCAAAGTAAGAATATATTACCAGGTGTTAATAGTGAACTCATTAATCACTACATTAAAGGGTTGCCAACTGTCAGCACATATACAGTTTGTAAAATCTGTAATTTTTGCATCTGTTCATTAATGTTCGTTATGCACATGCAGTCTGCAAAAATGACGGATTTGTAATTGTACTGACAGTTGGCAACCCTGAAGGGTTGTATGATTAGTAGAGTGATCAGTTCCTCATTTATAGATAAACTGCCTTATTCAACAAAGTGCTTGTTCACTAGGACAACTCCTAAATGCAGTAACTAATAGCACCCAATGAGAATTCTATAAAAGATCTTCCAGGGTTTGGTGCCCTCAAGAGTAACTCCTCATTATTGAGTATGGCTCTTTACGTTGCTTCAAACTAAATCTGTTGAGAATTTGAATCTTTTAATGGTAAAAATCCGGCCTAAAAAATGTTTGCCTATACATTTATTAGCCAGATAACCCCCCTCCCTGACTGCATGGCAAAGCCTCATTAAGAGTCATGCCCCTGCCCAATGTGAATGTCCTTAGGCCACCAAGGTTCCCTCATTGCACAGGGGAATGGTCTCAGCCCCTGGGAACTACAGACACTAGCGTCAGAGAGGCACACAGCGGATGTTTTTCTGGCTAACAAAGTTAATAGCGTTCATGTTGTACTGTCTGTTCTTTGGCAAGGCTTTCATTGCCAACAGTGCAGAATGGCCGACTAATCAAGTTTACAGCATTCCAAACAAGCTATTTCTAGAAATTAATGAAAACAAAGTTGCAATTTGCAACATCTCCCCGAAAGAAGATAAAACCATACAAGAACAATCAGCATTTGTTTTGGTTTGGTTCCTTCACCATAACCTTACTGATCACCCTGTATCATCACTCTCTAAACCCGGCTACACAGAAAGCATGGTTTTACAGCTTTCTATATTGAGAACTCTAGGCCACAGAGGGCTAAAAGTAGGATTCGCATGGCAGTGTGAGTTCTAAAAATTAAGCCCTCTATTTGCTTCCTTTTAATTTTTTAATATACCATTGTAAGCATTTTGTTGTAACCATATGATATGTGCAAAAAAAAAAAAAAACACTTGTTGATCTCGTCAGAAATTTTGAGTCCTCTGCACATTTCCTCAATTATCTTAAAGAGCTCTTCCAGTTCTTACCTTGGACTACAGAATAATAAGCCTTTATGTTTAAGAGATCTGACAGTGGGGTGTGGTTGAGTAGTTTAGCAAAAAACACTGGACAGGGCTGACACCACCCTGTCCACAAAAATGCTGTGTGTTGTCAGTCCACAACAGGAGTTAAAGTGGTTGTTAAGCCACTATGTCATCTTTAGATCATCCCCTCTGTCAGATAAAAAGCTGCATCCTAGTGCCTGTGCTTTATATAAAAAAAAAAAAAAGATTTCTACCTGTTTTAACAGTGTCTTCCACAGCAATAAGATGACTCCAGGCTCTCAGCTCTCCCCGTCTGATATCTCCAGTGGGCGGGGCCGAGAGTCCCCTGCTGACGTCAGCCAGGAAAGAGAGGAGCCGAGAGCCTGGAGTCATGTAATTGCTGGGAGTCACTTTTAAAATAGGTAGAAATCGTTTTTTTTTAATAAAGCACAGGCACTAGGACACAGCTTTTTATCTGAAAGAGGGGATAATATACAGATCAGTTAGTTTTGAAGCAGTAGGGAGAGGAGCAGATCAGCGCTAGTAAGAGATGACAGGCAGGGAGGGGAAGGGGGAGGAGGGGAGACAGAGGAGAGCTGCAGATAGCTGCATATGACAAAGGCACGTATGCTGACAACAGTGTCGGGGCTCAGCAGCCCTGATATATATCGTGGTCAGGGTACAGAGGGGAGAGTAGAAACTGGCAGGATCAGCCAGGTATTTCAGGTGATACAGGGGGCCAAAATATACAGCATAAGCACTGTGCTGTATAACATGCTTTAAAAGAACAGGATCTTTATTTATTTTTTTGGGTTAACAACGCTTTAAGAGCCAAATGCATTACACTTTAAAAGAGAAGTATGGACTTTAAAAAATAAATAAAATTATACTCACCTAGGTGGATGCAGTTTCGATCCAATGCTGCATCGGTCCCTCGCTGGCCCTGCAGTGAGAATTGAGTGATCAAACACGACTGATCGCTCAGTTCTCCCCCTCCGCTCTGAGTACAAAGTCATGACTGTCAGTTAGTGGCTCTCTGCTATGCCCCTCCAGCGCTCACTGCAGCGCTGGGCTGTGCAGGGGATGGAAGGGACTGCCTCAGGCTCTCAGCAGCTTTCTGAGAGGCTGAACCAGGTGCTGGTCCAGGCACCTGGGTGGAGCCTGACCATATGGTCAGGATCTCTTCACAGCCTGGACCAACTGAGTGATGTCAGCCGACAGCAGACTTTAGCCCGCTGTCGGCTGAAAATGGGTCACAGGAGTGCAGAACTAACTGTACTTCTGCGTCCTACAGGGGAAGTATAGACAAAATAGCTTTGGCTATACTTTTCCTTGACATGAGACACAAATTATTCTTTGGATTTGTGATGAAAACATGAATGTTGCCACCATTAGGAAACTCTCTCTGAGAAATGCCATGCAGCTATCTCTAGGATACATGTACAGTATATAGACAGTTGCAAATAGACTGCAGGTGATCATCACCATCCAGAAGCAACAAATTAAAGAGGTGAAACTATTTTTTTTTTAAAGGAACAGTTTACGATACACAGTGTTTTGCAAAGCTCTTTAACTTTAATAAAAAATACAACTTTGCAATGTGTTGACAAGTGGTGGTGTGTGCTGCAATGTGTAACAATGCATACATGCTGTATTTTCACGCTCCACACACCACTATTGTGTGAACGGGGCACATAGAGAACAATTTTATACTATATACTCGTGTTGAACTGGCAGATCAACACAGCTCAACGCCCCTCACGTGAACAGGCCCTAAGGGTGTGCATCTAAATGCTAATTCTACTATTACTGCTACTTAACCAAGCATGAATGTAATCATTTCTACACTATTTCAGAGAGTTCTGAAACAAGATTATGTAGCGAAATATGCAGCATTTAACGCACCTTTTAGCTTCTGTTGAACAGACATTAAACAACAAGATCTTACCTCTCCAATGAAGACTATTATAACACAGTCAAGTTTTTCCTCTGGAGACAATTTATCAATCAGGGAATGTAGCGTCTCAGTCAAGTAAGACTTAACTTCCCTCTTTACAGTAGGGATGCCCATTACTATTGACACTAAAGAAAAACAAAAATAGACACAGCTGAACATCAAACAGGTATAAGAAAACATGCATTAATGAAGCTATGTATTCCATTTATTTTTTAAATAACTGGATTTTTTAACCTGAATTTGACTTATCAGCTTTTGGTATGCCCTGAAAAGCAGCAAACGCACCGGGAGAGGGACTAGGAGCCAATCCGGTATACTGCATGCAAATATCCTGCATAACAGCAAGAGAGAACAGAAAGGTGAGCTCATCAGACTCCTGCTGCTCTTTCACTGTCCATTCTGCAGGCTGTGGGTGGGCTATACTCCTCAAAGCGGAACTTTACCCATAACAACTTGATAAAAAATAGTGTGTTGTTGCAAGGAACATCCATTCCACATTAATAGCTATGCTACCAAAATTGGTGTGTGTACTGTAAATTGCCTCCAGCATTGCTCCTGTTTCTTCTTCTTGCCCGAGGCCGCTATTTTGGTGAAGCCCAGAGCCCCTGGACAGCAGTAGATCATAAAACAGTTACGTTCCTGGAATGCCAGGGTTGTCAACTGTCACATTTGCTTGTGTCCTCATCTAAACTGTTAAACCATCAAATGGCTGGTGTCATAACGGATCAAATGGCAGTTGCAGATCAAAACAGAAGAAGCTTCCTTGGCTGCAAAGAATCAGCTGCTACAAATTCGTCAGTGCCAAAAATGGAAAAGCAACTGAGCATGTGCAGAGCAGGGTGCGACAGTGTATTACTGGATTTTAAACAGTATAGACACTTATTTTTAATGTTCAAATCAAATTATAGACGCTGCGCTATCTGAGATATAAGCTTAAATGCTAGTGAATAGGAGCACTTTTATTTGTAGTTCTATTTATTCTGACTTTTATTTAATCCTTTGGAGTTTTTGGATCAGTGGTTATTCCTGAATCTGTGGACTCGTTATGGTTTATGGTTACTCATTGCACTTATGCACTTTGTCACTTTATTATTATAACCATTTCAGGCATTTATTATTTGCTATTGCAATCTATGTATGCATTTTTTATATTTTTTACATCTTTAGTATAGCATTCGTTATTTATATTTATATTTTATGCGTGGCATTATTAGCACTTTATTGAAGAACACTATTCACGAGCATTTATGCTTATATCTCAGATAGCGCAGTGTCTATAATTTGATTTGAATATTTTTGCATGGTATATGAGACATGTGTAACGCTTGCTGCTGAATCAAAGAGGATACATTGTTTTTTTATTTATAGTGGTGGCTCACAGGACGTTACATATTTTATTTTTAATGTTTTACATAGTTATACCTGCAAAAGGGGCCAGCCTGAAGTGATCTAGCAGGACTTCATTTTCTGACTAACGTTCCAGTGTAACAGCGAAACTGGTGTTATTTACCTAGCTGTGGATGGACAGAAATCCAAATTGTTTAGGAGGTATGACATCTCTTATATGTATTTCACCTTTGTATTTTCCTGTTTGCCAGTTTTAAAGAACTTATGTGTCAGGTATGTTCACTTTGCCAAGTGAATTTTCTTTTAGTCTACTAAATGAGATAATGCTGTGTAGACTTCAAACATCCACTCATGTGTGAATTTTTTTTTTTAATTTTGGTTGCAACTTTGGATATTCAATGCAAAGAGCGTTTTCACTTTTTAGCTTTCACTCATTCACTAAGTTTGGTCAAAACTCACTTTGAAAAGTACCATGCGCTACTCCTATAGTAAATCAACCCTATTGTATTTTCTTACAAACAAAACTTTTTTTTCCAGATACATTTTTGACGCATGGTAAACACAGTGTTCACACCGAATGTGGCTTTGAAATCGTGCTACTTCAGCACGATTTCAAAGCCTAGCTCAGTGCGATTTTATGTGCCGCTTGCCGACATCTGTGCGACTTGTGCAGGAACCTTTTCATAATCAGTACAAATCGGAGTCACACCGATAAGAACAGATCCATAGCCAGAAATAGAATGCGGCTTGTCATGTGACTCTGATCTGTCAGATCGCATGACAAGTCGCACTGGTGTGAAAGGAGGCTTAAAGTGTTACTAAACCCTCTTTTTTTGTTAATTAAAATAACAAACATGTTATACTTACCTGCACTGTGTAATGGTTTTGCAGAGAGCAGCCCAGATCCCCCTCGCTGGGGCTCCTGGCTCCTCGCTCCTGCTGGGTGACCCCACAGCAAGCAGCTTGCTGTGGGACCACCCAAGCAGGTGCGCTCCTGAGCCGCAGCTCTGTGTGTTTATTCACACACGGCGCCGTGGCTCGGTCCCGCACCCTCCATCTCCTAATTGGCTCACTGGCTATGATTGACAGCAGCAGGAGCCAATGGCTTCGGCTGTTGCCAAAAGCCCATCAGGAGTGCGAGTCCCTGAAGAGCCAAGGTTCTCGTGGACATCGCTAGATCAAGAGGGGACTCAGGTAAGTATTAAGGGGGGCTGCACACAGAAGGTTTTCATTCTATGCATGAAGGTAAAAAACTTGTGCCTTTACAACCACTTGAAAGTTAATCTCCCTAAAAGGGGAAGTTCCGCTTTATGCCCTCCTCCCCTAGAAAAAAAAAGTTTATGGGAATTGAGTGTTACAAACTGCCAACATCCTCCTCTTATACTACATTTGGTACATTCAAATTCTTTTTGGGGAGAAGGTGCCTACTTTTAATATCAACTTGCTTCCACCTTTCTTTGCCTGTAGTCTTCTGGGAGATTTCAAAGGTCCCAAAAGGCAGCAGGACAATTCAAAAGCGCAGTGAGGCTTGCAAATGCACAGTAGGAAGTAGCCGGCTTCCCACAGTAAACATGTCGGAGCCAGGGACCCGAAGACTGGCAATGAACCGGCCTGGGTAAGGACGCTGTTGGATCCCTGGACAGGTAAGTATCCTTTTATTAAAAGTCAGCAGCTACAGTATTTATACTTGCTGATGTTTACATTTCTCTCTCTAGGTTGAAGATCCTCCTTAACACTCGCTTCCACAGGCTCCTTTCTTCCGTGTGACCAGTCCCCTGAAGCAGCTTCTCTTCACTGCTCCGGCTTTTGCAACCTCAGGTACAATGCAGTACCAGCAGTTCTGCATTGTAAGTGAGGAAGCCCAGGGCCTAAAGCATCAAAAGAGAAAAGAAAGCACTGGCTGCCAGGGGGGAGCAAGATATACAGTACTGTATATACTCGAGTATAAGTCGAGTTTTTCAGCACATTTTTTTGTGCTGAAAGTGCCCCCCTCGACTTATACTCGAGTCAAGCACTTTTCTGTAGCAAAAAATTTCATTTTCCGAACCGATTTTGGGGCCCCATATCTCAGGGCCACTTGGTGCTAGGAATCCCAAATTTGGTGTGCAAACCCAGTGGAACCGGTGCCATAACATATCCAAAGCTGGGGTTCCTAGCTCCAAGTGGCCCCGAGATAGGGGGCCTCAAAATCGGTTCGGAAAATGTTATTCTCTGCTGCAGAAAAGTGCTTGACATTTTCTGAACCGATTTTTGGGGCCCTGTATCTCGGGGCCACTTGGTGCTAGAAACCCCAGCGTTGGGTATTTTATGGTGCTAGGTCCACTGGGTTTGCACACCAAATTTGGAGTTCCTAGCACTAAGTGGCCCCGAGATACGGGGCCCCAAAGTCGGTCAACTGTGTCCATCTGCAACATTGTCATTTTGGGATCCTTTGGGTTCAGAGACCCCAAATTTTGGCTGCAGCTAGGGGGCATCTTGGACCCCTTAACTACAGAGTTTGAAGTTCGGGGGACCTATGGCTGCAAATGGGCACAGTGAGGCATGAAAATGGGCACAGTGAGGCTGCAAATGGGCATTGTTGACCCTCTTTTCCACTTACAGTAGCTGTGCATTTCTCACCCTCGTCTTATACTCGGGTCAATAAGTTTTTCCCATTTTTTTGTGGTAAATTAGGGCCTCGACTTATACTCGCATTGACTTATACTCGAGTATATACGGTAAGTAAAATGTTCTTTTTAATTTCTCCCATAGACAACAAAAAGGATTTAACCCTTGAAGTGGAGGTAGGGCCCCAGTGCAAGGGTCGTTTTTATATTTCCCTGGAGTTGAGCTTTAAGTAACCAAAACATTAACCAACTTTCCTACATGGTTTAAAGGGTGATTCAGCCAACAAGCATCTAGCTAAATCTGAAATATCCTTTCCATACATTTTAAATTCATTGTTGAGGGTGCCAGTAAGATGAGCACCATCATTTCTAAGCCCGCCATTCACAATTACTGTATATACTCTCAACTGTTTCAAAAGTGAAAAATCACTGTAAAATAACGAATTATGAAAAATATGACATAACAGATTTGAATGTAACAAGATTCAATCCATCATTTCCCCTTTATGGCAGGCTTGTAACTCACAGATGGATAGAGCTACAAATGAGTGCATTTTATTTGGAAGTACCTACCTCCTGTTCTTCCAAGGCCAACCTGCACAGCAGGCTGAAGGCTTCCTTCATGGTTTAATAAATGAGGCATATGGTAGTAAATATTTGGCACTTGTAGTGATTTTCTATTAGTTAAATCTTTGAACAGTTTCTGAGCTTCATCTGAAAAGAGAGAAAAAAAATATACATATATATTATGCAATAAATATTATTAAGTAATGGATGTTGCTATTGCCGACCTCTATTTGAAAATGCTGGCTGCCTGACAATCAAAACTAATTTTCAGAAAATTAAGTAAGATCCCCTGATTTGCAATTATTCCAGCTCCATGGAACAAAGTATTGAAGTCCCTGGAACAGAAGGAAGGCCAGGCCGTAAGCAATTTCAGATGATAGGTCACAGCATTCTGTACATTTCCATCAGAACATTTCCCTTAATGTGAATAGTGGCAATGTTACTGTAAGTTCAAAATATGGCAGTAAGTGCAAGTCATGATTCATGATTGTATGTTTTCTCAGGAGGAACAAAAGGGCTAGACATAATGAGATTCAACTTAGATCACTTATGTATGGCCACACCTAGGCCTCATTAAATAGCAGGAGTATCAGGCTTTGGGTGGCTCCCAACTCTAAAATTAATCTCAAATTATACTAGTATGTATTTTATAGTGCTCGTTCTGCAGTAAGAGCAGCCAATAAAACAGTGTAAATTGTAAGCGGCATTCTTTCCACCAGCCACCAATATAAAAGGGGCATTCCTCAAACCAGCCACCAATGTAAATCCTCGTACTGGACACCAATCTAAGGGGGCATTTCTTACACTGGCCACCAATTTAAAGAGGGCATTCTCCACACCAGTCACCACTGTAAGGGTACAGTCGAACAGGCATTTTGCCATGATGCGAATCCCAGTGGCAGGAATTCACCGATTTCTGCTGCTAGGTTTGACAAGCACATACAAATGTAATGACAGGCTGTCGGTGGCTGCAGCTATTCGTGGCTTATTGCACAGCCAGGGGTAACCGGTCATGATCGCAGCTGCATACACACTAAGTGCGTACTCTGCAATCACTACAGGCAATCGCTGGCTCTGAAAATCGTCAAGAATAGCTACAGCTGCCGACAGCCAGTCATTACAGTGTAGAGGCTCAGCGGCCACAGCTAGCAGCTCAAAGCTGATTTGTACTGTAGCAATGCACTCATGTGAATGTGCCTTAAGTTAGCAATTTTTACATCAGCCACCAATCTAAGAGGGCATTCCTCACACCAGCTACCAAATTAAGAGAATTCTTCCCACCAGCCACCAATGTAAGAGAGGTGGCCAAGATATATTTGCTGAACTGCAGTTGAGATAGTCAGGTTACCATTCTGGAAAAAGCTTTTCCAACATATATTTTGCTAATATATATTTTGTGTGTATAAGGTTCATTAAAGAAGATTCCTCAAAGTCTTGAAAAGAGTAAAGTGTTGCATTTGTCCCCAGTGGGGAGATTTCTCCCCACTTCCTATATGGTCCCATGGATAGTAAGAAAGCAGAATGCCATCAAGTGCACTAGAGAAGAGTATGAGCCTTTTAAAGTAGTTGTAAACCCTTTTGTGTGACATTTACCTATAGGTAAGCGTAGAATTAGGCTTACCTATAGGTAGTGGAAATATCTCCTAAACGTGCGCCATTTAGATACTTCACTTGTAGTGTGCCGATGTCGTCATCAGCGCATGCGCTGTGAAGAATCGGACCACCGTGCCGTTTCTTCCCCCAGCGTGTGCCATGACTGACGGCTTTCACGTGCATGCGCGGGAGTGACGTCACGCGGCTCCAGGCAGTCACAGAGCTGGAGCCCGTGGCCCCGGAAGGAAGAGGGGCGAAGATGGATGCGGCCTGCACAGGGGACAGTGCGTGCTTCATTTGCAGGTAAGTGTCATATAATGGGCTAGTAAGCGATGCATACTAGCCCATTATGCTTTTAATTTGCAGGCATTGCGGGGAGCAAAAGAGGAAGTAAAACCCATTGGGGTTTACTTCCTCTTTAAAGTGTTACTAAACCCACAACAGTAAAATCAGTCTGTATATGCAGTAAAGCATGCTTGTTATACTCACTGTGGAACCTAAGGGGTTAATCCTCTGCATTGTGTAAAAAGGCTGATTGATTCTGTCTTCTCTGATCCTCCCCTTCTCCCGATAGTACAGAGTTGTGGGGGGCATTCTGCACATGCTCAATTTGGTGTGTATTACTAGAGAGTTTTTTTTTTCTTGGGAGGATGCATGTGATGAGCAGAGCAGAATGAAAACTCCTACAAGCTTTAACCAGACACTGATAGAAGTCACAAGACTGCTATATACTGCTGAGGAGAAAATGTATTTAGAAGTTTATATTTACTAAAATAATTGCATTTCCATCTGTGTACTGTGGGAGACCAGATATAGTGAATGCAGGGTCCTGGGTTTAATACAACTTTAATAACGCTTTATTGATTGGAGATTCCCCACACATTTTTGAGCACATAGGAAAGGAAGAAGAACTTTCCCAAGTGGGGACCTCAATAACAAAATAAAAAAAAAATATAACAAGTGTTCTAAACCCTCCCCGTTCTATCCAAAAAGTAAAACACATGTAGCTAAATTTTCTGTTAAAAAAAAAAACACATGTAGCTGGAACTGTGAAAAACTGTAACATTTAATGAATTTGAGTGATTACCAGTGTGTATCTTCTGAACGCCTTTTATTTGTAGCAATAGCCAAAACCTAAAAAGAGGTTTTAAAGAATGCATTGAACAGTCTACACAGGGAGCCTCTCCTATATGTCACATACAAAATCAGTGGCCTGTACATAACATGACATGTGCAGAGACATGCAGTCTCCAGCCAGCATACTCTGCGGAGTCTTCATTCACATAGCAGCCCCATTCTCTGTATCATCTCCAAACATCTCTCTCCCCCTTAATATACACAATAAAAATGTAGAACACTGAAAGGAACACAAGACCTCACTGTACACTGGAAACTAATGTATTCGCTATATAAAAATGAGAAGTATGTATCTCTAACACACATTTTGTTTAAAAGGATGTATACTCTCTTCATCATTTATTTAGATATAACATGTAAATACGACTGCCCTTAAAATACACATACTGTAGCTGCTGAATTTTAATAAAAGCACACTTACCTGTCCAGGGATCCCGCGCTGTGCTCACCCGAACCGCTTCTTTGCTGGTCTTTGGGACCCAGGCATGTTTACTGTTGGTAGCCGGCTGCGACTCCTTGCGGCTTCACAGTCAGCTGCCCACTGCGCATCCGCGAGCCGCGACTGTGCTTTGTGAATACTCCCACTTTCTCAGACCTGTGACGTGTGACGTGGCGGTTGCAGGCAGGGGGAGAACTTCCAGTGGAACAACCAAAAGTGGAAGGGGTAACTGTCAAAACCAGGTACCTGCTTCCCCCGCAAAAAAGTGCCAAAATTAAAAGAGCTGGGGGGAGGGGAAGGGTATAAACTGGAACTGTCCCATTAGGGACAAGTTCTGCTTTAAGCTAATCAGATCTTATCAATACATGCTAATGTTTAAGAAAAACAAATATTATTTTGTTGTTTACTTTGTAATTGTATTGTTTAACACACACACACACACAGACGCACACACACACTGGTTCTGCTCCCTGCTTTGCTATTCTACACAATAGTTGTACTTTACTACTTTTTACAATGAAAGCCTATTGGAGTTGGACAACCCGTTGACAATATTGCTCTGCCTATGTGTTCCATTACCATAGCTCAACAGTTGGTAAAGGATAGGTTCACCCTTTGAACATGTTACATCTGTATTTAGAGTGTACCATCTAACATGTTCCAACAGATCCACCTCAACCCGTGAGCCCCCCTTCCCTATGACAGTGAGCACGGGTTCCTCTCCTCTGCAGCCACTATCACATTTAAAATCAGTGTGGCTGAGCAGGGCTCTGCCCGCACAGCCACATCATTTGTTTACAGACAGGGCTGGTGCAAGGATTTTTGACACCCTTGAAGAAACCTCATTTTGCTGCTCCCCCCCGGACTCCACCCCCTTTACCCTACCCATGTATACAGTGGAGGTGGCAGTTGCAGCTTCCGCAGCTGTGCCTCTGGACCCGGCCTGAAGACCGCTTCCTCATGCCAGCCATGGTCCGCAGGTATATGGACAGGCTAGGGTAGTATACAGACAGGTAGGAGTAGTAAATTGACAGACTAGGATAGTAAATAGACAGGCTAGGGTAGTATATAGACAGGCTAGGGTACAGGGGGTGGGAGAGGGGGTGGCTAGAGAGGTGAGGTGGGGGAGAGAGAGAGAGAGAGAGAGAGAGAGAGAGAGAGAGAGAGAGAGAGAGAGAGAGAGAGAGAGAGAGAGAGAGAGAGAGAGAGAGAGAGAGAGAGAGAGAGAGAGAGAGAGAGAGAGAGAGAGAGAGAGAGAGAAGAGAGGGTGAGAGAAAGGGAGTGAGGAAGAGAAGGTGGAGAGGGAGGGTGAGGAGGGAATCAGAGGGAGAGGGGGTGAGAGAGGGAAGAGGGGGTGAGAGAGGAAGAGGGGGTGAGAGAGGAAGAGGGGGTGAGAGAGGAAGAGGGGGTGGGAGAGAGAGGGGGTAAGAGAGAGAGGAGACGAGAGAGAGAGAGAGAGAGAGAGAGGGGCAAGGGGGGTTGAGAGGGGAGTGAGAGAGAGAAGAGGTGAGAGAGGGGAAATGTGAAAGAGAGGGGGATAGAGAGGGAAAGAGGGGGGCAAGAAGAGGAGGGAGAAAGGAGTGTGAGAGAGAGGGGGTGAGAGGGGTTAAAAGTTGGGTGAGGTAGTGGTGTGGGGGGCGAGAAAAGAAGGGAATGAGACAGGGGGTGAGAGAGAGATGAAGGAGCAGAGGGGGTTGAGGGGGGGGTGAGAGAGAGAGGGGGGATGAGAGGGGTGAAAGAGGGGAGAGAGGGAGGTGAGAAAGGAGAAGGGGTGTGAGAGAGAGGGGTTGAAAGAGGGAAGGGGGGTGTCTGCAATCCCTCCCTCCTGTGTTCCCCTGTCTTACACACATCCATAAAACTCCCTCCTCTGAACACAGGGCCTCTGCTGTACATCCTGCAGTTTCTTATCACCCCCTCCTCACTTCCGGGCCATGAGACCCATGAGAGATCTGTAGAAAAATGAGCTCCTGGGGAGCCAGTCAGAAGCCTTCCTCATTGAATGATCACTTTGACAGCCAATCGCAGTGAGCATTCAGTTTAACACATGTAAACCAAAACAAAAGTAATACAGTAGCTGTACAGTATTCCTGAGAGAGGAATGTTTATTGTGTGCACACAGAGTTCACTCTTAATTTACCAGGACATGCTCTTATTTTGCTACTTAACCCATTAATTTCAACCTGTATAAGCACTATTTAACAGTGTCATTCCCTGTTCCATGTTTCTATTTTAAATTATTTGTTGGAAAACAAAAAATTATTATAAAGCACATATATACATTATTATCTTTAAGGATTTACTGTTAAAATATGTGGTTTATGGTATATTTGTTTTATTTAAAATCGGTAAGAACTTTAAATTGCTGATGCATTATGAGAAAAATGAAATATATGCAAAAAAAATATTTCTTTTGTAAATAACTTTAACATGCTTTGTACCAAAAATGTTATTTTAATACTGCAGTAAATAGAACAAGCAGCAGAATAAAATGTATGTTTTTCCCACAGTAATGGTAGTTGTGTTCAAAATATTACTGATCAAACTTGAAAAACAATTTTTTACTCTTTTTTTTTCCCCTTAAAATGCAAATAAATTAAATTAAAAAATGAATAGGCTCATGAAAAAACACATAGCAGAAATGTGAAAATATGGTCTGGTCCATAGGGGGTAAACAGGTGTGAAAGCTGTAATGATTAAAGGCAAATATAGTGTGTTTTTGCAAGCACATATTTTAAGTTATTTTAGTGTTAAGAGCTAAGCTCCTAGGCACTAGCCCCCCCCCCCACACACACATTGCTGCATATTATATAATTAAAAAAAAGAAACGTGGAAGATCCGAATCTTCCATCTTCACTGCAGAGAAGGAGGGTTCTTCTTGGGTGACATGGACACTGGACTGTCCAGTTGTGGGGTCCTCTTAGATTCCAGAAGGTTGCACGGCGTGATGATTATAAAGAGGCAACTGGTAAGCACAGGCACAGACTGCAGCACTGGATCACCAGTCACCACTCCAGGAAGCAGTGCTGGCGAGGGACAAGGATGGTGGAATTAAGGAAGTAAAAAAGCCAGAAGGTATTTTTTTTTAAGCTGGTGGTTGGCGTTTGGGTGTAATTGGGTAAGAGAGAGAAAGCTTTGTCTTTTGTTGATGGGCCTTAGTTTTAAAGTGAAATTCTATGTGACTAACATTTTGTGCATGTTTTCCCTTTTAATATTTTTGGTAATAATTAATTATAGAGATTTGTAGATTAGCCACCAGTGGCATTTCCCAGTGACTTAGTGCTATAAGGATGTTTCCGGGTGCAATGTCAGGCTCCTGCATACTCTCCCTCCTCAGTACTGGCTTTCAGTTATAAAGCTAGAGGAAGTGTGACTGGACTACGAGTACTCTGATCAGCGTACTCGTAGTCCTTTGAGAACTACAAGCTGCATGGCATGGTGGAAGACTGGACTTGTAGTTCATCCATTCATTCATAGATAGATCTCTGTAAACAGGGCTGGCGCTACCTATAGGCAAGTGCACATCAGTCAGAGGGCACCGACAGTGGCGTGGTGTGGGGGGGGGGGCGGGTTCCTTGGGGTGCAGGTGGCTGGGCATCCATCTCCACACGGCGGGTGTTTAGCGAGGGACGGAGGCAGGGGTAGACTGGGCCATCGGGTCATGGAGTCCAGGTATGGTGGTGGGGAGCAGGCAGAGAAGGCCTCAGAGTGAAGGCAGGATGACAGCACCCAGCTCTGAGTACCATCTCCACACGGCGAGTGGGCAGCCTCACAGACAGAGGACGTGCAGGAGGCACAGGCAGTAAGGGACCGCTACTCGGGACAGTCCGGCTATCACACTAAATGGATCGGCTGGAAGGAGTGCAGCACAGCACCCCCATCGTCATCAGAATGAGAACGGGCCCTGCCTGCTGCTGGTCATTATCCAGTTAAAGACCGCCCACTGCATATATACTGCATTTCCCATATCCAAAATAGTAATGGTAGTGTGGGCACGCTCCCACTGCACGGAGGAGGAGCCGATGCGTGTGTCCGGCAGACCCGATGATTTTTTTTAGCACTGATCACTGTATTGGTGTCACCGGTCCCCAAAAAGTGTCACTGGGGGGGGGGGGGGGGTGAAGTGCCTAGAGCTTAGCTTTTACCACTTAAATAACTTAAAATATGTGCTTGCAAAAACACACTATATTTGCCTTTAATCATTACAGCTCTCACACCTGTTTACCCCCTATGGACCAGACCATATTTTCACATTTCTGCTATGTGTTTATTCATGAGCCTGTTCATTTTTTAATTACTCATGATAAATAATTGATACATATATTGTTTTTGGGGGGACAAACAGGGCTTTCTTGTGGCCCTAAAGTCCTTCGAGATTTTTTTAGTTTATTTGCATTTTAAGGGGGGAAAAAAAAAATTAAAAAAAATGTATTTTTCAAGTTTGATCAGTAATATTTTGAACACAAGTACCATTACTGTGGGGAAAACATACATTTTATTCTGCTACTTGTTCTATTTACTGCAGCATTAAAATTACATTTTTAGTACAAAGCATGTTAAAGTTATTTACAAAAGAAATATTTTTTTTGTATAGATTTCATTTTTCTTATAATGCATCAGTAATTTAAAGTTCTTACCGATTTTTAAATAAAACAGATATACTCTAAACCACATATTTTTAACAGTAAATCCTTAAAGATAATAATGTATATATGTGCTTTATAATATTGTTTTGTTTTCCAACATATAATTTAAAATAGAAACATGGAACAGGGAATGACGCTGTTAAATAGTGCTTAGCCTTATACAGGTTGATTGGCTGTCAAAGTGATCATTCAATGAGGAAGGCTTCTGACTGGCTCCCCAGGAGCTCATTTTTCTACAGATCTCTCATGGGTCTCATGGGCCCGGAAGTGAGGAGGGGGTGATAAGAAACTGCAGGATGTACAGCAGAGGCCCTGTGTTCAGAGGGAGTTTTATGGATGTGTGTAAGACACCAAAGATAGGCAACTGGTTAAAGGCCAACTGCACTTTTGATTTATTTTTTTTGTATTTAAAATGAATAAATAAATAAAACAAAGAACAGGGACAGTATTCAAATTTGGTAGGTTTAAAAAGCTCTGATAGGTGTGCACCGTTCACTGACACACACCTCATCAATTTCTACAGTCATAATCCACCTGGCATCATCAACTGAGAATCGTTACGTGGACTGCTAACTGGGACTATGGTGGGCTGGCCTTGACTATATCAATGCAAAATACCACCATTTGCTGTATTTCCATCCTCGTTTGTGAAAAAAAAAAAATGAGTAATATAGGTTAGGATAAAATACTGTCACGATCAGGGATCAGGTTCGAAGACCAGTTGCTATATCAGTAGTACCACTGACCAGCAGGATAGGTACATAGGCAGGCTCCCTGGTGGATGACGCAGGCTCACCTGAGGTGCAGAGTCTAAGTACTAACCGATGCTCACCAGAGCTGCTGATGGTGGAGATGGATTTTCCTGCATGTTATTATCAGGTCGCGGTCCTCACGATTGCCCCACCAGGAGGTGAGCGAGTTGGGGTCCAGAAGCGGATAAGCAGGTAAGGATCAAACAGAAGCGTAGTCAGTAAAACAAGCCAAAGGTCAGTAACGAGTAGTTGCAGGTTGCGATCAGGCAGAAGTGTAGTCGAGGAGCAAGCCAAAGGTTGGGTGGTAGCAAAATATGGACAGCAGCAGTGAAGACAAGAGTGAGATACTGGCTGAAGAGAGCACAATAATCTGGCAAACAGGAAGTACAAAGACATGGCTTAAATCAAGAAGTTCATAGGAGGAGCAAAGAGTAAAGGGTTCAGCAGAAGTCAAGGCACAAGGTGGGGTTGTCCAACGGATCAGACAGGGCGCTGTCCAGCATCTCAGGTAGCTCAGCGATAAGAGTCATTGCCAGACACAGCAGAGGTTCCAGGTTAAAGTCCAGGCCCTCACAAATACTTACCATAAAGCGTATACCAGAACTCTCCAGGAAACAGAAAATGCCCTTCTCACTTAAAGTGAAGAAACAGGCTTTACACCCTTTAAAGCTACCAAAATGAATATATGTTGCTTTTTCACACCATTAAATAAACCCATAATAATGCTTGAATTTAAAAAATGAATTTAGCTTTCATATTAATAACCCTAAAGCATTTCAGATTTGGTTTTCCTTTTGGATCCAAACACTTCACAATAAACTACAGCCAAGCTTAAGGATTATTATTTATACCAACAAAACAGTGTATATCCATAGAGCTACAAGGCAGTGTTTTTCTGTCCTTCATTATTACTTGCCAAAATAATAAAATCCATGGCCAAAATTCTGGGAGCATCCAACCTTAGAGAAAGCTTTAAAAGTAACAGAATAGAAGAACGGTGTCATTATTTGAAGATGGCGTGTTGATTTATCTAGCTTATCCCTTACAATCCCTTGGAAATACCTAATGTATTATTCAAGATTCGATGTGTACTCAAGTTTCAAAGTCAACTGAACAAAATATCTCCCATTTCTGCTGGAGATGGAATTCCTGAACTACTTTCCAGCATGCTTTCCATTGAAAATTGATTCTGAACCTAAAAAATTGGGCATCACAAGCCAGCACCAATTATTCCCATGTCTTGAATAAAAAAAATGTGTATATTTGTAGCCAAACTTTTTTAAGTTTTGTATAGCGTTTGAACAGATTAGAGCCCCTATCAAATTGTTTTGTTATCTGCGTCCCTGCTAGATAGAATTACCTTTTCTATTTGTCCTGTTGACCACTGTCACAGAGACAGAAGGTGATGACAATTAAAATTTTAGAGTTGTTACCAGAACAAGAGGTAAGGCTAAATATTCTAATGTGGAAGCTTGTTCAAGTGGCAGTTGTCTACGAGGGCAATTTTCTTCACTTTGTAGAGATTTCCTCTCACTCCATAATGTATCTTTAGGACACAGACAGCAAAAAAGAAATTGAAGGGATTTAACCCTACTGTATTTAAAACTAATAAAAAAAAATAAGCTATGTATACACAATGGTAGATTGTTATTCCACCCAAAAACATTTTCCTATGAGGATGTGGATAACAATATACAGAGGCTTTGTAATAAACAAAAAAGAATAATAATCATACCAATATCCCTCTTACTTTCCAAAGTGACACAAAACTTTTAGGAGGAGATAACTTGTGTCCAAACAGTCCGCCTTGGGAAATCAAACTTCAGCCGAGTTCCTATAACATTCCAGGAGGGACAAATATGTGTGGAATGTGAAAAAATGCACTAGTTATTTTAATGCTACTAATTTTGAATCCTCTATTATTTTCTTGTGGGTATAAGTAGCATCCCACTTTGGTCAATTTAGAAAATAACAGACTCATTACAGGTTATGTGGTTTACTCGTTGAATGTATGAAAGTTCATGTCTTTAGTCCCCTGAATCCCCATAGTAAATTAGAAGGAATAATCTGGTTTAATACAGCGTGGCAGTGCTGTGCCCTGTCACAGTGTAAAAAGAGTTTATGACCCAGGATTCTCATCTATGCCAGTTAACGGGCTCCCGAGGGCCTGTGTCATTCAGAAGAAACTGATTTTTCAGTTTCCTCATTGATTGGTAAAACCAGGTCTGGGACCTGGAGCAAAGAGGTTTTGTAAAGTTTTGGGAGTGATGAAATCTTTAATCCAGGATCCTTGTTTCATGAACAACTGGCACATTAATTGTGCAGGTGTGTGCTGGGCTTTTTGTAGAGACCTGACCATGGTTCTGGGCTCCACCCCGGCAGACAGAGGAGATCTCTGCCCAGGAGTAAGGAGGGCTCCCTCTAAGAGAGACAGGTGGTAGACAGAGAATCAAGGGGCTGCAAGTTGTGTGCAGAGAATTCACAAGAAGATTGTCTGGGGGACACAAGACAAAGGTCCTGAAGGGTAAGGCCAGAGTAGCAGCACTGCCATGTGTAAGCCAGGCTGAATGTGTATTTCCTTTGCAAGAGACAAAGAAATGATCAACAGCGAGGTAAAGTCATAAATTTTGATTTCGGGAACTCTCCTAATAATATAGGGCAAGAAAAGCCCACAAAAGAAGAAAGCGAGTGATTGTGTCCTTAAAGCAGAGTTCCGTCTAAAAAAAAAAAAAAAAAAAAAGAAAAGTCAGCAGCTACAAATACTGCAGCTGCTGACTTTTAAAATAAAGGACACTTACCTGTCCAGGGCACCCACAATGTCCTCACCCGAAGCAGACCCATCCTTCGGCTCCGGGGGGAGGCTCCGGCATTGCTAGTAAGGGAATCTTAGCCAGGTTCCCTACTGCGCATGCATGAGTCCTGCTGCGCGCTCTGAGTGGTCCCTGCTGTCTTCTGGGACCTGTGTGTCTCCCAGAAGACAGTGGGGGGGATAGAGGAGGGGCCGGACAAGGCATAGATCGGCGCAGATTCTGCTGCGATCTTTCGCTGGAAGTGGGAGGAAATATCTGTATAAGAGACAGATATCTTCTCCCCCCTGAAAGGTGCCAAATGTGACACCTGGTGGAGGGGGGGGGGGGATTTGGGGGGTCCGGACAGCGGAAGTTCCATTTTTGGGTGGAACTCCACTTTAAAAGCTCTACCATACATGCTGGTTCCCACAATAGGTAAAGTTATAAGTATGACCCAATCTAGTCAAAGGTTTAGCACTAGCACTGATACCTTTTACCACTCAGGCCACAGATTATAACCCAAAGGCATTATATACTGTTAATCAGATACATTAAACTCAAACGACGCAGTGAGGTTGATTTACTAAAGACAAATAGACAGTGCACTTTGCAAATGAGCCAGAGCTTAGTAAATGTGGTAAAGCTCTTCTGATTTATATCATCCAATTGTGTGCAAGAAAAATGCTGTTTTTCTATTTTCCTTGCACCTGACTGGATATTCTTTACAAAAAAAAAGTAAAATGAGTGCAACTGCACTTGCACAGTGCAGTCTATTTGCCTTAAAGGGGTTGTAAGGGCAGAATATTTTTTATCTTGATGCATTCTATGCAATAAAGAGGTTGTAAACTCGGAAAAAAAAAAAAAACCTGAAAGACAAAAAAGCATAAATGAGCTAGTACGCATCGCATACTAGCCAATTGTGAAATACCTTAGAACGAAGCTCTATCAGCGGCTCCCACACAACGCTGAGACGGCTGACAATTTCCCCGGAGTTTCTTCTGGGTTCAATGGCTCTGACGCTGTGATTGGCCGGAGCCACGATTACATCACTCCCGCGCATGCATGCAGAAAACGCCGGTCATGGCACATGGCCCCAAAGAAACGGCAAGGGCAGCAATTTCTTAAGAGCACAAGCGCCAATGACGTTGGGGTATATAGTAAATATCTCCTGAACGGTGCAAGTTTAGAAGATATTTACAGTACCTACAGGTAAGCCTTATAGGCTTACCTGTAGGTACAATTAAAAAGGAAGACTTTACTTCCTCTTTAAGATAAAAACCTTCTGTGTGCAGCAGCCCCCCTCACACTTACCTGAGCCCCATCTCGATCCAGCGATGTTGCAGGTGTATCTCGGCTGCCCGGGACTCCCTTCCTCATTGGCTGAGACAGCAGTTCAGCGCCATCGGCTCCTGCTTCTGTCAATCAAAGCCAATCAGCCAATGAGGAGAGAAAGGGGGCGGGCCGGGGCCAGAGCTCTGTTTCTGAATGGACACAGGGAGCTGCGGCTCAACTCGGGTGCTCCCATAGCAAGCTGCTTGCTGTGGGAGCACTCAACAGGAAGGAGGGGCCAGGAGCACCAAAGAGGGACCCAAGAAGAGGAGGATTTGGGCTGCTCTGTGCAAAACCATTACACAGAGCAGTTAAGTATAACATGTTTGTTATTTTTAAAGTGGTTGTTAAGCCGCATTTATAAAATGCACCTATCCACTCTGTATTATAACAATAAGTTCCCCTGTGTCTGTTATATCATAAATATGCTTCTCTGTACTGATAACCCAGCATCTTCCTGTGATCAGTTGCCTCTTCTCTCCTGTCCTCGGTCTAGCTGACAGTTCAAGTGGGTGGGGCCAAGCACTGCAGCTGACGTCAGCCGGGGAGAAGAGGAGAGAGAAGAGAAAGAGAGCCGAGGAGTCACATGATCACAGGTAGACACTGTTATCAGTACAGATAAGCATATTTATGATATATCACAGACACAGGGGAACTTCTTGTTCTAATACAGAGGGGATGGGGGCTTTTAATGTTAACTATGAGAGCAGCAGCGGAGGAGTGCGCTGACACGAGCAGACACTCAGAGAGGGAAGGGGGGAGAGGACACAGGAGACAGAGAGCAGGGCTGCATATGACGGAGGCACATACTGACTCCAGTGTCCGAGCTCAGCAGCCCTGATATATTGGAGTTAGTGAAGAGAGGGAAGGTGGGAAACTGACAGGATCAGACAGGTATTTCAGGTGATACAGGGGGTCAAATCACACAGCACAAGCACTGTGCTGTATAACATGC
Organism: Lithobates clamitans; assembly: GCA_037952925.1. Lineage (NCBI taxonomy): Eukaryota > Metazoa > Chordata > Amphibia > Anura > Ranidae > Lithobates > Lithobates clamitans. Next base: position 6,934,753 of record JBBGZY010000498.1, read on the forward strand.
TCTAAGGGAGGGGGGGGTTAACAAACATTTTAACTAAAAAAAAAAAACGAGACTTTACTATCACTAAGTAAATCCACCCCAGTGAGTCAAAAAGAATGGATCTTCAGCTGCAAAATTATGTAAGAGTTGTAGCATGCATATCAACTGGCGAACAGCTGGGTCATCATCCCATTTAAAGGACAGCTTCACCTTCAAAAAATTAATAAATAAATAACAATCAGTCCACCTTCCCTAGCCTCTAACCTGATCATAGATGAAACCCCCATCACTAAAGCGCTTACTTTCCTCTCAGTAAAGTTTACAGCCTTGGAGCAGAAATCTTCTGTGCTGCCTGTGCCTGCCTAGAAACTTCCTATTGGCTAAAATGGCTCCATAATTCTAGAACCTTTACATTTAGAGGGTATCTGCACAGAGGCTGTAAACCTTGGGATATTAGATTTGGGGGCAAGGAAGGGTGGGCTGTTTTTTTATTCTGATAAAAAGGTAAAGATGTACTGTAAATACTAAAACTATCGAGGTACACAAGGAAGTAGCAATCAAGCACCATGCGGCCCAAAAAAACAACAATTTGACATTTGTTATGTAGATTACTTTTTTTTCCATATTTGCATGGGTTTTGTTGGCTTGCTCTAAGTTTCTCTAAAAGTACAAAAATATTAGTCATGTGTTTCTACATACTATGGATGTAATGTGTTTTTGGAAGACCAATGTGGTAACATCGCACGCTTTACCACTTCATAGCATGGATTAATGAGAGGAGGTCATTAAGGACAGTGCAGGATCATTACTTCACAGTGACAGATGTCTCCTGAAGGGCTCTAGACGTTACATAGAGAATTCTCTAGGCACTGTCTATCCAAAACTCTGTTAGGATTTTTTTAAAGCTAAACACTACTTTACAAAAAATGATTTAAGTGCACCTGTAATCCTGGCCAATGGACAATAAACAAATTACATTTTAAAATTTTAGGGCCTGTTGCGTTAGAAAACAGCCGCTGGTGTGCACTGCATTGAGAGCAATTCTGATGCACTTAAAACAACGAATTGCACTGTAACTTTTTTGTTCGGACTTCATTGAAATGTTTTGACGCAATGTAGTGTACTGCATTCTAACATACTGCAGTGAAAAAAAGTACTGCATGCTCTACATTTTTTCAGTGTCCACCACTGCAGTGCATTGTAGCAAGGCAAATTGCATTCTCTATGCATTGGTTCACCTGGTGTGAATGGGCCCTTAAATTATTACTAAACTGAGGACCCTGCATTCACTATATCTGGTCTCCCACAGTACACAGAACATGGAAATGCAATTATTTTAGCAAATATAAACTACTAAATACCTTTTCTCATCAGCAGTGAAAAGCAGTCTTGTGACTTCTATCAGTGTATGGTTAAAACTTGTAGGAGGGCGGGGCGTAGCTGAGCAGTGGATATAGCTGGTCGCATCTGTCTCCTTCTCCGCCGAGAACCCGTGTAATACTACTGTACTCACCCGATATCGCTCTTTCACAGACCTCAGCTGACCAGTCCTGGTGTCCCCGTGCTTGTAAGCTGCATTTTCGCTACTCCGCTACTGCTGCTGACATGGCATACCGGCTCAAAGAAAACTGTGCCCTCAAGGAGGATCCTGGCCAAGATGGTGCCCGGTCGCAACGCTCCTCCAAGGAGAAATACAAAGAAGCGGCCCAGAGGTCGAACCAGATGACTCCCAAAGAGCATCTGCCTTCTTCCTCTAACCTGGGGGATATTTCAGGGGGTCCATCTGAGGCTGATGACACCGTCCCTCTGGAGGATGCAGTCGGATCGCCTCCAGAGTGGAACACAGTGAGTACTCCTGGGGACATTTTTGATGTGCCACATGCATCCTCCCCAGATGCAGAAGAGCCGGAGCCCACTCTGCGTGATATACTATCTGCTGTTACATCCTGCAATATGTCTATCTCTTCCCTCACTGATGAACTCAAGGGAGTTAAGGCAGAAATATCATTTGTGCGGCACGATATGCAAAAGCAGCGGGAACGCACCTCTGCCCTGGAAGGTAGAGTGAGCACCGTGGAGGATGATATAGTTCCCATGCAGAGGGATCTCAAATACAACTGTCATCTCACAGCCCAGCATGCCGCCCGCATGGATGACTTAGAAAATGGAATGTGCCGCAATAATGTGCATGCCCTGGGTATTCCTGAGTGGGCCGAAGGCAAAAATCCTATCACCTTTATTGAGCAGTGGCTAATTTCTGCCTTCAGCAAGGATACCTTCTCCCACCTGTTTGCAGTTGAGAGGACACATAGGGTCCCAGCACGCCCTCTGCCACCGGGCAACCATCAGCGCCCATTCCCATTCAAACTAATGAATTACAAGGACAGGGATGCCATACTCTCCAAGGCTAGAACCATGAGTGGTGCTTTGGCTATTGACAACTCCAAAATATCACTATTCCCTATTTCTTTGATCGTCCTACTTCTGTGGTCAAATGGCTGGATCGGGAGGATAGAGCACTTCGAGCCGCTATGTTGCAACGCTCTGCTTCTGCTTGACATATGATCACTGCTGAAGTGAAACCCGATCACCATATTTTTTTTTTGAGTTTCCACTGCTCCCCCCTCCCCTCGGAGGATCCATGGGGACCGTTCATTCCTCAGCTTCACTGGCTCGGAGCCCTGTTGGCTCTATATGTTATTTTTCTTGTGTTTGCAGCTCCCCTTGTGACCTACCATAGTTCTAATTCTCTGTTTTTTCTGATGTTGACTCTGTCAGACTGCTCACATATATTGATTTTGGTGCTACCCTGGAAAAAATTCTACTTTGTATACTGGTCTATTATGTTAGTTGTGACATTAGAAACATGCCTGGGCAACTGTCATGATTTCACTATCTGTGAATGTGTTCCCCTATGGCTTCAGCCTTGAAGATTATGTCCTGGAATATCTGAGGACTTAATAGCCCTGTGAAGAAACTGGCAGTCCTTACAACTATTAAATCCCTGGATGCTGGTATTATATGCTTAGAGGAGACTCACCTCTCCCCTGACTCCATACCTAGCCTATCCCCTCGATCATTTGGTACCCAATTCCGCTCAACATATTCCACATATTCCAGGGGTGTAAGCATCCTGGTACATCAGGATGTTCAATTTTCCTGCTCCCACAAGATCATAGATCCAGGGGGGCGGTATGCGTTCTTGCTATGCAATGTTTTTGGTTTGTCCTGTATAATTGCTGGTATATATATACCGCCACCTTTTCGTCCGAGCTTGGTGAGCTTTATGGCCCGTTTTCCAGATATCCCACTACTAGCGGTAGGCGATTTCAACAATTACGGTACCTGAATCCCATATGGGACAAATTTACTTGCCCGTGTCCACACCTCTTCAGTGCTCGCTTACTAGAGGAGCTCAGACTAACGGATATATGGAGGCTTAGACACCCAGACATAAAAAAAAGTTCTCATACTACTCAGCCACGTATGGAGGACTGTCTAGGATAGATCTGGGTCTAGGTAATGATGCATTATTTCCACTGGTTATAACTTCAAACTATGAAAGTAGGCATATATCTTATCACTCCCGGTTTTGGGTGAGAATTTCGCTGCCCACTGCCTCTAAACGTACTGGGTGGAAACTTAACCCTTTCTGACTCTTATTCCCAGAACCAGACCCCATGCGTGGTTTGCTAAAACTTTTTTTCACGATAAGTTAAACACTGCTCGGTTAAGTGTTGTATGGGATACTGCTAAGGCCTATATGGAGGGGTCAATTAATCAAATAACCCATATCAAATCCGATACCAAAGCCTGGGAAACAATAGTATACAGGGAGGTTGCGGAGACTGAGGATAGCTATATCACTAACCCTACAGAGGATACAAAGCGGGCTTGGTTGGAGGCACAATCCATGTCCAGGCAACTGGCTCTGCAGCTGGCTGAAAACAAACATTTTTTCTACAGCAAACTCACTTCGGGGAAGGGGGTGCTACTGGGCACATGCTGGCGCATGCACAGAGGTCATCCTCCTGTGTCTCAGCCATCTACGATGATCAGGGTGCCCTCCAGTCCCAGACCTCTGACATTATTAGGATCTTTAGATCATTCTACGCTGATCTACATACTTCTAAATCACAGCCTTCTGACATGGAGGTTGGGGGATTTCTAGATGGCTGTGTGCTGCCTCGCTTGTCAGCGTCGGATGCAGCATTGGTCAATGCCCCATTAACGGAAGAGGAACTCGCGTTAGCTCTAGCACAATCTCATAATAATAAATCTCTGGGAGCGGAAGGCTTTTCATCCGAGGTCTACAAGTGATATGCAGGCACATTGCTACCCATACTACTGAAGGTCTATAATGAGGCATTTCAGACTGGAGCTTTGCCCACTTCTATGAATGAGGTGACAATTGTTGTGCTATTAAAACCAGGAAAAGACGCTACTTTACCTGATTCATACCGACCTATTTCCTTGCTCACAACCGATGTCAAACTAGTGGCCCGGGTGTTGGCAACCAGACTGGCTCAGGTGATACATAAACTGGTACACAAGGACCAATCTGGATTCATTCCCACTAGATCCACGGCCCAGAATCTTCGGAGGCTTTTCCAAAACTTACAATTACCTGTGGATAACCCTGGTAACCAAACCATTTTTTCGCTAGATGCAGCCAAGGCCTTCGACAGTGTTGAATGGCCTTACCTGTGGAAGGTGTTGGAACATATGTGCCTAGGTACTAATTTTGTCAAGTGGGTCAAGATACTGTATGCTGAGCCCTCGGCTAGGATTAGGGTGAACGGAGAGCTCTCAGAACCTTTTGCATTATTCCGAGACATTAGGCAGTGGTGTCCTTTGTCGCCCCTGCTGTTTGCCCTGGCTTTGGAACTTCTCCCGTCACGAGTACGAGAGGAGGCCAATATAACCGGGTTCAGACGCAATACAGGAACTGGCGTGGTGTCGATGTACGCTGATGATACCCTACCTTATTTGGGAGATACTCAAGGCACTTTGCAGACCGTCATGACCCTTATTGAGGCCTTTGGCGCATTGTCAGGCTTTTCCATTAATTGGAACAAGTCGGTACTGATGCCTTTGGATCCTAAAACCGCCCCCCTGAATTTGTGGAAAAGGTGCAAGTGGTATCTTCCTTTCACTATCTGGGCATTCAGGTTACCCCCGACCCATCTCAATATATTGAACCTAACCTAATTACCTTACTCTTTGTGAAAAATTTACTATTTGGTGTAAACTGCCATTATTAGTGGTGGGGAGAATTACCCTCATCAAAATGGTCTGGGCACCACAATTGTTGTATGTATTCAACAACTCTCCAGTCTGGATTCCCCGACAGTGGTTTGCTAGGATAGACTCCCAATTTAGAGAACTGAGATTAGTCTGTCGACATTACAACATAGCAAAGATCAGGGGGGACTAGCGGTCCCTCACTCTAGAGCATACTACCTTGCTTCCCAGCTACAGCTGGAAAATTGTAGACTTAACGTCTTGTAAACATAGACTTCTGATCCCACCAGGAGATGATGTCTCTGCCCTCGTGTGTCTGGAGGCGGGATTCATGCACTTGGACCCTAGGGCTCCCACAATAACCCTATTGAAGACTTTATGGTCATATGTTAAACAGATACTAAGGATACAGGGCTTTCTAACACATACTCCATTATGGCGCAACCTGAACTATAGGGAGATATTGAACCTCAGGGGGTTTAGAGACTGGGAAGGAGCAGGACTACGCTTTATATCAGAGCTATATAATGGGCCAACCCTTAAATCTTGCCATCCCACGTAGCCACTTCTTCAAAAATTTACAGCTGAAATATGCCCTACAAACACAATCAAGATGTGCCCTACTTAAGTTGTCTGACCATACCTTAATACAGGAGGTTCTTATGGAAGGCGATGAAAAGGGTATGGATTTCCAGAAATTATAATGGTCTTCTTAATGCTATACAGGATTCCTCCAAACTACCTTGCAGGCGGGGATGGGAAAAGGATATGGGTGTCATAGATGGGGAGACATGGGATCTCTGCCTGACCTCCCCCCCTTTGGTGTTGGTATCTGCCTCTCAAAAATTATCCCGATTATATCTGCTACACAGGGTATACAGAACACCTGTACAACTCCATAAATGGGGGAATCGCAATACCCACTAATGCCCGAAATGTGAGAAAGATCATGGCAACCTCATTCATATGCTTTGGAAGTGCCCCAAGATTTTCCGCCATTGGAAGGAGGTCCTTGAAGTGATCTCTTAAGTATTCATGTTCAATATTCCGTGAACCCCGGTTGTGTGCCCGTTGGGTGCTCTGGATGAGAAGTCCCCAACTCCACAAGCTCATACTGCTGTTCTGCAACTGCTGTATGTTGCACGTAAATTGATCGCACAATTTTGGACTGTTCCCAGGGTGCCCACCAGGCCGGAATGGGTGGAGCATGTCAATAAATTATTGATACGGGAAAAGTTGACATACCAACATAGAAATGCGTCACGTAGATTCTACTCAATGTGGCAAGCTTGGCTGGATGTTCCAGGATTGGCACCACATCAGTTAATTAGAGACAGGCTCCTACAGCGGTGAATGTTATAGGAGATCCAGAATAGTGGCTGATTAGGTCCCATACCACACAAGATCCCTTATAGAATTAGCGACTTGGGTAGGTTGTGTTTGTTTTTGGTTAACCCTCAGGGCTCTGAGGGTTTAGATAGGTTAGTTTCTTTTCAGTTACACTATGCCTTCGTATATATATGTCAATCTTTGTAATTCTGGTTTACATATTTTTGTTGTCCGGCAGCATATCATTATATAAGAACTTTACCTTATTCTCTTGTGTTTTAATATCTAATGCTATGATTATTTTTTCTACTGTATACTGAATGGCATATATTCTGTATTATAGAAAACAAAAATAAATCTTCTTTCCGATTTAAAAAAAAAAGCTTGTAGGAGTAGTTTTCAGTCTACTCTGACTGTCCTATGAGGCTGCAGGACCCCTGACCCTCTGTCTGGACAGTGCTGATTAGCCCAGTGCTGATAGCATGCATCCTCCCAAAGAAAAAAAAAACTCTAGCAACACACACCAAACTGAGCATGTGCAGACTGACTCCAAGGCTCTGTTCTATCAGCAGATAGATTGGGGCAGTAAAAGAAGTGGAGGATTAGAGAAGACAGGATCAAACATCCTTTTTACACAATGCAGAGGATTAAGCCCTTAAGTTAAAATAACCCCTCCAGCTGTTGCAGAACTACAAGTCCCATGAGGCATTGCAAGGCTGACAGTTACAAGCATGACTCCCACAAGCAGAGATGGGACTTGTAGTTCCGCAATAGCTGGAGGACCACTAATTTTACACCCCTGCTTTAATGTGTAGTTATTCCTTCTCTCTAAAGAAGGTTTCAATTGGTTTCTAACAGCTTACGAACACCTGTTGATTACTTACATTAGAAGGCCAGCAGCCTGCCAAGATCTCCTCACAGATTTCAACGACTGTGCTGTGAATTTTGAAAATTAATTTCTCTACAATGCTAGTAGATACATAGATACATGAGGGCTTGATGTAAAGTGCTTTTATTGCTTGTTCAGAATGCTGTGATATAATGACCTGGGCACAAGTTTCCTTTAACGTTACAAAATATAAGAATAGTTTGAAAAATATAATTCCTTCAAAATTTTTGGTCTTTTAGTCCTTTTAGTCTAGTAAGTTAATTGTGGCTCCTTTTGTGCAGATCAATAGCTTGCAGCAATTACACAGTATAGATACTCACAGATATCAGTTCTGTCCCACGGGACTTACAGGGTCACTGAAAGCAGTGTAAAATGACTTTTTTTTTTTTTTACCTGAAAAGTGACTTAATGCGTCTCTGCTTCCATTTGCCTCAGAAACTGCTTTCCGGAACTGTTCTAATATTGCATGTAGCTCAGATGAGCGCTGTAATGTTCGATGTTCAGCAATGCGCAGGCGTTCTTTTAAAGCATGAAATTCCCGCTGATAGGCAATCAATTTCTCTGCAAAAAAAAATTTTTTTTAAATGAGCTGTGGCATATAGAGATCCATTTAGTCTTACATAACCAAAGCCTGGAATCCCAAAGTTATTAAAATAATTCTTGAAGACAAAATTAAAGGCAAGCTCATTAGGTCAGCCCTCCTACCATGTCCTTTGCTCCAGCAGCTGTCTGCTTCCGACTGTGGTAGTCGCAATTCAGCGCATCACACAGCTACTTTTTTTGTTTTGTACAAACTTTATTTAAAGTGTACAAAATGTACACTTCATTCATGGCGCTGTTCAGCGCGATGAGTTGTGCTGCTGTACAGTGCCAATGCCATCCTGTACAGTGCGCTGCAATATAATGCAGCAGCTTCTGGCTGCGTTGCAGTGTGAATGGGACACACAGGAAACAATAGTTTTCTGTGTGTCCTTGCACTGACAGGCATTTTACAATGCAGTAAAATGTCTGTCACTGTACAATGTTTGAATTAGCCCTTAATCTGAATTGAAGGGACTGGCTCATAATAACCACTTGCCGACCGCCATACGGTATGTATATATACACACATTACGGTTTGCAGGTGGTTTAACCGGGATTATGGCTGAAGATATCAATGAACTGTATTGTACCTGTACTGTCTGCCCTCATGTTGTATAGCGCTACGCAAAATGTTGGCGCTATATAAATTCTGTATAATAATAATTATTAATAATAATTTATTATTATTATTACTACTAAATTTTTTTCAGCTGGCTTTCTCATTAACCGTTTGAATGTTTTCAGAAGCGGTGGGAGGGGATGTCCCTTTGTTCCCGCCACTTTCTGGCGCTTCTGACTGTGCGGCCAGCTGGTCACAGAGGCGATAAAAGACTAGATTGTCTTTGATCGCCTCTATGGCCTTGGAGGACCGGAGCGACGTCATGACATCACATATGGTCCAGGGTGGAAGTAAACAATTGTCTATTGATCTTTTACTTTAAATGGTAAAAGGAGAGATCTGGGTTTTTTTTGACTCCAGATCTCTCCATAAAGAGGACTTGTCATAGGAATAAAAGTGATAAAAAAAATTAAAGGAACAGTGTAAAAATAAAAGAAAATAAATAAAAAAGTGAAGTTCCCCCATCCCTCGGTGCTCGCACGCATATGTAAATTATGTTCAGACCACACATGTGAAGTATCCCTATGAACGTTACAGTGAGAGCAATAATTCTAGCGCTAGACCTCTAAACAGGTAACCTTTAAGGTCGTTTAAAGCGTCGCCTATGGAGATTTTTAAGTAATATAGTTTGTCACCATTCCACAAGCGTGCGCAATTTTAAAGTGTGACATGTTAGGTATCTATTTACTCGGTGTAACAAAATCAGATTATACAAAAAAAATTGGTGTATAATATTATATATATTTTTAATTCATTCAAATTTATTTTTTCCTAAAGAAACTGTGTTTGAAAAACTGCTGCACAAATACCATGTGACATAAAAAATTGCAACGATCGCCATTTTATTCCCTAGGGTCTCTGCTAAAATATATTATATATATATATATATATATATATATATTTTGTTTGGGGGTTATAAGTAATTTTCGAGCAAAAAGCAAAAAAGTACTGATTTAAACTTGTAAACAAACAGTGCCAGAAAAGGCTTGGTCTTCAAGTGAATAATTACCTGGTGCATTTAGTGTTCTAATGGGAAAAGCTACAGTGTCTGCATCCCTTTAGAAGTATTTAACCCTTAGAGAGTATCTCACCAAAACTATTCCTATTGCAGGGGGATGCCTAAAATGTGACCTGTATCTTAGTGCAGATTTCTGGGAAAATCAGTAAGCCAATCACACAAGCAGGAATTTACCTTTCTGGTGAAGTTCTCCAGTTTACCATATCGCATTAAATTTTACAGAAAATTACAGAGACTGCAGAAAAGCGAAACAGTAATTTTAAATAACACGGCTCTTGTAGAATTTTACTTGCTATACTTTTTTCCATTCTAGTGAAGTAACCCTTTAAGGATTGGTAAGATGCAATAATTAACATTTTGAATTTTTATTTTAATACCACTTGAAACTTTAGAGAATGTTTATTAGAAAATTAAACCAGTTGAATATAATTAAATCACAAAACATATAGTTAATTGAAAGATACAATCAGTGTGACAAACTTATTTTTTCTAATATTTGGATAATTCTGACCAAGTTTCCTGATGTCATTTTACCAGCTGTAGAATACCTACTATAAAATATATAGAGGACACAGAGATACATACATATACATTCACATAGATCACCTTGACAGGTCAAGTGAGGGGTCATGGGACCTGGGACCCCAAGTTCCCCTACTCCAAAGTACCAAAGTTATATTAAAAAAAATCAGTGAGCAAACAGTCTACTCAAATTATCTATGAGGTTTAGGTAGACAGACAGTTAAATCATTACTAAATAGTGCCACTTTTGGCGCTGTCCTTCTCATTGTTGCTCTTCTCTAATCATTGTACAATACTGCCTAGTAAAGCTGCACAAATAATCATTAAGAATCGAGATCACAATTGTTTCCCCCTCACAATCTTAACAAAGCAGTTTCCCGATTCTGTGTAGCATAAAAAAAAAAAGGCAGTCTGCCAAGTTTCACAACATTCCTCAGCTGTTGAGCTAACTATAAACAATGTAACATTTTGTTCTTTAGATCAAAGGAATGAACTTCGGTCTCTAAATGAGGGAAGTTTAACCACTTAAAGACTACACCTGTTTCAGACACTTGTTGATTTCAAGTTAAAATAATTTTTTTTTGCTAGAAAATTACTTGGGAGAGACCCTAGAGAATAAAATGGCAGTTGTTGCAATATTTTATGCCACACTGTATTTGCGCAGCGGTCTTTCAAATGCAATTTTTTGGGAAAAAAATACACTAATGAATTTTAAAAAAACTAAACTGTGAAGTTAGCCCAATTTTTTTGTATAATGTGAAAGACGATGTTATGCCGCGAGAATTGTGAGAGAATCGTGATCTTTATTCTAAGCAAAAAAAAAAAAGTGATTCCCATTTTATCCAGAATCGTGCAGCTCTACTGCATAGCAGTAAAATCCCACTTACTTGAAACTAGGAACTCTATCTAGGGTACTAGTAAATGATCCCCTTTATAAATCTAAACAACAAGACATCATTATACACTATTTGCTAACCAATTTGCTGTTCGTGATGTCAAGTTCTATTCTCGTCAAGCTGTCAGCATTAAGGCTAATTCACTCTATTATGTGATATGATCGAGATTAGCAGACTTCAAGCTTTTGTCTTTGTGGTTTAGGTTATCCACACAGTAAGCAGATATAAACAAAATGGACCATTGCATTGAAGATCTCCATAATTAAGCACGTTGGTGATTAATGATTAAAATATGATGAGCAGCATTAACTGTAGGATGTAGCTTTTCTCAGTATCAATGCATATATTTCTGTCCCTTTATTTTTAAACAATATTGAGGATTACTTAGATACCAACCAGTCAGACATGAATATGTTTCATTTAAAGCAATCTCCAGGATAAGCAAATATTGTCTAAATAAAAGAGGCACGTGTATTCTTATTTGCATCTTGGTGGGCTTTGTGTATTTCTTTCAGATCTGTGCAGTAATACAGTGTGAGAATGTGTGCAGGAGACTCCTGTAATAAAGACCAGTCACTGCTGATCTCTTGCCAAGTACAGGGTGACTGGTCTTGTATCCGCCCCCTTCTGCAGTTTTCTGCATGTGTTTCGTCAGATTAGGTGACCCGCCAGAATGTGTAATGGAAGTGACGTTTTGTTGCCGCCATCTTGCTACACCCCACACTCCTCCACAGTAAAGATACGGTGAGAAGGGGCAAGCAGACATCTTGTTACACCCACCGGAGTTTTGGATTTTACACTTATTTTTAACAGTAAACTGAGTTTATATAGTGAAATACAGTACTTAGAACTCCGTCTGAATGTTTAGATGTTGAATTTTAAAAGCAGCAAACTTCTGTCAAATTAGCAAACCTGTGAGATGAGCAGGCTTGCCGGTGTAGCGTCACCTATGGCGACCCATCACATTTGGCTACCCGCTGGACTGCGCATGTGCGACGCCGCCATATGCGTTCCAACACTGTGGCGATCTGTGCTTGCGCAGAATTTTGTGGCCACACCCCTGAGTCCAGGTTCAAGCCCCACCATCCAAGTGGACATAGAGTTAGATCATAATTATGCCGAGCGAAGCGAGGCCGTGCCCAAAGCATGTTGAACGAAGTGAGCCCAAAGTGGTCTTTCAACAGTGTTGGAACGCATATGGTGGCGTCACGCATGCACACTCCAGCGGGTAGCAAAAGGTGATGGGTAGCTGAATGTGACGTGACACCGCTGCTTTTAAAATTTAACATCTAAACAGTCAGACGGAGTTGCAAGTACTGCATTTCACTATATAAACTCAGTTTACTGTTAAAAAATTAGTGTAAAATGGATGTAACAAGATGTCCGCTTGCCCCCTTCTCAGTGTATCCTTACTGTGGAGAAGTGTGGGGTGTAGCAAGATGGCAGTGACAAAACGTCACTTCAGTTACACATTCTGACGGGTTGCCTAATCTGATGAAACAAAGGCAGCCTGTAATGGGTGGAGCGGTTAGGTCCTTCCCACAGCTCAGTTTTCTGCACAGATTTAATTACTACTTTTACAAGGTTGAAAAACGGATTTGTAAAGGCATTTGTTGCCCACAAAGTGGAAATCTACCATTCGTGGCTATAGAGGTATATATTTCGATGAAAGCTTTTTGTGCCTGGAGTTAAGCTTTAAACTGACTTAGGGAAAATATATTACCTAGGGATATCAAATACAAATAATCTTCGTGCTTGCATTGTGCAGCTCACTGAAGCCCCACTAAAACACTATAAACAATTTGCTAATTCTGTTTGTTTTTGTTCAAAAAAAAAAAAAAAAAGGAAAAAAAAAAAAAGGAAAATGTCCAATACAAAGATGTAGTGGTGTGTTGTTCATAAGGAAAAAATGGTCACTGGAGATTTCAGTGCTTATTAAATATTTACTCTAATTTCCTTTCCGTATTAATGCAAACTGTAATGTAATTTCCATGCTTTATGTAAGCACAGCAGTACGTTACAATTAGACTTTATACCCATGACTGTCAGTCGGAGATGTTCCATACACATCACTGCAGTGGGCCCAGAGGTCAATAGCTCTGACTGGTTTAAAAAAAAAATGGATTGCACTGAAATGTTCAATACCCACAGTCAGACAAGCTCTGGATTTCCTACTAAACTAATACAAATTCTGACAGAGCACACATACTTTGAAGGCATAGTCACCATTCACTTATATAACTCCTCCAGGAAGCAAAAGGTTGAGATGTGAAATCAGCATGACAGTAAGTCTTCCCATTGACAGTAGAGGACGGACAGATCTGACTGCCCTCAGGGCAACTAGGCTTCCAACTGCTTCAGAGAATACCATCAACTTGCAAGGTCAACTCTAGCAAACTCGCACATTTAGGTCTTTAAGAAGATATAAAAGGGAAAAAAGAAGAGCAGTGGGCATTGCCAGCACCCCAAATCTTGTTGGAGTATGACAACTAAGAAAGATTTTATACTTTGTCCAATCAGTGTTCCCCCACAGATGTTTGCGTTTACAGCCATGAGATTGTCAGTCTATTTTTGGCAGGGACAGGCCATTGCCGTCTCATGTCTATGGGTTGCTTAAAGCCTAATACACACAGGCCGAATGTTGGGCGACCAGGGGGTGGGGTGGGGCTGTCCTCCTGTCAGAACACAATAGCTCAGCAGTGGAGATTGCTGTACTAACATCAGATCATTATTAGAGCGGCTCCAAACTAAGCTGTCAGTTACTGATAGTGTGTGGTAGGCTTTAGAGTAAAAATCTGATCAGGTTCTTCAAGCTAAAGATGCAATTTATTTTCTAAAAGCAACAACGTGCAGGTCTACTTTTATCTGTGTGTTCATTTAGGCCTCATGCACATAGGATGTTTTGCAAACTCTCCTAGAAGCTTTTCCTCCTGGCTGCAGAGTTTTGGCAGAAAAAAAGCCTAAAATTTGTAAAAGTGTCTAACGCGCATTTAGGCACATTACAGGCGTCAAGCTCATTTCATTGGCCAGAATATTCATTTATTCTGGCCATTGAAATGAATAAACACGTAACTCACCTAGTGTTAACATATGTTTAGATGTGTTTACAAGTGTCAAGCGTTTTTTCTGCCAAAACGCTGTTGGTACTGGGCTGGACACACTGGCAGAGATTTTTTTTTCTGCCTCTAAAACCCCTATCACTAAACACTGCTAAAAGCCAATGGGGTTGATTTACTAAAGGGAAAAAGACTGTGCACTTTGCAAAGTGTAGTTGCTTCAGAGTTTAGTATATAAGCAGAAACTCTGCCGACTTCCATCATCCAATCGTGTGCAAGAAAAATCAAACTTTTTTTATTTTCTTTGAACTTGATTGGGTACTCTATGCAGAGTGAAGCCATACCTCATTTACTAAGCTCTGGCGCAACTGCACTTGCAGAGGGAAACTGCACAGTCTATTTGCCTTTAGTAAATCAACCCCTATGTGTGCATGGACACATAAGCCAACATGCAGGGGAGTTTAAAAAAACCCAGACATTTCTAGAAGTAGCTGCAAAGACATCCAGTGTGCAGGAGGACTTATTCTACGCCAGTGGTCTCCAAACTGTGGCCCTTTGCCCGCCTTTATCAGGCCCTTAGGACACTACTCCTCTCACTGATACGAGACACTATTCTGCCAACTGACACCAACAATGGGCCACAATATCTCCCACTGACACCGATAATAGGGCACTATTCCTTCCAATGATACCAATGATGGGGCACTATTCTTCCCCCTAATACCAAATGTGGCAATGTTTACTCACACTGATGCCAGGAAAATTTCTACTCCCACTCGTCATAGTCCGGCCCCCCTAGAGTCTAAAGGGCAATAAACTGGCCCTTTGTTTAGAAAGTTCGGAGACCCCTCCAAAGCAATGTATTTTTAGATTTTCTTTGCTGGGGTCAGTTGACTTGTAGTCATTTAGAAGCAGGAAACCATTTTAATGGTCTTTCAATAAACTAGAACGGGGTCCCCAAACATTTTACCAGTTTACCATCCGTCACATTGTTGAAAGACTGGACTGGGGTCTGTAGGAGTTACAAAAGGTCCCAACATTGGAGGTCAGTTGGAGTAAAAATGCCACAACATTGGAAGTCAGTGGGAGTACAAAATTCCCCTTTGTTGGTGTTCAGTGGGAGTAAAAATGCCTTTATGTTGGTGCTAAGTGTGAGGAAAAACGCCTGTGTCAGTGAAAGTAAAAAATGCTCCAACATCAGTGGTCAGTGAATTAGAAAAAAGCCCCTACATTACTGGTCAGTGGAGTAAAATATGCCCCATGTCATTGGTCAGTAGCTGTAAAAAATACCCATGTTAGTGGTTAGTAGGAGTAAAAAAAATTTCTGTGTTTGTAGAGATAAAATAAATGCCACTAAATCAGTGGGAGTAGAAAATGCCCCTGCATCCCTCAAAAAATGACCCAAAGTTTGTAGTCAGTGGAGTAAAAAATGCAACAGCATCAATGGTCAAATGCCCTAGTATCAGTGATCTGTAAAAGTAATCACAGAAGTAATAAATGCCCCTGCATCAGTGGTCAGTAAAAAAAATTCCTTGCATCAGTTGTCAATGGGAGTAATCAGGGCTTTTTTTCAGGGGGAACTTGGTGGAACTCAGTTCCACCACCTCTGGCTCAAACCCTTGGGGGGAGGGCTGCTCACCACAATTACTTGTAAACACAGAAGTCAGGTTTCTGTGTTTAAAAGTGTAACCCCCCTGAACTCTGCACTTTATATGTAATGCAATCTTGGTATTTAATGCCCCTTTAGGACCCTCCTACTGTTCGTGAAATTTGACTGACCACACCCACTATTTGATGTGATTTGGAGGGTGTATGTAGGGGAGGGTTTTGGGGGTCGTGGTTAAGTTCCAGCACCTATTGTTTGAGAAAAAAAGCCCTGGGAGTAATAAATGCCTAGGTCAGTGGTCAGTTGGAGGAATGGTCCCCCTGTGTCAGTGGTGCCCCGCCGCCTATGAACTCTCCCAGCATTGGTAATCAGTGGCACATACCTGTGTGCAGGTTTCATGTTCTGCACCACTTATCTAGATGGTGTCACAGCTAGGGACAATAGAGGTACCATCAGGAAGGAGATTACTTCACCCAGTGATGCCTGTGCTGAAGCCCTCTGTGTTTGAGAGCCAGACACATGCTACCATTTTCCATACAATGGCTCCCCCGGACTGGCTTACATTAATAAACCCTGCATGCAGGGTCTTTGTTTTCCAGGGGTCAATCTATGGCAGGCAGTGGACCATAGCTTGGGGACCCCTGAGCTAGGATGTTTTCTGAGCCAGTTGTGTTTAAAGTGTATGTAAAGCCAAAGTGGTTTTTAAGGTTTGAATAGAATGTGGAAGGGTTAGAACATTTGTCAGGTTTTCATTGCTGTCTGTGTTTATGGGGGAGGGAAATTCACCCCATTTGTCCTTGTGACTATTGTCTCCAGTATGCAAAATGATGTGAAATGCAAGTCGAGTTTTCATGGGGAGAGGAGGTGAGGGGAAATCTTCCAAAGGGAAACCAGTTCTGGTGGTAACTGTCTAAGAGGGTGTACCTCCTTGCTTTTATAGTACAATCTTTCTGTGACAGGAAGTGAACAGAAAGCTCTCCAATGGGAGAAAGACAAAAAACCAAACAGGGGTCTTAATTTCTAATTGGCTTGTTAAACCTTGCTGCTCCCCACCACCCTATCATTCCAATCACTTCAGTGTCAAATCTCAGAGCCAATGCTGTCCACTGAAATTCTTGCATTTGAAATCTCAATAATAAGAGCAAGGCTGAGTGCCAGGAGGGGGTAATGTTTAATCTTGACTTTGGCAGAAGTCAAGTCCCAGGCAGAGCCTGAGCCTCAGATTCAAGGGACCTCCACAGGGATTTATAACTACTTAAAAATGTTTTTTCCCTTTATTGGAGAGTTTTCACAATCATCTGCTTCAATATAGTTCGAAAAGAATTTGTACATTTTCCAGGAGTAGGTCATAAATACTTAGCAAAAACAGAGTTTCTGGCCCAACATCTCGGCATGTGCCTGTGCCCACAAACTCTTCACATACTTCAGGTTGTTCCACGAAAAAAAAAAAAAAAAGTTCTGTCCGAAAATCTACTCCCGTGGAGAGAAGCATGTGCTTCTTATTTTACTGCCATCTCTGAAACGCTGAACCAGGAGGCTGCCATAGATGGAGGTTGTGCTTTTGGAACAGATCATTTCGGTCAAGAACTACAGTTTTTCTTATAAAAACAGAAGCCTGAAAGGAATCTTTTATTCGGCTTACGTCAATAGACGGCTTCATTGGAAATTCTGCAATGTTTGCATTTCCAGTATGAGAAGACACACTTTTTAGAGAAACGTGTTTACAGTAGGATGCAGTAAGCTTAACTATGCTGCTCTACAGAGTATCGCACACACACAAATCCCACAGCTGGACTTGTTAAACACCGGCTGGAATAAAGGCAGCCATTCTGCTCTCTCCCACACAAGCAAATGGGGAAAAAGTTCCGATAAGCAGTTTAAAAATACCGTTCTAAAAAGATAGAAAAGGCAGAACGGCGGCATATTTCATGAACTGCTACAGTTCAAGTTCTACTTTTCAGCATTTATTTCTTAGAATTTTTTTAACAAAATGACCTTAAATAAACCATGCACAGAAAAAATATATTATAATATTATACTAGCACACAGTATATAGTGTGTGTGTATACAAATATTATAGCAGTGTTAATATTTTATTTTTATCAATTGACAAAATGGAAAGTAAACGAACAGAAGTGAAATACAAATCAATATTTGGTGTGACCACTCTTTGCCTTCAAAACAGCATCAATTCTTCTAGGTACACTTGAAGTATTTGAAGGAAATCAACAGGTAGATTGTTCTAAAGATCTTGGAGAACTAATCACAGGTACTCTGTGGATGTAGGCTGCTTCAGATCTTTCAGTCTTTTCATGTAATCACAGACAGACTCAATGACGTTGAGATCAGGGCTCTGTGGGGGGGCCAAATCATCACTTTCAGAACTCTTGTTCTTCTTTACACTGAAGATACAGTGCCTTGAAAAAGTATTCATACCTCTTTGCAATTTTCCACATTTTATCATGTTGCAACCAAAAGCGTAAATGTATTTTATTGGGATTTTTATGTGATCGACCAACACAAAGTGGCACATAATTGTGAAGTGATGTGCAATGTACGATTTATACGTAAAGCGCTGCGTAAATTGACGGCGCTATACAAGTACCTTAAATAAATAAAATAAGTGAAAGGAAAATAAAGGTTTTTCAAATTTTTTTTACAAATAAAATATGTAAAAAGTGTGGGGCGCATTTGTATTTAGCCTCCCGAGTCAATACTTTGTAGAAGCACCTTTTCCTGCAATTACAGCTGCAAGTCTTTTTGGGGATGTCTCTACCAGTTATGCACATTTAGAGAGTGAGATTTTTGACCATTCTTCTTTGCAAAACAGCTCAAACATCCCCACAACATGATGCTGCCACCACCATGTTTCACAGTGGAGATGGTGTGTTCAGGGTAATGTGCACTGTTATGCCGCGTACACACGATCAGGATTTTGGTCGGAAAAAGATATGATGGCTTTTCCGACGGGATTCCACTCAAGCTTGCCGTCAAGAACGCGGTGACGTACAACACTACGACGAGCCGAGAAAATAAAGTTCATTGCTTCTGAGCATGCGGCGAATTGTTTCCGAGCATGTGTAGGAATTTTGCGCGTCGGAATTGCTACAGACAATCGCATTTTCGGATAGGAACTTTTTCCGACCGAAAAATTGAGAACATGCTCTCAATCTTTTGCTGGCTGGAATTCAGCCACCAAAACTCTGATGGAGCATACACACGGTCGGAATTTCCGACCAAAAGCTCTCATCAGTCTTTTGCTGGCCGAATTTCCGATCGTGTGTACGCGGCATTAGTTTTCCACCACATATAGCATTTTGCTTTTAGGCCAAAAAAGTTCAATTTTGGTCTCATCTGACCAGAGCACCTTCTTCCACATGTTTGCTGTGTCCCCCACATGGTTTCTCTAAAACTGCAAACGGGACTTCTCATGGATTTTTTTCAACAATGGCTTTCTTCTTGCCACTTTTCCATAAAGACCAGGTTTGTGGAGTGCACAACTAATAATTGTCCTGTGGACAGATTCTCCCACCTGAGCTGTGGATCTCTGCAGCTCCTCCATAGTTACCATGGGTCTCTTGGCTGCTTCTCTGATGAACGCTCTCCTTGCCTGGCCTGTCAGTTTAGGTGGACTGCCATGTCTTGGTAGGTTTGCAGTTGTGCCATACTCCATGGATTGAACAGTGCTTTGTGAGATGTTAAAAGTTTGGGATATTTTTATATAACCTTACTCCGCTTTAAACTTCTCCACAACTTTATCTCTGACCTGTCTGGTGTGTTCTTGGCCTTCGTGATGCAGTTTGTTGAGGGCTTCACAGAACAACTGTATTTATATTGAGATTAAATTACACACAGGTGGACTCTATTTACTAATTAGGTGACTGAAGGCAACTGGTTCCACTAGATTTTAGTTAGGGGTATCAGAGTAAAGGGGGCTGAATACAAATGCACGCCAGACTTTTCAGATATTTATAAAAAATGTTGAAAACCATTTATCGTTTTCCGTTTACTTCTTAATTATTTGCCACTTTGTGTTGGTCTATCACATAAAATCCCCAAAAAAATACATTTACGTTTTTGATGCAACATGACAAATTGTGGAAAATGGGGTATAAATACCTTTTCAAGGCACTGTAGTTCTTAATGACATTGGCTGTATGTGTGGGGTCATTGTCCTGCTGTTGGGGCCAATCATACACCTCCCTGATGAGTAAATATCTGTATGCATTTCCCAGCATAGAAGACATCATTGATCCCGACCAAATCTCCTACTTAATTTTGCAGAAATGCAGCTTCAGACTTGCAAGGAACCTCCACCATGCTTCATTGTTGCCTGCAAACACTCATTATTGTACCACTCTCTAGCCCTTTGGCAAACAAACTACCTCCTGCTACAGCCAAATATTTCATATTTTGATACATCAGTCCAGAGCACCTGCTGCCATTTTTCTACACCCCAGTTCCTATGCTGCTTCTACAGTCCTCAATGTTGCCCATTTCTTTGTTTCTTCAAAAGTGCTTGAACAGTACATCTTGATACCCCAGTCTGCTTTGAAATCTTTGCCTGAGACCTTGCTGATGTAGTATAACTACCTTGTGTCTTGCTGCTGTGCTCAGTCTTGCCATGGTGTCTGTGACATAAAAGTACCTCATCACAGTAGCAGAGTTTGGCTGTTCCACACCCAGTTTCAAGCCTCCTACACAGTTGCTTCTGTTTCAGTTAAAGCGAAGCATCACTCAAAAGGGGGAGTTCCGCTTCAAGTTCTAGTCCCCCTTCCTCTGTCACACTTGGAAGGTTATTTTTTTGGGAGGGGGGGGGCGGGTACTCCCCACAGTCTTCTGGGACATGTCACAAGTCCCAGAAGACTGCGGGGCGATTCACAAAGCACAGCGCGGCTTGTGCTTTCGCAGTGGGCAGCCAGCTGGGAAGCCACAAGCAGCACAGTCTGCTGCCCACAGTTAAGATGCCAGCGCAAGGAACCTGAAGGCTAGTGAAGAACTAGCCTGGGTGAGGACAGCACTGGATCGCTGGACAGGTAAGTGTCCTGTTATAAAAAGTCAGAAGCTACAGAATTTGCAGCTGTTGACTTTTATTTTTTTTCCAGAATGAAGAACCTGCTTGGTTAAATTGGTCAATCATACAATCAAGCGTAGTCACAACAAATATTGATTTGATTTAGATTTTTCCTCTGTTCGCTTACCTTGCATTTTGTACATTGAGAAAAATAAACAATTACAATATATATTTTCAAAGGCATTTCTTCTTTACAGCATTTCTTTACACCTGCCTAAAACTTTTGCACAGTAGTGAATATACAGTATATATAGAGATTTATAGATTGTATAGCTAGTAGCAGATGGTCACATTCAGCTAGACTTGTTCTGTGATACTGAAGACCTTTCATTGCTTATCTAAATAGCTTCCAGTCCAGGTGAATGTGACTGACTACTACTAGCCAATATCAGTATAACAGTCAACTTCATTTCTAAACACAAATCTATACACTGTAATTGAACAAAGTCCTTTTGGCAGGGTGATATTTTCTTCAAAGTCAAGAACTCATTTATACCGCATAATTTATATGACACGATGACTGATGTCACTGCAAATCAGAAGTGTCAAACCCTCGTTTTCTATTTCAAGGTTTTCTGAGCATCATATAGCCCATAACCTCAGGCTGTGCCTTTGCTTTAGCAATGTGCAGCAGAAATAGAAGATTTAATATAAAATCTCTTTTCCTATATATATGATTGCCAACTATGGTCCCAAAAACAAAATTTTGGAGTTATAATGCTTTGCTTCAGTTTAACAAAAACAAAGAAAATATAGAATGTTACTAAAAAGGTACA
Source organism: Lithobates clamitans (assembly GCA_037952925.1). NCBI lineage: Eukaryota > Metazoa > Chordata > Amphibia > Anura > Ranidae > Lithobates > Lithobates clamitans. Next base: position 6,956,343 of record JBBGZY010000498.1, read on the forward strand.
TGATGCTACAGTACAAATGTAGCAGGACCACACAAGTAATTCATGTTGACATGCGATCATGTTGTGTGCACCCATACTTACTGCTCCTTACATCAAACGGTAAAGAACATGGGACATTTTTAAGCCTGGAAAAACATCATAAATTACACTGGTGTGAAAAGGAAAATGAGCTTTTAGATGGCTCTGCATATAGAATTAGGTTAACAAAACAAGTAGAATATCTACAGGCAGGTATTTGTGTATTATAAACCGAGTTCATCTTGAACATACTTATCCAACAGCAGTTTTAGGAACTTGCCAAGATAAATAGCACACTATTGCCAACATTTGCTGTCAAACTCAATAATCTCTCTAGCATGGCTGTTTTAATACATTAACTAGCCATGTTTACCTTTTGCTTTCTTGTATTATATGTAAAATGCAGCATTGACTTTAATGTCTTTTAAAGTACCAATTGTTAAAAATTCCCACAGCTCCCCTCAATACAATAAACTATTGTTGCCATATGGGTTTATGTGAAATCTCCATTAATAATGACTCCCCCTCGTCCAACTCCCCCAGGTCCATATTTACCTCCTCCTACAGCTGTGGCCTCCTACGCTGTCTACAGCCAAGTTGGTGAACATTGAATGCTGCACGCTGCCTGCATCTGCACACCAATGTCCTAGTGCGCCTGCACACTACTGTAATGAATAAGGTGCCGCTCCTGCAGTATGAGTATTTAAGTATGAGTATGGCATGATAGTGAGCCAACACACACAGCCTGGCATGGGCTACAGACAGCGCAGAAGGCCTCACCCATTTGGAAAAGTATGGACCTTCCAGGGGAGGGGGTAAGGGTTTAAATAGTTTGCTGTATTCAAAGGGTTAGGTAGGGGGGTTGGTATGATATTTACAATTAGTTCATGTGTACTTTAAAGCTGAATACAAGGATTATGCAAATTGTACCTTTGCAGTTACACCCCTCCCAATCACTGCACGAGTTAACTGCTCGTTAAGTCTAGCAGCAACTAATTGTAAATATCCCTATTCCTAGGAATAGGGAGTTATAGTGCATAGTTGGCACTCCTGACGTGTGCCTATGACAGGTCCTTTGGCTCTAATAACCCATGCAGCACTTCAAAACTTTGTTAAGGTTCAGAGTACTTTGGATTTCAAATAAAGCAGCTATCAGCCCAAGGGACACATCATATTAATAATTATATTAATAATATGTTCTGCTCCTTGTGCTGATTTTTTTTTTAATTGTTTGACTAAACTTAGCCTTTAACATGAAAAATGTATATAGTTGGGAAAATAATTATTTGATCCCCTGCGAGTGCTGCAAGTTTGCCCACTTAAAAAGAAATGAAGGGTCTATAATTTTTACAATAGGTGTATTTTAAAAATTATAAAGGCAGAATATCAACCAAAAATCCAGACAAAACACATGATACAAATGTTATAATTTGAGTTGTAGTTCAGTGAGTAAAATAAGTACCGGTATTTGATCCCCAAGCAAAACATGACTTAGTACTTGGTGGAGAAATCCTTGTTGGCAAGCACAGAGGTAAGGTGTTTCTTGTAGTTGGTTACCAGGTTTGCACACATCTCAGGAGGGATTTTGGTCCTCTCTTCTTTACAGATCTTCTCTAGATCCTTAAGGTTCTTGGCTGTCGCTTGGCAACTCGAAGTTTCAGCTCCCTCCATATATTTTCTATAGGAATAAGGTCTGGAGACTGGCTAGGCCACTCCATGACCTTATTGTGTGCTTCTTCTTGAGCCACTCTCTTGTTGCCTTGACAGTATGTTTTGGGTTATTGTCATGCTTGAAGACCCATCTACGAACCACCTTCACTGTTCTGGCTGAGGGAAGAAGGTTCTCATCCAAGATTTTAAAAAACATGTCACTGTCCATTGGCCCTTCAATGCGGCAAAGTCAGCCTGTACCTTAAGCAGAGAAACAGTCCCAAAGCATAATAATGTTCCCACCTCTGTGCTTGACTGTAGGGATGGTGTTCTTAGAGTCATAGGCAGCATTTTTCTTCCTCCAAGCATGGCAAGTCAAGTTTTTGCCAAAGAGCTCAATTTTGGTCTAATCTGACCCCAGCACTTTCAATCCTTCTTTGAATCATTTAGATGTTCATTGGCAAACTTCAGACGGGTCTGTACATGTGCCTTCTTGAGGAGGGGGACCTTGCGGGCGCTGCAGAATTTCAATCCATGGCAGTGTATTGTGTTACCAATGGTTTGTTTGGTGACTGCGGTCCCAACTGCCTTGCGATCATTCACAAGCTCCTCCTGTGTAGTTCTGGGATGATCTCTCACTTTTCTCATGCATGGAGCTCCAGACCAAGGGCGATTGACATTTTTTTTGTATTTATTCAATTCGCGAAAAATCACTCCAACAGTTGTCTCCTTCTCACCTAGCTTCTTGCTGATGGTCTTGTAGCCCATTCCAGTCTTGTGCAGGTCTACAATCTTGTCCCTGATGTCCTTTGACAGCTCTTTGGTCTTGCCCATGAAGGTGAGATTTGAATGGAAGAAAGCGAAATAAAATGTCATTTAAAAAAAACCTTTAAGAGCTATGGGCTGAAGTTACGTTTTGACGTCGCTTCCACCCTGCAATGGTATGGAGACGGGTGGGGGCCATCTTCCCCTCACATGTTTCCATACCAAGCCACGGAGCAGACCCGATTGCCACCACCACTACCACGGCTCGGTAAGCAGCAGAGAGCGGCGGTAACCCGCCACAGAGACCACTTTTATCGGAAACCGGACCGCTCACTGAAGAAGAGGATACCGGGGTTATGGCAGCTATCTTCTGCCATAACAATGATATCCCTCTTCAAAGTGCCCACGTATATCGTCATGAGCCGGTCCGGAAGTGGTTAAAATACACCTATGATAAAAATTATAGACCCTTCATTTCTTTGTAAGCGGTTACTTACAAAATCTGCAGGGGATCAAATAATTATTTTCCCCACTGTACCTGAGGGTAGGTTCACTTTCACTAGTACAGCATGTTCAAAATGCAATTGAACTTTATCCTATATGCTGGCCACGCACAGCAATTCTGAAGCACTTTCAGCCAGATTCAATCTGTAAAACACCAAATTGATCAAGCAATCCCCCATCATAATTATATTGCAGGGATGTTACTAGGTTGCCTTAATCTATTTGATTGTATTTGTGCTGTATGTGATTGTATTTGTGATAAAAAGACGGTTAAATGTGATTGAATTTTTTAGAAAATTGGCCATCACTACAATAAACTGAAATATGATTGATAGAATAACTATTCTTTTAAACCTTTTTCCAAGAAGCACAAATGCTTGTTTTCTTGCCTGTTTTATCGACCACAAAGAAAATGTACCAGAGGTCTTTAAATGCAAAATGCCAAGAACAGGCATGTCATAACTAATAAACAGGCCACCTAAATTCCCCTGCAGTGCAATCAAATATATACTATATATATATACACATACACACATATTATATATATATATATACACATACACACATATTATATATATATATATACACACACACACACACACACACACACACACACACACATATACATACACACACACACATACATATATATATATATATATATATATATATACATGCTACAATGTAAAGTAGTGAGTGTACAGCTTGTATAACAATGTAAATTTGCTGTCCCCTCAAAAAAACTCAACACACAGCCATTAATGTCTAAACGGCTGGCAACAAAAGTAAGTACACCCCTAAGTGAAAATGTTCAAATTGGGCCCAATTTGCATTTTCCCTCCCTGGTGTCATGTGACTCGTTAGTGTTACAAGGTCTCAGGTGTGAATGGGGAGCAGGTGTGTTAAATTTGGCATTATCGCTCTCACACTCTCATACTGGTCACTGGAAGTTCAACATGGCACCTCATGGCAAAGAGGATCTGAAAAAAAGAACTGTTGCTCTACATAAAGATGGCCTAGGCTATAAAGAAGATTGCCAAGACCCTGAGCTGCAACACTGTGGCCAAGATAATACAGTGGTTTAACAGGACAGGTTCCACTCAGAACAGACCTCACCATGGTCAACCAAACAAGTTGAGTGCACATGCTCAGTGCCATATCCAGAGGTCGTCTTTGGGAAATAGACCTATGAGTGCTGCCAGCATTGCTGCAGAGGTTGAAAGGGTGGGGGGGGGGGGGTCAGGCTGTCAATTCTCAGACCATACGCCGCACACCGCATCAAATTGGTCTGCATGGCTGTCGTCCCAGAAGGAAGCCTCTTCTAAAGATGATGCACTAGAAAGCCCGCAAACAGTTTGCTGAAGACAAGCAGACTAAGGACATGGATTACTGGAACCATGTCCTGTGGTCTGATGAGACCAAGATAAAAACTTATTTGGTTCAGATGGTGTCAAGCATGTGGGGTGGCAACCAGGTGAGGAGTACAAAGACAAGTGTGTCATGCCTACAGTCAAGCATGGTGGTGGGAGTGTCATGGTCTGGGGCTGCATGAGTGCTGCCGGCACTGAGGAGCTACAGTCCATTGAGGGGACCATGAATGCCAACATTTACTGTGACATACTGAAGCAGAGCATGATCCTCTCCCTTCAGAGACTGGGCCGCAGGGCAGTATTCCAACATAACGACCCCAAACACACCTCCAAGACGACCTCTGCCTTGCTAAAGAAGCTGAGGGTAAAGGTGATGGACTGGCCAAGCATGTTTCCAGGCCTAAATCCTAACTGAGCATCTGTGGGGCATCCTCAAACAAAAGGTGGAGGAGTGCAAGGTCTCTAACATCCACCAACTCTGTCATGTCATCATGGAGAAGTGGAAGAGGACCCCAGTGGTACCTGTGAAGCTCTGGTGAACTCCATGCCCAAGAGTGTTAAGGCAGTGCTGGAAAATAATGGTGGCCACACAAGATATTGACACTTTGGGCCCAATTTGGACATTTTCACTTAGGGGTGTACTCGCTTTTGTTGCCAGCGGTTTAGACATGAATGGCTGTGTGTTGAGTTATTTTGAGGGGACAGCAAATTTACACTGTTATACAAGCTGTACACTCGCTACTTTACATTGTAGCAAAGTGTTATTTCTTCAGTGTTGTCACATGAAAAGATAGAATAAAATATTTACAAAAATGTGAGGGGGTGTACTCACTTTTGTGAGATACTGTCTGTGTGATTATATATATATATATATATACACACATATACATATATATATATATATATACACACATATATATATATTATATATATATATATATATATATATATATACACATACATACATACATATACACACACACACACACACACATACATACATACATACATACATACATATATATATATATATATATATATATATATATATATATATATATATATATATATATATATATATATATATATATACACTTTAATCAAACCAACCTGTGTTTGCTTAGCTGTAGTGTGGCCACAGGGATGTCCAAGGCCTGGCTGTGCTTTCTGTTGCAGATGGGGTGCCTGAATCACAAGGCTAGCTGAACAGAATTACAAGTCCTTTGGTGGTAAAACAGCTCCCATATATGTATTTCAACTATGTATTTCTGTTTGCCTAAAGATCAGCCTTGACATTGTAGCTTGATGAGTATATTTTCTCATGACTGCTACAAGCATGTTTACACTGAGCAGTTAAAGCGGGGTTCCACCCAAATTTTGAACAATATCTGTATGTATTCTCTTCCTTGCCTAGATGCTGACATGCCGTTTAAAAAAATTTAAATCGCCGTAATTACCTTTTATTTTTCTATTCTTCTTTGCACTTCCTGGTTCTCCTCCCGTGGGAGTAGGCGTGTTTCTAGCCTCTCCCAGACTCCTGGGAGCTAGTCTCAGGCTTCCCAGGATGCCACTGAGCATGTGCCGGAATGAGTGGTGAATGCTGGGAGCACAGCATTCACCACATCCAGGAAATAAATGCTTGTGGGCTTCAAATGCCCACAATGAAGATGGAACCTGCCTGTAGTGAATAATATAAGTTATTCTTTCCAACAAAATCTGACACAGGCGGACATATTACACACAATATGTGAGTATGTAATGCTGAGAAGAAAAGTTTGTGAATGAACTCAAAAAAAAAAAAAAACGATAGATAGGTGGACCCCCACTTTAAGCATACAAAGCTAAACAGCATCACCTGGTCCCAACATTTTCCGGTTTACCAGACATGTATGAAAAGGGGTCTAGGTTATCTAGCAGCCTAGCTGACATACAGGGGCACAAGCAAAATAATTCATCAGAGGATTTCATAAATTAATAAATAAATAAATAAATGCTTATCATGAACTACAGCTAAAAATCTGTCTGGCGGGGGGGCCATGTTCCCAGCATGCGGAAGACTCTGCTGCATGTAGAACTTCTCTCAGAATCTGTCAGCAATTTTTGAAACATGCCAGTGAATTTCATTGTTAAAAAAATGTAACAGCAACTGTGACAAAGCTGAACGCCAGACAGATCGAGGACCTAGCAATATGTCTGTCAGAAGGGCCCGGATCACAAGACTGGCCAAGCAAATTTACAAATCATTTGGCAGGCAAGACAACTGACACATATGTATTAGGATGGTGCATTTAGCCATTTGCTGAGCGCTCAACCCCAAATGCTGCACTTCGTTTCATTATTAGTATGAAATGCAATGATAATACCAGCCTACAGGTATGAGAAAAAAAATGTAAACCATTGTCAGTACATCGATCATTAACCTTTTTTACTGCTGCCGCCATGACTATTTTGTCAAGACAGGCAAAGCCTGAAAAACACATAACGGACGCCATATGCTGGTTTCAAAATAGTTTTTTTTTCTCTATGTAGTAACAACTTGAATTATGTGGATGTAAAGCCCCCCACCCCTTGGTCCAGGCGCTACAGGCATAACATTTCAATTGGGGCCTATGCACGGTAATGCGTGTCACTACCAGCTCATGAGAAGGTGGTCACCTAAAAGACAGCAGGATGGGCCCGTAAACATGCTGCAAACAATGTTTTGCTTCCCAGGTGCGGCAAATTTCAGGTTCTGCTGAGTTTGACAGGCTTCACTATCTGTTCAACTCACCCACTGAAATAAATGGGACAGCACTGCCATTGTATGGCTTTCAGTTGCAATGCCATAATACCATTCAAAATCCCCGTATGGCAGAAAAAAAAAAAAAAGGCGTTCCAGAGTCAGCAGTTCGAACTCCCAAGCGCCAGCAAGCCACTGCTCTACCATCCACCGCAGATCACTTTTCAGGAACACGGATATAAACTTAGCCTAAGTTTGCCAAAACGTTGTGTATGCAAAATAACGGAATTTTTTAGGCTACATTTGCATGGGTGACTAGCCCTACTGTGAATGACTGCAGCAGGAATCTGCTGATTCTTGCAGCTGTTTATGACATATGTGAGCAGCTAGCTCCGGCTGCCAAGCCATGTGCACTATAGTGACAGGTGACCGGTGGCTGCAGTTATCCATGGCTGTTTGCACAACTAGTGATTACCTGCAGTGATTGTGCATGGATGCACACAAAGTGTGCAGGTAATCGCTGGCTGTGTTGACAGCCACAGATAGTTACGGCCACAGGCAACTGAAGTGCCATTGTCATTGAAGTGCGCTGAGCTCAGAGGCCACAACTAACCACTTACAGATGCTAGTCGCCGTGCGAATGTAGCCTTAAATAAAGTACTTGTTTTTGCTTTTTTCTTCCTTAGACCCCTTTCACACTGGGACGCCCGGCCTTTAGCGCCAATGCGCCACTTGTTTTACCAGTGCTTTTCGGCCTCTAGTGGGGTGCTTTGTAACCCAAAAAAATGGTAAAAAGTCCAGTTTTGCGGCGCTTTGAAAGCGCTGCCCATCCATTACAATGGGCAGGGTGTTTTGGACGCACTATTTACAGCGCTCCTAACCCACCCCCAAGAATGCTGCTTGCAGGACTTTTCGTAACATCCCGCAAGCGCACCGCCCCAGTGTGAAAAGACACAATGCAATGAATGGGAGGCGCTTTACAGAGGCTATTTCTAGCACTAAAGCGCATGAAAACCGCCTCAGTGTGAAAGTAGCCTAAGTCACATCTTCTGAAACCTCTATGCACCAATTTCCTATATGCAGTCACTCCAGTGATGGCTGCATAGCATTTTTCAGGGTGCCTTTCCTGATGTGCCAATATAGTGCACTATGCCTGCATAATGTATGTTGAAATGGCCACTAGTAGTTTCCATTATAGTGCAACAAGGTCATAATGCTGAATTGGGATGCACATTTGGCTTCTCTCCAATTCAAAATGAAGTTTTGTACCTCCAAAAATTAAGCCCCTGCCCTTTGTCAAGTGGCAGCGCCTCAGGGATAGAAAGAGCTCTGCCAATTGGACAGTTTATGAGGCCTCTTTCACATGGGCATTTAGGGCTGTAGACCCTGAATGTGCTGTTTGTTTATGCAGCTTCAGTTGCCAAGGTGCTGCGTGCAGCAAGTGTATGGAGATGCAGCGGTTGCATATCCTATTCTGGCTAATAGGAATTTAGATGAGCAGCCCAGAACGCACAACTGTCAGCTGTTGTATCCTCATACACATACATGGGCTGCCTGCTTGCAACACCTGGTAGCTGAAGGTGCATAAACACAAGGCCCATTCAATGTCTACGGGTCTTTCTGCCCGTACAC